>OX596004.2:26108905-26620098 GCA_951394115.2 Drosophila phalerata
GTCATATATATTAATCAAAATTCAATTGCAACTCACCAGTGATGGGCTTGACACAAGATGTGCAGCGTTTGGCAAACAGTTCGCCAAAGCATTCAGCACAGTACGGCTTCTCATCGCGGCTGGTGAAGCGTTGTCCGGCCAGAGTGATGTTGCAGTGGGTGCAAGTGAAGCACTCACGATGCCACGGCTCGTTCTTGTAGGTAACTCCACCCGAGGTGATTACCTGAAATAAAAATGAAAACTTTATTAACTGAATCACATTGATTTCTCCATTATATGCTCACCTTGTTGCACTTGATGCAACGCGTGGCAAACTTCTCCTCATAGCAGCCGGCACAGTAAATCTCCTGCTCCCTTGGGATAAACGACTTGGTGCCAATGGCCATCTTGCAGACACAGCAGCAGAAACAATTCTCATGCCATTGACGGGTTTTGTATTCCATTTTCTTGGTACCTACATAATAAAACAAAGGAAGGAAGAGACAGACGTTAGACAAATCAATTTCAATTTCAATTTCAAATTGCAACCTTGAACTTTGCTCAGTAACTCAATCTATTAAATACCCCAAATTCCAGACATATTCAGGACAATACCCAATCACAACTTATATTTTCAATAACAACAACAAAATAAAAATCATTTCTCTTGCCATCATTATGTACACCTGACATGCAACTGTCAAAGGCGAAACTCTTTCCCAAATCCCATTCCACTTCCCCCAGACTTCATCGCATTTTCATAACAATTAATGCAAAAATTATGCAAATTATCCAGTCTCAAGAGACACGATAACCCTATGAAGTTATCGGTTTAATAGTGCTTCCATTAGTTTCTTTTGTGGGACAGCCCTTAAACTAGTGTGCATAAAAAAAATCTCTTTAGTTTATTTATTGCGTGCTCAAAATTTGTTGCCAAAAATATAACATGAAAATGTCGAATGTTTGGGGCCAGGGAGAAAACTTTGCCAAAGGGAGTTCATCATTGGGTTCACTGACTGCCAATTGGTAGCAGGAGGGAAGTGGGTAATTGACTGGAATAATGTCAGGGCAGTTACTATTTTATATTGTTTCTATTGTTATTATGTTATGCCTTAAATTGCCTCTGTCGTTGTTTTAATAGTTTACATCAAAAAAGTCGGTTAAATCATATACATATGAGCAATTTATGAGCTTTGTTAGATTAATGTGTTATAGACATTAGGAGATTTAGGAGATGTAACCACATGTTAATATGCGTTATACCGACTTAAGAAACTTGGATTAAGACAAATACCTTTAAAAAAAAGGGTTACTTATAAAAGTGGTTATAGAATTATTTGATTTATGATTTGGATTTTTGAATAAAGATATGGTAATTTTTGCAAAAACAACCAAAAAAAAACAAATACCTTTAAAAAAAGGGTTACTAATAAAAGTGGTTTCAGAATTACTTGATTTTATGATTTAGATTTTAGAATAAAGAGATGGTCTTTCAATCACCAGCTGTTTATTTAATTTATAAACAAACTATTTCTTTAAGTGTACCGCTGCTTGGATCCCATTACTCATGGCAAAACTACCAGCAGACGAAAGCTGTGATGACGTTATAGAGAGCTGGACACAATACCAAAATAATTCATGTGGGTGTCTATTTTTTACCTTTTTGGCAACTGACGAGGCATTAAAAATGGGCGGTAATATTGATAAATTATGATGTATCACTGGACTTAATTAACATAATTTATGAGTAGCATTAGCTGATCCACTGATGAGTACGACGCCTTTGAATATTACCTGCTTTGGTGGCACGCGGATCTCCGAGGCGACAATAATCGCCGAGGGAGCAATAGAAGCTGCGATTTTCCTCGACAGCACTGGCATTTGGTAGGAACATGCTCAGCACGGCAATGTCCTCGTTGTTATCCTTGGCCTTCTTAATGCGCTCGGCACCAATTGTTTTGGTTTGCAAATGCAAACGCGACTTCATTCTGGAGCTGAGTACATCCACATCGGTCATGTTGATTGATTTGCTGATGTGGTGACTATACCATTGGTTAAGGGATTCAAATGACGTTTAAACTGCAGCACTTTCAACTCGCCAACTGGCCCATTAAGTCACGATTGTCCCAACGAGTCTAAGCCATCAATTTGTTTACCAAATTACAACTGGGTCAACAACGGGGTCTGATCAATGATCAAAGGACTTGAACTGAAACTCATTTGGGACGAAGCAGAAACCAGTTGAGATGTACAATCTTATTCCCAGCCAAAACTAATCTCTAACCGATCTCAGTGCTCTCATTGAGTGTAAATCGAGAATTCAACAATTTTGGCGACGTCGGGTCTCTCCGACTTCAAGGCAATGACATCACTCCGCCCCGCCAACGAAATTTGCTAGCTTAGACAACAAGTTTCATTAAAAACTTAGAGAATGTTTATAAATAACATGACAACAGCACACAATACAATAGCTACAATAATGCCTTCATAAATCATTAAATAATTAACTTTTTGTAAAACAAAATAAACACAAAAGTAGCTACAAATAAATTGCTTAAAAAATAAATGAGCGCGTGCGCAAATTGAAGCAGGAAATTGAAAAATCTAAATCTGAAATTGCCCACAGGAAACTCAGCCAGAGAATATGGATAGACAAGTAATATGAATAGACTGAGATAATGTTTAGAGCCAAGAATTGGGCTGCGGGTTTCAGATTACTAGAGAACTGAGAACCACATCAGCACCACAGCACAGCATTAATATGGCTTTCTCAGCATTTGTGGTTTAGCTTGATCGGTGCTTATTTATAGCCCCAAAGCCGTGTCACATAATTATAACTAATTGAGCTGGTTGCCAAGCGCACAACATCCCAAAGACATCGCCCACGATTTGACTCGACAGACGCCTACAAAATATAGAAATACAGAAAAAAAAACTCAGAGACACCGACAGCGACAAAGCTGAGGTCAAGTGGAGATCGGAGGAGGCGACATTGAGAATTCGCCAGTCTCAGGCCCGGGGAGTCGATATATAATATTAGATATGAGAGTACGATTATATGAACGCATTGACAGCCAGATGTGATCTAAGTGAATGATTGATTGCTGACTTTTAAAACAATATATAACCTCCCATTACGTGTCCAATTGACAGCCATGAAATGGAAAGTGCTTTCAACTCGTGCTCTGCATTTTCAAATCATTTGCAGAGCTCGACAAAAATTGTTGTAAGCTCGTATTTCGGTTACTCAAATTCGTTGACATTTCCTTACTTAGCTGCTGCATGTTTACACATTAACTTATTGCGATAATATATCACGAAATGTCCAACTTCTTACAAGAGATCTCTATCAACTTCCTCATGCTCAAGTTATGCAATTTGAGATATCGTGATATGTCTCGTGTAAGCAAGCCAAATCTGCTTTGTCTCTTTGTCTATTGACAATCTCTGACCCGCCTGTGCAAAATGTCAACTGCTGCAGGGCAAAGAGTATAGATTTATTAGTATTTCTCAGATTGCTTTCAAATAAAAGAGAAACTGAAATCCCCTGGATTGTCTGATAAGCCGAACAGCACTAAAAAAGAAAAAGGCTAATGGCATTCGTGGATTCATTTGCTTAAGCAAGTTTCTCAAAACTCTGTTTGTATTTAATAATGTAAACAGGCGCCATATTGAGGAATTATATATTATGAAGAGCTCTCGAGATTTATTGGTTTGGCTACCTTTCAATTAATAAAGCAAAGTACAGAAGGAGTTCAAGCTGATTTTCAATGTGATTTCATTTTGATATTGTTTTTTCTTTTATTATTTTAATTTTGATTTCGTTTTCGATATCATTTCAATTGGCATTCAATTGCAGTGCCAACAATACTCGTAAAAAGAAATGCCAACTCAAGTGGGCAATTCTCCCCTCTGTAGACCCCCCTCTAGATCTTAAATTGCTGTTATACTCTTTGCGTGCATATTCATGATTGTGTTGTGCTGCTTTTCATGTTTTCCATTTAGCTCTTTAAATGTGGCACACGTCGATGCTATCGCCACAGTTTTTAAATGCAGCCAAAAAAGCAGCTCAAATTGTTTCCGGTTTTGGGTATGCAATTTCTAATTCGACACTGCCCCAAACGAAGCTCCTATAACTGGTGTTGCAGCCACATGTTTATTATTAATTTCTTTTTATTGTTTTGTTTTGTTATAAAACTGATATCAACTTGAATGCAGAGGCGTCAGACGATAGCTTGACTCGAATTCCCGTTTTGCATTTTGGTTGCATTTCAAACATTTTTGTTTCTTTTCTTTTTTTTTTTTTTTGGACTATTCCGGATTGTGTAATGCCTTGTCAGAGTGACTGAGTGTGGGTTAATTAAACTGTCGCAAAGTGTGTGAGAAATACGCATACGCCCAGGCAAAGAAAATGATATATTGCGTATACGCAGCATTAGACAGCGACTGTTTTGTATCAGGGCTAGTTTACGAGTCTCGGTGCAGCAGTTTATTCCAAATTGTTATATTTCGGCTTGTTTACAAGAATATCTCTATAAACAATTAATTGTTTACAGAAACAAATTGAGTTGTGCCAATTTGATAAAAGACAACAATGCAACAGTTCCAACAATAATTGAGTGCGGAAATACTTTTTAATTGGTTTTTAATTGTAATATTGTATCAATATATTCACTGTCGACGGACGACTCTTGTTTATATGATTGCGCTGCAATTGATATGAAACATGCAACACGTTGCTCTGAATTTTATTGCAATTTCCACAATTACATCCGCGGCACTTGCCAAGCGCTTTGAAAGCCGTTTTGAGACTGAGAACAGCCGCCAAAAAAATCAACAAAGCCGACGCAAAGTAAACAACAAAAAAAAAACACACAACTCGACTGAGGTGAGTTTCGTTCAGTTGAATTGAGTTGAGTTGAGTTACGTTTTTGCTAGTTGAGTGAAATTGTTGTTGGCGTTGTTGCTGTTGCTGTTGTTGTTGTTACTGTTGCCGCCGACTCTGACAAAGATCGTCTTGTTTAACATGGCAGAGGAGACATAACAAGGCAGGCAAGGTGCCATTTAGGCTCTTCATGCAATTATGAACTATTTTGACTGGCGGAAACTGGTTATCTGACTGACTGACTGAATGACTGACTGACTAAAAGGCTGACTGACTACTTATGTTTTATGCAGATAGCTGTGATACGTTCAAGTTGCAAGTCAAGTGCTTTAGGCCGCTTTGACATTGCCAATGTTGCCAGGGCGTTAAGGTGAGCCGCTCGACTCGAGGAAGCGGCAGCTTCGTGTGGGTTGCTGCATAATTTCCAAGTGGGAAATGTGATATGGAAATGTCAAGAAATGCATCCACTGCATCCACTTTCAAAACTCCGCCCAGTGGCAATCTAAATTGACATTACCTGGAAATTGTAACAGCTACTTATTTGGAAAAAACAGCCCTAGAGGCCTCTCTTTCCCTCTATCTCTCTCTCTTCCTCTCTATACGGAAATTCGTTTGATTAATTGCCGATCTACTTGTCAGCTATGCGTGGGATTTACTCTACTTGACCGTAAACAAATCAATTGAATTGCAATAAAATAGTTGACTTTATTTTATCAGCTAGCAATTAAGCAATTAAACAATTAACTACAAATTGCTGAAGTTGCAGCTTGGAATGCAGTTTTTAGTTCAGAAGATATAGAGAGATAAGATTAAACTCCCTAAGAGTTATCTTAAGTTGAGCACGATTAATTTGCAATCAGTTCAAGTAAAGTATGAGTCATTACAGATCATTTACTAAACTTTAGCAATTACTTTAAAAAAATATGCCGCAGTTTCCATAAAAAAAAATTAATTACATTCAACACGCTTATCGGCGATCTTTAATAATAATTCTTCGTTCCGTTGATTGTTAGCTAGCCAATTTAAAAGCCACAAATCATAAGAATCGAAAGACGAAAAAAAAACAAGTTCTATTCAAAAATATTCAAATACGATATCTAATAATTATAAATAAAAATTGTGGTGAGTCATGACGTGAGTGCTTAATGTGGATCTGTTGAACAATTTGCCAGATTTTCGCATGAATTAACATAGATGACAGAGAAGATTTCAAGGCGTTGTTTTCGCATGTGCTGTTAGATGCTAGATAATTCCTGATAATTTATGTGATTTTTTTTTAGCTAGTGGGGGTGTTAATGATGTAAACAATTTGTGGATCAAAAGTTGACAATTAAAACGTAGTTTTTGGGACGAGTGTTTTGATAATAGAATTAGCAAAATTTACAAATACGTTAAGTATTTGATTAGACAATTAGTTAATGCCTGAATTGGTAATGTAAATGACACTTGTCATGGTTGTGGTTAACGACCCACCTTTCGCACACACAGAACTGAATACGAGTGTATTCAAATGCCAATCAATTGGCATTCACACTCATGTGGGATGCGTTGCCTGACATTGATGTTGATTTCAATTTACACTGCAACTTATTTATTTCCCCTCGTAATTGGCAATGTCAGCGTGTACTTACTACCAACAACAGCAACAACAACAATGCCAATTTTGGTAATGCCTTCAATTGCGGCTAATAAACGGCCACGTTACGTTCCGCGTTGGCAACGAAAGTGTCACGGCCAAATTTGGAACGTGCTTAACACTCTCATTGATAGCAGTCGATGTTGATCTCGTTTACGGTTTTGTTTATCTCAATAAATTTATCAGCAAACAGCAGGGGAACATTCGTACTTATTATTGGAATATTTATCTTAACTAAATTTCATTTGCGTAACGCTCCAATTGAATGAGATACAAACAAAAACAGAGAACTTGTCATAATTTACACCTTTTGTTAGCCGTGGCAATGTCGTCCACCTGTGAGTTCAGGGCCTGAGACAGCTGTGATCTGTCACACTCACACTCACACTCTTTCCCTCTCCATCTCCCTCTCTCTCTCTCTTCGTCTCTGTCTTATTTGGTTTTAGGTGCATGGCGTGGGCCGTTTATCGTGACAATGAACTTGCTTCGCACTGAACTGACTTATGTCAGGCATCATTTCAAGCACCAACAAACAACAAACTTGGACACAAAGTGCTCGTAACGCTCAAATTGCACCTAAAGCAACGTGTAATGAAAACAGATATCGTTCAAAATGCACGGGAACTGCAAACAGAAACTGGCTTTAGGAACTGGACGTTGCACGCACTCATCTGTAGCAAGTTCATTAGAAATAATAAAAACAAAGACTGGAAAATAGTATACCCTATAAAAGTAATAATTGATTAAGCTTAAAGTTCAATAGTTAAGCTTTCATCTGCTTCCATTTTTATTTTTGACTGTTCACTTAAATATTTAACTGAGTATTATTTTGGAATTTAATAATAATTTGTATACAAATTATTCTAAAAGATCTTAACTAGACATTGAAAAATAAATGTGCCTTTTATTATTTTTTTTTTTTTACATTAAATTTGTCTGGGGTCTTACAAATTGTAAGTTACAATATTAGTGTACCTGCAAGATTTCTTTAAATTGTTCTCTAAAATTTACTTATTCAGCAGAATTATCACTGCCAAGAGTAGAATACCCTTTCTACCGCGTAATTCTTTACAGGGCATACAAATACTCAGCAGTTATTTATGCTTATATGCCAGTGCACATTGGAGATTTATGGAATGTGTCGCCAGTTGGTAACAAATTGCTCCACAAGTGCAATTAATTTGGCATAGTATTACGCGTACACAAAAACTTGCTTGCCTACCCATTTTCCCCTCTACAAACTCCCCCAATTCCCCAAGAAACTGCCACCCACCAGACGTTGCCCAGCCAGTCCTCGCAGTCTCATCACTCTTCATATTGAGTCTTTTTTCTAATGCCGCCCGAAAGTATGCAACAAATTAAATATTTTTTGTGGTAGATCGTTTGCTTACCTGCACGGAAAACTTCACCGCAACCATCGCAACGTGAGGCAAACTGGGCATCGTAGCAGTTGCCACAGTAGATCTTATCGGCCTTGGCGCCAAACTGCTTGTCGACCAGGTTCAGATTGCATTTGAAGCACAGGAAACAGGCCTCGTGCCAGTGCTTGTCTTTATAGGATAGATCCTGTGGACACAAGAAAATTTATGGATTACAATTACAGACTTTAAATTTAAATAAGAGATTATCATAAAAAATGAAAAAGAAATTAATAAGAATAAAAATACTATAAAATGTCATCTTAAACAATTGTTTTGTAGCTTCAAAGATTTGGGATTATAATTTAATGTCTTATTATTATCCTGTCTAAGTAAAGCAATTGTTAATTTCCCTTGACTTCTCACGTATTTTATTTCGAAATTTAATTTCCTTTAAGAGGATAACTCTTAGCTCAATATTAAAATAAATTGTTCTAATTAACTTTAGTAACTGCGATATTACAACTTCTTTTTTGCTCAAATACACGTTTTAAGCATTAAAATCATATTAAAATAAGTACAGCAAACTCACCTTCGAATCGATGCCAATGATCTTGTTGCACTCCTCGCACGTATTCGCGAACACATTCTCGTAGCACTTGATGCAATAGGGATGATCATCACGGATGACGTAACGCTGTCCAGTGAGACTCTCATCACACTGCCAGCAACAGAAATGGCCCGAATGCCAATCCTTGTCCATGGCCTTTGTGTATTCGCCACTGAAAATTAACTGCAAATAAACACATATTATGTAAATAATCATTTTTATGATGCATGAATAAAAATCCATTCAAGTGCTTGCAACCAATTTGCTTGTGGGACAGTGTAAAAATGTTGTAGATTTCGATAATATATAAATATAAATGCATATGGACAAGTATTCATAGTATTCATTTGGTATAATATGTTCGTGTTTTTGTGGCTACTACTCAATAATATAAAATATATCTAGATCTTTGTGCAAATGTATCTGTATCTGTATGTATACACTATTCTTGTACAGTTTTTGTTTTCTCATTTGGATTTCAGTTTTAGGTTTTGAGTGAAGTGTTCTGTTTGTTTGTTGTTTGTTTCGAGTTGTGGTTGTTGTTTTATATAGTATGTGTGTTGGTTGTGTGTAGACATAGATTAGACATTTATAGACAACGACAGATTTATGTGGGTACCTTTTAGTAAACAGTTTTGCCGAGGAAAGAAGGTAGTAAACGTGTCGTTTTGTAATAGTTCGAGATATGCGAGTACTTTGGATAGTTTGCTTGTGATCGATTGTTTTTTTTTTTCAGATGAACGAATTTGAGTTTGAATTTATCGAATGTGCATGAGAGATTCATTATATTTGAAGTTTTCCAATTTGAATTTGGTTTATCAGATGAGAGTTAAAGTCTAGAATAACGAGTATACAATACATATACGAGCTGAGACAATACACGGCCATCCAAAATACCAGATAATACCAGAGAGTCGTATAACGAGTCGTTACAAAGGGTAACAAAAAATCGAACAAGTTCCTCTTAGTTCCATTTTTTTGACGCCCTTTGCGAACCGAATCACAAAACTGATCCACACGGAACACGTAACACGTTCACCTACCCCCTTTCCTCGATGGAGGCATCCACCTCGCTGATTTGCACTTCCGATTCGCGACGTTTCGAAGTTTTTTTGACCTTCTTCGTTTTCTTGGTTTCCGTCACCGTTTGCATAATTTCCACGTCCGCCATCTTGTTTTCTTTTTGTGTTTATCGGAAAAACTTTGCACTCCAATGACCGACTGAACTTTCTAAAATTATTATGTGTACTCGATCCACACACAAAAAAACCTAGCGACGAATCCAAGATGTGAAATCACCGAAATTTTCGCGTTACGTTTTGGACTTTCCCGAGTCGAGATGCCAACTGGCGCGTATGTTTCACAAAATATTTAAAAACGTTTTGAAAAATCTCGCTGCTTGCTGCTCGCTGTTCGCTTTCGACGCGTGTATCTAGTTTCGCCCCCAGAGTCAAGTGTAAAAATAAAATCTCGGGGAGTGCCATTGAGAGCCGGCGAGCGCAACGTTGGCCAAATGAGCGCAGCAGAGAGAGATTGATCACTCTCAGAGAGGGAGGCAAAGATAGAGAGAGGTAGGTGGAGGCATCACTAGTTTTGTATCTGGTAATACAAATTGGCTTAGACAACGGCCAACTGGGCTAATCATTAACGGCATTATTGAAATCTTAAATGCAACGTCAAGTTTGCAATTTTTGCCTGTAATATTTTATCTACAAGATTCTATAAATATTTCAATTTTTCAGGTGCCAAAAGAAATTAGACTTTCAGTGTGTGTGTGTGTGTGTGTGTTAGACACACACCTGCAGCTGCTGTTTTAGGGGGCGCTGTCCCACGTCATTTACATACGCATGCGAAGATACTCGTATTGAAATAATCATTTTCGGAAAAATCATTTCTCCTTTGTTGTTGCCTCTGGCGCTTCTGCACACGACACACAAGTCTCAGACACACACACACACACACACACACATGAGCACACCTCTCACACACACACTGTCAAACTTTTGCTCATTTAATGGCGCTCGCACACTCGGAGCATAAATTCCTTTCGATTTGTCTGGTCAGCTCCCGTCTGGTCTGCAACAGCAAAAACAACAATAGCCACAGCTCGGGCGCTCGTCTCTGCCACATGCAACGTGAATCTATATAGATTTTTAATTGATCTTATAGGGACAGCAGCGTGCGCAGTGTATACACGTATAATTAATATGGCTTTCTTTTTCTCATTTTAAGATTTCATATTTTTTGTGCTTTTTTTGACAAGAACAACAACAAATTGTTACAGCAATTTTGGCACAAAGACAGAACATTAAAATACCAATGGAAAATGTAATAGAAAATTACAAACAGCTGCAGCAAAACTCACTGGAAACAGATCTTTGCATGTTTCAAGTTAAGATACTTTCAAGAAATTCTATAAACAAATTGTACAACAATTTGATTGATAATTGAAATGAGCCAGAAGAAAAATTAAACACTCAAATATATCCATCGGAATTAATCTTATGTAAAATCTGTTTCTGTTATAAATGTATCAGCACCTTTGAATGTATCTGTAACTGCATATGAGAGCTGACAAGTTTTGTCAGCTGAACTAATGTGACACCAAAGGGCAAATAGCCAAGGCAAATAAATAGCACTGCCCATCAAAATAAACATTTTTAATAAATACATTTAAGCTTACAAACTTGTTAAAACAAATATAACGATGACATTTGAATAGCAACTAATTTGCAGATACATACAAGGCCGAAAACAACAAATAAATAATTATTACATTTAAAAATTCTTGTGCACTGAACCGAGCATTTTGTAAAATTGGCAAGAAAGTGAGAGCACAGTTCTTATAAAAGGGGAAGCGGCAAGTTCAACCCTTGCCAGCGATCTTGGCCAATGATTAGCCTTGTCAAGATACCAATTTCTCTTGTGTAAAATTTCAGCTGTCTAGTGTAAATTGGTTGCTGACATAAAACAGTGAATATTTTATAAATACAAATGCATTGTGTATTTTAAATTAATTGAATGCTCAAAGCACAATTTGCAAAAGAAAAATATATCTTTATCTTTAATTTACAGGTCATTTTTCGATTATTAAGCTCCATAAAAAAAGTTTTATTTAAATTGGAGTTATCGAAACATTCAATTTTAAATATATAATCCAAGGGTCATTGCAGAGAATATTTTAATTGATATCTATTTCCATTATAATATTACTCATATGTCTAAAAAAAAAAGACAGAGCTCGAAATATTATAATTTAATATACCAAAGCTGAAAATTTATTTATTTGAAATTTGCAGGGTATTTGCAGTGGACTGATACTTTTACGAATATTTATTATGGTTACCATTTGTAAAATACTTTCTCACTACAGGGTATCTTTTAAGCAATTAGTTAGCTTCGTGTTATACCTATATTAAAGAAGCTTTAATTATAAACTAAGTCAACGATATGTAAAATTTTCTAACGATTCAAATTTGTGAGTGAGTTCATGTGGATAATCACAGACAGATACATACGAGCATAGGGTATATATATATATATATATATATATATATATACGTATGAATGTATATGTATATTAATGCTATTATTGCAGCGACGACTCGACAACAACAACAACAACACGAAGAGCAAGTGCAATGGAGCAGAGTGAAATGCAATCTTGAGTTTGTCTATAAATAAAAATGCAGTTCGCGAATCTTTGATAAAAGTTTGCGTGTCGTGTGTGCGCTTCGCACGAGAATTGCGTTCAGCATTGTGGGCATTAATCATTTTGCACGCAGGCGTTAATTGGGTCATAAATTTATATATTTTTCCAGATTATTTTTATAATTTCGCTCGATTAAAGCAGCGCCAAATGGTCTTTGCAATGGCCAAATTATGGAAATTAAATGACTATCGTTGATTTTTTAAGTGTTTAAAAATACATTCAATTCGAGTGATAAAGGGAGGCGAAGTGAGTGTTGGTTGAGAGGGGCGGATTCATGGGAAACTGCGTCAGTAGGTCGATCAGGGGATGATCTAGACATGATGAGTTCAAGTTTAAGTTTATTGTGGGGGCCTCTCAAAATTAATTTTGATTGGATTGTGTCAGAGCTTCTCATATATTATTAAAAATAGAATAATAGCCATTAAGTGACATTTAACCATATCTTGCACGCGGCACAAAACATCATTAATTCTTTGGGCCAAGAAAGCAGGCGAGAAACGTAAAAACAGCAATTCACATCAATAAAAAACAAGTATGGGGAATATTTCTACATGGAAAAATGATGAGAAAATAAGCAATAACAACATTTAAATGAAAAGGTGTTTCATTTTAGTGGCACAGCCAAAAGAATATTTAGAAATTTTGAAATTTCATTTGCCAGCAGTTTCAAGTGAATTTTAAATTATTTTGGCCAGCTAAAAACATATATAAATTAGACTTACATACGTATGTATGCTGTAGATAAATAATGCGAACAAGTACAAATGGCTACAAGACGTCGCAAATGGAACGACTAATAAATACCCGTGCCTAGATGAAATCAACGATTCTGAATATAATTCCTTATACAACTTGGAACTATTCTAAAGTTCTATTAAATATTTTTTAATATTTGCTGCTGTTCACACGTGTCATACTTCCTGTGCTATGCATTCTGGTGCAGGTATAGAAAAGTATTAAATGAAAATATCTGGCAGCTTTTAAGTGCGCCAAATGTTTGCCCCCAGGAAAAATGAATTCATGTCAAAGACAAGCTATTGAATAATACTTTTTGGCAGCGAATTTCGCATGTTTTGCTTTGTACCATACAAATAAATATACAACGTATCCATCTATCTGACATTACGCAATGGATTTTTTATAAAATGAGGCCCTGGGCTCTTTGAGAAATACCCAAAACAATTAGAAATATAAGAACAAATAGATATGAAAGACCTCACACACCAAAGTGGCCACAAAATGAGCTACGTAAACAAATCACCCGAGTGACATACTTTCCTGTTTCTGTTGTCATTAATATTTTCACGCGAAACGTACAACAACATTTAACAATTCTAATATGCAAAGATTTTTCAATCTCTGATCATTTTGACAGCAGCCAAAAAATCATTTCTTACTTGGTGGTCAACTTCTCTTTGTAGCCCCAGCTGACGAATCTACTTAACTTGACAAAGGATTTGACAAGCAAAAGTTGACAACATTATTTCAGCGAAACAGACGTTAAATTTATTATTGAGTCAAGACTTTTCATCAAAGCAAAAGAGTGAGAGACTTTCCAAAGAAAAGAAAACAAAATTGAATTCTAGTTGCATCTAATTCAATTTCAAAATTTTATTGCACTCTTTCGGGCGCAGACTGTTGTCTGCTTTTAGGAGCATGGTAAAATTTGTAACGTGTTTTCATATACTTAAATGCAATAAAAGAAACAATAATAAAAAAAGCTACCTTTAAATTTAATTGAATTTTATTAAACACAGAGAATTGAGAATACGAAAAATAATTGAATAATTTCTTATAGAAATTAGAGAAGATGTTTCGCAAAGAAACTCAAGATACCTTTAACTGAAATGGAATTATTAAAAAAAATATGTCATCAAGCAATATGTAGAATTTCAACAGTAAAATGCAATTGAATAACGGAAGATAAATGTTTTTCCGTTCCTGACAGTTTAAGTATATTTTGTGGCTGTCTGACAAGACTATTAAAATAATCCCATCAAGAGACTTTTGTCCTCCTGTCAGAGTCGACACATGCTCAGCGAAAAACGATGACATCATGCGACTGAAATCAGCCAAAAATGCAAATTGGGCCAAGCGAATGGTACATAGTATATATTATATGGGTTTAAATGGTATGAGCACTCGTATATGGCCAATTGTCTCGAACTGAATGTCAGTGCACTTGGCGCATGCATTTGGGACTTTTGAATGATGATGATGATGATGACAGGGCAACAACAATGATGTGATCTCAATGCTAGAGCATTTTTCGCGATCCATACAATGTCCCAAAAAACCAACAAAGACCGAGGAAAGACGCAGCAAAAGATACAAATAGAATATTAGGCGAACATTTTGGGATGGGGAAATTATTTATAGATGCGTCAGAGTGCAAAACATTGCGTCAGATGCAGTTTCTGAATGAAATGATTACAACGAATGTTTTTCATCATATTCATTTTGTATTTATTCTCAGCATTTATAAAGGAATCGATAAATAAATAAACTAACAATTAAATCATACAATATAATAATAATAATAATAATGTATAACAATAATCCATTTCTCATTCGATATATCGTTCGTGTTGGTTTTGTTTTTCTTGGGTCTGCTCGTTAGTATAATACAATGTGATCCTAAGTACATTCATGGATATTCATGGGTATCCTCAGTGCGATTCGGAGTGCTTGGGTGCTAAATTGATTTGGATTTGATTTTGTACAGCGTGCACGATAATTGGGTTTGGCTTTTGGGCTTATGAACATGTCTATAAGAAACAGATAAATAGTTTAATCAAATGTAACTGAATCGTGTAATCATATATTCATATATAGTATGTATAATAATATATCATGCAATTTAGAAAAGCGGATAGAAGTTAGCATCTTTGAGTATATCAAATGTATCCACAACAGAGCGAGCTGGAGTTACAATTGCCACATGGTTATTTTCCAAAGTTGGACTCAGTGGCTCCTCGAAGGATGAAGCTGGTGTAAGGCATACACTATGCCCCACACTTATACTGGATAGAAGGTTCTGTTGGGTTGAGGCTGGCGTTAGATTCGTTGAGGCGGACACGGTTATAGGAGCAATCTCTGAGAGTGCTGCCACCAAAGCCTGATCGATGTCCTGTTCCTCCGGCAGAGTCTGTTCCCTGGGTTCCTTGGCTTCCTTGGATATCTTCTTGCGTTTCTTTGTCTTCTTTTTCAAAGATGTTTCCTCCGGCGTCTCGAATTCGGCAATGCCCTCCAAGGTCTCTGTCACAAAACCAAGGCTACTTCTTGGAGACAACACGTCTCCATTAATATCCTCATTGGTTGTGCTGCTCTTGGAGCTCCGTCGTGATCGCACCTTTCTTTTGGGTGCTTCAGTAAGGGATTCCACGTCTTCTCTGGTTGCAGAGCTACGTCTATCATATTGGTGATTATCTGAATCGTTGTCATCGCGCAATTCTTCCTCGGTTTTCGAACCTTTGCGTGGCTTCTTCTTGCTCTTTTTCTTCTTAGGCTTCTCATTGATTGCTTCCTCAGGCAGTGCCAGCTCAGCTTCTAATTGTTGATAACTCACTTCTCCATTTTCCAACTCCTGCTGTCCTTCCTCAGGCACATCGGACAATTTCTCCCGTTTCGGACTGCGACTGAAGAGCGTTATGCTTTCTCCACCAAGGCTAAAGCGACGCAGGTCCAAGGAATCCATTTCTTGGTCCAGATTATATTGCTCTTGTTCTTTATCTATCAGCATTTCAGACTCTACCGGATACTGATCTTGATCTAGATGTTCAACTAGGTTAGTCTCCGTTGAATGAAGATTTTCTTCGTCATGGACTGTCACCTCCTGAGATTCATTATCATCCAACTTAAAGTTCTTGCGCCAATTGTATTCCCTCTTGGGCTTGTAATTCAAGTCCACCTCAATGTCATCCTCCACAACTCCGACCTGTAGCTTCGGGCTGTAACCATAGCGAGTTCTCAGTCGAGTTGATTGCCGAGCAGCCACCTGAGCATCTCCCAGGTAACGTATTTCCGTATCTCTCCGCTCGCTTTCAAGCAACCCAATTGATATATCAATATCTCTGTGTCTATTACTCTCCTCGGATCTGTCCAATTCTCTGGTCTTGGCCCAGAGTGCGTAGCGTTCACTGTCTGAACTGGATTTATCCTTATCCGATTCACTTTGATCTGCATTTTCTGCATTTAACTGTTCCTGTATCATAGTCTCGTACTCCCGGAGAATTCCAGACTGCTTCCGATTTTTTACAGCATCATTGTAGATTTGTTCAATAAAAGAGTCGGGATCAGAGTAGGTTCCTCCAACAGCGCCATCGTCTACGCCATAGTCAGCCAACTCGTCGACATTATCGACTTCCTCCCAATCGTTGGCACCACGATTCGCATAACGATCTGCATTCCTTTCAGCTTCCTCGCACTCGGAAGTGTCGTGATGAGATTCATCTGTCGGCTGAGTGCGTTCATTGTTATCCGAGATGCCCTCATCCAGTTCAAATTCGTACTCATCATCGTCATCAATTTCAACTACAGTTTGACGCTCATCGTCGCTGTCATTGCTGCTTCCATCGTCAATTACAGGGTATTCCCCGAGTATGTCATAATTGTAGATGGCACTCGTTTCATCAAACTCAGCTGCCTCTGCCTCGGCTGCTAGCACTGCACGTGCCCAGGATCCCTCTGAAACATAATGTGTTCTCCTCTCCGAGTATCTTTCTGTTTCCTCTCCCAGACTTAGCTCCAAGTCAGCCAAGTCTTGGGTGTAGAAATCCTCTTTTAGCCAAGTTCTTTTGCCCGTTAACGAGTGCACTTCGACTTGAGATATGTAAACGCACTCATCACTGGGATACTCCTCTACTGGTTGCTCCTGGGCCAGCGAAAAACGACGAAAATGATGATACTCCTCCGGCTCCAAGTCTGCAGAGGGATCAAGCTGAATTATGGCCGAGTCCGATGCACGTCTCTCACTATCTAAGAAATCTGCATTCAGGTAACGTGAAAAGTTCTGAAAATTTACGCTTGAGGCGGCAAATTGATCCAGGAGCTGATCCTGAAGCTCTCGCTTGGCCACCTCAGCCTCAATATTCTTAAGAGCAGGCACATCTCCCTCATCTCGAATTGGAGAGCGACTCTGGCTGCGAGAACGTTGGAACTCGGCTGTGCGATGTCTAAGATCATCCAGTTGTGATGCTATGCCCATGTCCAGGGATTCCCCTACATAGGTGGATCGCTTGAAGCCACTGGAGAGTGATTCTTCCTTCATGCGCTGCGTATCCTTGATTTCCTCGGAAAAGGTGCGTTCATATTCATTCGTTTTAGGCTTGGCACCCAGTCGCTTCTCCAAATCTACTCCACTCGCTTCACTTGCTGTAACCAGAGAATTCAGTATAGCAGCTTGAAGTTCACGCTGTGCTGCTGCCTGTTCCCTGGCCTCGTCCATATCCAAGCAGGGAGATGGACTACGCGAACGTTGGACCTGATGCTGCTGCTCTAGCTCACTGCCCAAGTCCAGGGACTCTCCTACGTATGTGGATCGCTTGAATCCACTTACCAATAGTTCATCCTTTAGATCACGAGCCGCTTCGGAAAAAGTGCGCTCATAGTCCGATTTGGGGGGAGTCATCAATCGAATTTCCATTTCCTCGTTGGCGTTGTTTAACTTTTGAAGTGCCTCCAAGTCAACTTCACGTTGCTTGGCATTGTTAGCCAGGACACTCTCCAATTCCTCGCTGTTCTTACGCAGAGTTCTTCCCTCGGATCCCTCCAAGTTAAGCATAAGGTGAAATTGATGCGAATCTTCGTCCTCAAAGCCAGAAGCACTGCCAGCTGACACGGAGCGTGATCGGGAAGGTGAAAGGGAGCGCATATCACGACTTTCGATTTCAAACTCATTGGACTCGACGTATTCGTACACGTGCTCCACAATGACTCGAACTTCTGGCTCTGGTGTCCTGGCACGTTCCTGGAGCTGCTCGAAGAAGGCATCGTTTTGGGCTATCAACTTTGCACGTCGCTTCTGCAAACTTTGCTCCAGGTTGGCGGCACTTGGAAGTGGAGATCTCGAACGGGAACGTGAATGGGAACGAACACGATTCAAACGAAGTTGCTCGAATAACCTGGCCATAGATTCGGGAGTATCCTCGGGTTCCTTATCTTCCTCTAAAGGTTGTTCCTCAGTAAATTCAATTGAAATTGTGGGCACGGGAGGAGGAGTTAGGACTATAATTGATTCGACCACTGGCACAGGTGAAGTTGAATTGCTTCTTTGTCTATCTTCATCCTGCAGCTTTTCGAAGAGTTCGTCGTTTTGTTTGATGCGTTTCTGTCTTCGGCTTTCCAGACTGCGAGCGATGTTATCCGAAGAAGGTAGAGGTGAGCGGCATCGGGAACCAGATCTAGATCGAGAATTACGTTCGGCTCGCAAGGTTTCCACAAAGAGACGCATCTCCTCGCGAGTTGGAGTCGGTTCAGAGTTATCCATTTGCTCGTCAACCATGGCATTGATCTCGATGACAGGCTGGGGAAGAGAGATTTCCGACGTGGGGCTGATATGCCTCTCTGCTTCTTCGATAGTTTCAACTTCCATGGGAGTGCAATGATCAATTTCCAGCTGATCCTTCTCTTGAATGCTCTGTTCCAGCTCAGTTACTGAAAGGGGCTGTGATCGGGAGCGTGAACGAGATGGATGAAGTTCTTCTGGAGACTCGTAAACCATGGTAGCCATTTGATTGATGCCGTTGCCATTCTTCAAATCGTCTGCAACATTCTGAAGCTGCAGCTGCTCCACTTGAATTTCATTTCCATTTAAAGTTGTCTCAAGCATTTGTAGAACAAGTTCACAGTTCAATTCACCAGTTGTAAGACCATCCTGAGTGTCATCATAGACCTCCAGTGTGTGCTCCTCGTCCACATCCATGAGATTGGCGATGTTTCTAGGCTGTGGTGAAGCATTACGCGATGAAGGACGTGATCTCGACGGATTTACAGATGCAGTAAAGTCATAGAAGTCACTTATTCCCTCCATTAGAAGTCCATATTGATCGCGCCAAGGAGCCGTATCTGGTTGCTGTACGGAGATGCTGGGCGGCTGACTGGTCGAGTGACTTGCCTCCTCCGACTGGCGCCAACGTTCCTCATAATGATCCATTTCATCGATGCGTGGACTCCGCCGTAGACTGGGAGAGCCGCCTTGACGCTGCTCCTCCGTTGTGGAGGAGGTTTGCAGCTTTAAAGCGAATGAAGGAAGCAGAAGCGAAAGCAAAAGCAGAAGCAGGTAGATAGAAGGCATATGAAAGGCAAATGGAAAGCGGTTAAAGCAAGCATAAAAGCCGGGCCAATTTTTGTTAAACTGGCACTTACATTGGATTTGATGTCGCTGCCACTTGATTCCGTTGTCTTGGAGCTCTCCGTGCTGTCCTTGTCCTGATATGTACATTCATTAAATCTCTTTTAGAATCTTTTATTGCTCAAACACTCACCACCTGCTCCTTGGAACATTGCTTGAGTAACGTTGTGGCCGCCAGTTCATTTTGTTCGTTGGTGGCCTCCTCGAATGAGGATGCCTTGGGCTGGTTCTTTTCCGGCTCGACAACTTCTTCACCGGAGGCTCGTCTTTCTAGGTCCAGTTCCTCCTCGTTAATGGACAAAGCCTTTTCGCGCTTCCAAAACTCCGTATCCTTGTAGTGTTCGGGCGTTACTTCGCCCCAGGGATTTGAGCTTTCCTCACCAAGCATTTCCAGGGAGCCACTTGCATCAGATGGGGGCTTCACATCCTTGGCAGGACTTCGCTTGTGACGTCTGTGATGGGACTTGACACGAAGTGTTTGGTCAGTCGTATACTTGATGGGATTGTAGTCTTCCTTTTCGCCATGTCGCAGCTCCTCTTCTTCCAGAGAAGTGAACATTTTGAGCTCTTCATCGCGTGAGGCTCGTGAGTCACGCGATGAATTGGAACTTCCACTCGAACGTCGCTTCTTAAAGGCGCGTCTTCGACCCGATCCATCCTCCCTGATCAGTGGACGACTCTTGATACCGTCAAGGGATCGCAAATAGTCCTCGGTGTACTGCACATCGGGTATATTATCCTCTCCCTCTGGTTCCTGACGCTCCTCCTCCGTTAACAGATGCGAACGCTCCTCAAAGGGTTGCGTGCTAAACGAGGACTGCTGACTGGAAATGGGGTCCACAGAGGAACCCTCGTCGGATACTCCAGGAAACATTAGGGTCTTCGACTTAACCATGTAGGGATCCTCGCTACCACTCCCTTGTCCAAGCTGAGTTTTCACACGCTGCACAACGAGAGGCTCTTCAATTGTCTGAACTGAATGTGGTTGCTCGAAACGGGGTGGTACAATCTTCCTTATGCAAGGCTCCTCTTCAACGGGTATAGCTCCTGCGTACTCTGACTCCTCTTCCGCCTGTGCAGCCTGCAACATGCGTTGTTGCACCATCACCATTTCCTCCTCTGCCTCCATAAAGAGGCGAGCATTCTCCTCAATTGACTTTTGTTTCCTCTCCAGATCCATTTTGCTGGCTGCCAATCGACGGGACTGTTCCAGGATGAGGGCTTCCTCTTCCAGTTCACTCTCGGTTGCACTCAACTTGCGCTCTCTCTCCGCCGCCAACAAGCGCTCCACAATCTCCGCATCTCGTCTAGCCTGCTCATTCTCCACTTCCAGGAGTCGCCTCTCTGCCTCCGCCTCAGCGAGTTCCCTTTCCCGCTCCGCTTCAAGACGCTTTTCTTCTGCTTCTCGCAGCTTTCTTTCATTTTCTTCTAGTTCGCGTTGTTGCTCTGCCTCTCGTAGTTTTCTGGCATTTTCCTCTTGTTCGCGTTGCTGTTTCTCCTCCTCTTGCATTCTTCGTTCATTTTCCGCGTATTCACGTTCGCGTTGCTTTTCAGCTTCGAACAATTTTCTTTCATTTTCTAATCGCTCACGTTCTCTTTCCTGTTGCTTCTCCTGCTCTTCGCGTTGTCGCTCTGCTTCGATGATTTTTCTTTCGTTTTCCTCACGTTCTCGCTGCGCCGCTTCTCGTTCTTTCTCCGCCTCTATTAGTTTTCGTTCGCTTTCAGCCGCCTCAGCTGCCAAACGCTCTTGCTCGGCCTTTTTCCGTTCCTCGGCCAATTTAAATTCGGCCTCCGCCAGCTGTTTGCGTGTCTCCTCCTCAATTAGCCGCTGTCGCTCCAATTCGGCAGCCAATGCCTTTCTCTTATCATCTGGTGACTCCATGCGAAAGCCATTCGTGTAGAGGACTCCATCCTGCATGACATTGCCGCCAGCAGCTGCCTCCCTTGCCATTGCCTCAGCCAGCTCCTTTTCGAGGCGATCCCGCAGTCGTGGCAACTCCTCAGCATCGGCAGCGGCATCAACTGCCTCCTGGGAATCGGGATGCCGGCATGTCCAGTGATAAAGATGACGTGCCACAAAGGCGAATTCCAGGGCGCCCAGATACCCAATCAATAGAGTGAAGAGCAGCTCTCCGACGCCGGTTAGAGCGTCATCAGCCGACATGCTTCTTCTCTAATTGTCGCTTGCGTAATGCTCCTCCAATCGAAAGTTGTGTCTCCCAGGCCAGCCACAAATGCAATGTGGGATGCGAGAATTTGAGATGTGGAATTGGACAGTGTCTGTGTATTATTTAAAATTCACCACGCACTCACGACACACTCAGACACTCAGACACTCAGCAATACTCGAAACACTCACTCTCGCGGAACTCAGGGCAAGTGATTAGGTAATTCAATTAAAATTTTCGCTTGCACGAAAATTGTGCGAAAATTGATGAGCGTTGCTTGAGTTGAGAAAATTCACAAATATTTTCAAATTTATCAGATTATATGTATAATTTTCTTGTGATATTTATTCACTTTTCACTTGACTTTTATTTTGTGCTTTTTTTTTGGGGGGGCACCCGGAGCGCCGAGTCAGTTGCACGCGGCGGAGGCACAGTTGTTGCCAGTTAATCGATCGTCTTGCAACTGATTAATGCGACTGAATAAGGGCCACGACACTCAAGTGATTCACAACACATACACACGACAGAGCACAGGCGCTAATTGGCGACTAGAAGACCAAAGAGAGATAGAGAGAGAGAGTGCGAAAATATTCGAGGGAGAGGAACCGTGTGCAACTATTTTGGCAACAGATTGGCAAATCGAAATTGGCCAACGAAACAGCGTTTCTAATCAGCGCGCCATGTAAATTGCGAATGAATATTTAAACGAGTCCGTATGAATATTACGGCTATATGAGTTTTTATTCTCATATTCCTTTTTCGCAGCATTTTCGCATTTTTTTCGCTTTGCTTTTCGCTTTTGCTATTTATGTTTTTTAATATTATGGTTGTTTCTTTGTGCGTGGCCTTCGTGATTTGTTGCATTGCCAATGTCACATCGCTTTGGCCGACTTGCAGCAGTTGTTGCTGCCATAAATTGTGGCAGCAAGCAACAACATAATCTTTTTAATTGCGAATTGTTGATGCCACATAATAAACAACATTCGGTTCGATGCGTTCTCGCATTTTTGCTCTCGAGCAACATAACAATATAAAAATACAAGAAAATGAAAAGAAAAACTATTTTTATATCTATTCTTTTTTGGTGTGTGTGTGTGTGTTTGGTTTTCTCATAAATATCTGAAAAATGTGCCAAAAATAAATGGGTCGTCGTCTGTTTGTTTTTAATTTGTATTTTGTATTTGTTTGTGTTGAAAGCGAAAGTGTGCGACGACCGAAGAAACAAAATAAAAAAAAAATGAAGAGAATTAATGCTTGACAGCACACAAGAAGGGGGCGTGACCCATTGACCATCGCCTTAAAGAACATATAACTATGTTCATTGCCAACAGAATTGGGGTTAACAGATAGATAATCTGCAAGAGTTTTGTATTATGTTTACAAGTCTAAGAATAATAAAAATTACTTAAGTATTTTTTTTTCTGACAATCTACAATTTCTTTATAAAATACAATTCTTTTATTCTGAATTGTAATTGATTTTAAATTTTGAGGTCAATTGCTTTAAGTAGTCTTTACAAAGTATATATAATATTCTCAAAAAGTATTTTTTGATTCGAACGCTAATAATATTATATAAGAATCTTTATAAATGATGATAATTCCAATCAAAAAGCAAACTTGAAGTATCAAAATATTTACAATATTGCCTTGATTTTGCTTTGGCTGTATTTATAGCACTGAGAACACATTTCAAAAGCAATCTTGATGTCACTTCTTTGCTATAATTGCTACTCACTTAGCGGTGAAAATCTCGTGCTGTACGCACGATGTCAACACGTCAAGAGCCAATGTCCCAAATGAACTGTCAGTTGACATTGTCGCATTTTAGCCCTGGTAATGGCCAATGTGCAATGTGGTCAAGGGAAGCTTTCACATTTTTAATGGCTCAACATATATGAAGTTCAATGAAAATGGCAAAACACTCAGAATGGAGAGAGAGAGAGAGAGTGAGGAAGAGAAGCGGACACACCTCGACCATTAAAGGTAACAGCGAGCGATAGACAATAAATGTAGAGCTCGGAAAAATAAAGGAAAAGCGAGCACCAAGAGTTGAGTTCCAATTAAAAGCTAGATAGAAAATATATCCGCCTGAAAGTGTGCTAAGCATTTTTACTTAGCGAATGGATGTGAAATCGCGTCGAGTCATTAGCACAGCATGTGTGTGACATGATTTAAGGGGCAGAGAGGAATGTGGCAAGGGGGACAAGTCAATTTGTTGATGGACAGACTCACTCACCTCATCACAGCCCGTGCAGCGGGGTTTCAGCATTTCCGCATAATGGCGCTCGCAGTAGACTTTGTCATCGTGGACACAGTAGGTGAGGTCCACGAGCAGCTCGTTGCAGGTGCTGCACGTGAAGCACTTTGGATGCCACATGACACTCTCCACGAATTTGGGTGCGGCCACAATCAATTCACCGGCACCAATCTCGTTATCACAGTGCGCACAGTGCTCATCGTACGGCGCATCCTTGATATAGGCTATAATTACAACAGGATAAACAGGATTAACTACTTAAACAAGAAATTGCTTTGTGATTATGATTACTTACCTATGTCCAATGCAATTTCATTTCGCGCCGTCACAAAATCCTCGAATGATGCCTCATGTTGCACCTCCAAATGCTTGCAGTGCTCCAGCGAAAGATCCTGCTTGGGCAGTTGATATGAGATCTGCTGCTCTCGCACCCGCGCCCCCTCGCTGCCCAAACGCGGCACCTTCTCTTCCGGCAGCTGATCGAAGTATCGATTAACCCGGGAGGAGACACGCACACCCGGCGGCACCCACGTATAGCCCAAATCCCGTGGCTCCACACCAGAATCCGCTGGCGAGACCAACTTGAAGCCCAATCTCTCGTGCACATTGGTCGTCTGTTGTTGGTAAATGGCGTGTGCCTCTCGCGGACACTTGCAGGACTGACAAGTCTTCCTGAAAGCATGAAGAATAATATATCCTAAGTAAGCTTTCCTTATATGATATAAAAATAGGTATTCAGAGGTGCTCTAAAAATCTCTAAAAGGGCCAAAGCAACCCCAGAGCAATTGTTGGGGTTTCTGAAAACAACCAAGCATTGCTTTTAAATGTCTAAAAAAATAATGTTAAGAGATTTGACAAAATTAAATATTTATTGAATTGAATAAAATTAGTTTTTAAATTGAATAAAACTACAAAAAATATATTTTTATAATTTTGTTAATTATATAAAATATTCCTCAACCTTAAAAGGTTGTTGAAACTGATTTCGAAAGTATGTTCGAAAAAAACTGAATATCTGACATTTCAAACGGTTGTTTTCAAAATCAATTCTGTTCAAAAACTCTAGAGGTTTCTAAAACACACCTGAATAAGAAATAAGAGCCTGCTTAGTTTTCAATTTAAATAATTGATTACAGGGTATATTCCAGCCGAGTTATGTAGTATATTTCCCATTTAGAATGCATTGATACAATTAATTGCCGCTGTTTTTACACAGCGTCAGCGAAAGCTCGCTAGCTGGCGCCATCTAGCGACAACTTTCATTCATTTAATGCCGTGCTGCGGTCGCTTACCTTACAATGAGATCGTAAATTTCTTTTCTATCGAATACTTTGCAGTAAATGTTGAGGACATTGAGGCACGCATAGTGCATGCCCGTCCAGGGCACATCGGAAGCTAATGCCGCCCACAGGGGGCACTCAGCGTGACGGTCCAGGTCGAGCATTTTCACCATTTTATGTTGACTTTACAGATACTTGATGGCAACTTTGAGTTAACTGCACTTTGTACTCGGCAGAGAACTTGGCCAGTGTTATATATTTTTTACTTTTATTATGATTATGTTTATTATTGCTTATTATTTTTGTTTGCTTTTATTTCACTTTGAAATTAACTTGCTTTCTTTTGCTTTCTTGCATTTAGTTTAAGTTTCATGCGTTCTTTTTTGTGTTTCTGTATCTGTTTCGGGTTCTGTTTCGGTTTCTGCTGCTGTATCTGTTTTTTGGTTTCTGCCTTTTCTGATTGACTCATCAAATTTTGGGTTTGTTTTGGTCTTCAGAACGGCCTCTTAAGCAGCTGGGCGCCTCGATTCGAATTAAGAAGAAACTGGGAATAAGTTAAACACCACTTATTTAGCACGTCTGTGTTGTGGATAATTTGCTCATTGACATTTTGATTAAGGTGTTAACTTAACCTTTATTCATCTGCTCGCAAATTTACGATACCATTTAAATGCTATTTCTGTTCTTGTTTACTATTGAATATTTATTTACATACGCAAAAAATAAATGCTTAGTTTCTTGTGGAATTGCAATTAATTGACTGTTTACTTATTTTTCAATTAGATAAAAATAATCAGCGTCATAAATACACCCACACCACACAACAAATACACACAAATGCGTAAATGATGGAATGGGCCATCAGGTATGAGCTCATATGGCCAAATGCCAAATGCCAGCTACCGATCCAAATGAATAAATGACCAGCACTTTAGTATGAAAGGTATTCGTTGCCACTCAGAGAAACTCCCATAAAATAAAGGTAAAACTAAAGGTATCAGTGCATGCCAAGAGGTAACTTTCTGATAAGATTAATAAAAAAAAGACTGCCTCTGTCACACACATACACACTGACAGAAAATGGGATTGCGTGATGTCATCGAGAGAGGGGGTGGGGGGGGACAGGAAAGACAAACCTAAAAGATTGTCAACCACCACGAAATTGAAGCAAAATGAAATAACTCTAAGTACGTAATAATGTTAAAAAATAGCCCATGAGTAAATGCTCAAGTCAGATAAGCTGATGGAAGATATGCAAATACACTTCAAAAAATGCACGTTGACCTTTTATAGACATGATATGAACAGAACAGAACAGAACTAAGCGCCAATTGAGGAACTATTGCTAATTGCTCACGACTTTGATGCGGAAAATGCAACAGGTTTGCAAAATAGTCAACGAGTGGACAAAGGAGGAGATTGAAGGCGGAAAGTTCTGGCTTAAGTAATGCAAACATGGCACAAATAAGCAAATGTATATATCGTAAGCGTATGATTCATATTCGCAATTTCTTTGTGCACTCCTATCAAGATCAAGTTATGTACGTTTCTTTGCATATGAATAATTTTTTGAAGAAACGTCATTATGCGAAATGTTTTTGGGGTCAAACGGATAATTTAGACAACAATCTCTTTAATTTAAAGAGATTTTTCTCAGCGCAACGGGGTATGATGAGTAAGCGTATTGCTTCTTTTCTGATTTCTCTGTTAATGGCAATAAAATTGATCTATACAAGTAAAAGTTAAATTTTTAAATTCATAGCTAATCTAAGTTTGCTGTAATGAAATTCTGACAGTTGTGTATAGTTAGTACGTGCCTTTGGGCTTCATTAGCTATGCAAATATCTGATACCGAAATTGGTCTCAGGTAAAAGTTTGTAGATTTCGTCGAAAATAATACGCCAAGATGAAATTTCGCTCAGCGCTACAGATTGTTATGTTTATTTTCTGGTCTATCAGGAGATAACAGTTGATATATACACCTCTCGCATCTGTGTCAGAGCTGAATATACTATGTAAATAATCTCAGTTAATGTTTGCTCCATAATGTAGTCAGTGTTGTTTCTGTCATTGTTATGGGATGCGCAACCTTATCACAGAATAAACAATTATTATGCTATTAAAACGTGTTCATTTCAGATTAAAGACAGTGTGACAATGAGACAATGAGACTACATATGTACGTTTTCATTTAGCCATATCAACTTGGTGACAGTTGTGCGTTTATCAACGAAAATAGCGCAGCTTTTATTTAATTGAATTGCGACAAAATCACAAAAATATAATAACTGATAGACCAATCAACAGAATGCGCATAAATACAACGTTATCTAAACGCAGAACCTCAAAGATACTCTGTAACCCAAAGCGTTTAACTCAAGTGGCACAATTATTTAATAACTTTAAAAAGATACGTTTTAATTAGCGTAACGTAATGTTTAAACGCAGTCAAATTAGCGACTAAAATTAAACGAAATGTTTGAATTCAGCCAATTTAACGTACATTTTTAGAGCAGTCAACTTAACGAAGATCGCTCTGTTAAAGGACAGCCATTTCAAATTAAACGAAATGTTTAAATGCAGCCAATTTACATTTATCTACTTGCTTAACGCACATCGCTCTGTTAAAGGACTGTCAACTTAACATTTCAAATTTAATGCAATTTTGGAGTGCAAATTAATGATATAAAAGTGTCAATACTACTGCTGTCTTAATAAGTACAGGGTATAAAAACATAACGCACACGGCAGGAACAGTAAGCGCCAAAGTCGCAGCCAAAGTTTTGCTGCCAGATAAATGTAATTAAAAGCCAGCAAGTGCTCTCTACATACAAAGGCACACACACACATGTGTACATAGAGAGACAACAGCTTTGGTTATTGCCCGCAGCATTTGGCACTTTTTCGGTTAAGTTAGGTAAAGAGTAAAGAGTAAAGGGAGAGGAAGAGGAGACCACAGTTCACAATTACAATTGATAAGCCCCAAAGTCACTTTCATTTACACGCTGATACGCAAGGGCGGGCAATTGGAAAACTTTTTGGCGACAAACTGACATTTCCCTAAACGGAAGAGGCCCTCTTCCAATTTCCAGAGCACGAGCATTTATTCTGTCTGTCTGTTGTCCGCTGTCTGTTGTCTGTTATTTGTTGGCTTTTGCCTATTTGCAGCTCAGATACATTTTGCACTGACCTTCTTCCTTCCCGCAGGGAGAGCAAAATCCAATTTTCCACTATAATTGAACATGTTGCGCCATAAACAATAAACAATAAAAGCGCGCATAAAAGTCAACGTTGGAGTGCAACAAATCTCAATTATGAGCGCAAGGTGTGTGTGTGTGTGTGAGAGTGAGGCAGACAGAGTATGATACCCAGTTCAAAGCTTAAGCGTACGCTCACCCACGCGCTCTCTCACTCTGCCTCTCTCTCTCCCGCTCTCTTCGCTTTCGATTAAATGATTTTTAATGCGATTATGACGACAGCAACTGCAACAGCAGCAACAACAACAACAACAATAAGCCATAGAATAATGCAGTTTGCTGCCCTACATAACCACAATAAGTAAATAAGTTTATAAATTATGCGTATGGATGGCAACTGCTAATTGAATCAGTGAGCGGCAAACCAATGATAATATCGCTCTCAAGTTAGAATATTAACATATAAGCAGGCAGAAAGGGAAAGGAGACAGGTTGAGAGGATTAGAAGAGAGACTAAGTGCGAGTGGGAGCACGAATGGAACCCCCCACAGTTTGATGTTCAGCTGTTGTTGTTGTTGTTTCAACAATGACATTACTTATGGTTTATGACTTGCAGATACACAAACACAAACACAAGTGCAAATGCAACTACACATGCGTATGTTAAATAAAAAATTACTTTCCTTTGCAACTGTTAGTTTATTTATATGCATGTATGTATGTATGTAAATGCCAAATTGCATTGCGCTTTGTGAATATGTGAATTATTATGGCCTTGCTTGCACATTATTTTTGCATTGGATTTACTTCCCTTGCCCTTTGCCCCCTTGGGGTGGGGGGAGATGACATTTTCTTGAAATCTGCTCACAATGTGTTGTAAATCTCAAAAAAAAAATATTTAATATTTATTTTTAGTCACAGAAAAGGATTTTAATGTACTTTGTTTTAAAAGCATTTATTTTTCTGTCAGTGTTTGCTTCTGATGCAATGTCTTTTGGCCATTAATTAAGTTAAATTAGAAAATTTATATGACTTTTGCTACATTAATCTTTGAAACAAAGACTAATATTGTATATTGCAAGTTGTTTTTCTTTTTTGAAAACACGTATTTTTCCATTGTCTATATATTTTTGCATAAACAGATGTGGCAATAATAAAACAATATTAGCTTATTTTTTTTTCATTTCAAATAGCAAAAGGGTAGGCAGATCAAACAGCTGCTCTTTTATTTAGCAGCAACTAATCAACCCTATAGCGATCTTGCCAAGCAAATAATTTAAACTTAAACAGGTCTGTTTCGAAGTAGATTGGAAATTATTCAAAAATATCTGTTGTAAAATTGAAGTTAACAGTTGCCAATTTCATATTTGAGCTGTGAAAAATTCAACAATTACAAAATGAAATTGCATAAAATATTTGGGCATATTAAAGACAACATGATTTGGCTGCTAGTAGATAGAGATTTCCGCATGTTTATACCTAACAATAACCACAAATGTAAACAAATATGGCAGCTAACTAACAATTGGCATTTTGTTTGTAGATACCACACAAAAAATATGAGATGAGTCGAAGAATTTGCGAGCACTTGAACTTGAGATACAAGATTATCCGAAACACAGACGTCACAGATTCGAATTGATATTAATAACAAACATTAAGCTGTCGCAATATCTACAAACATATATTTAATTAAATTTGATTTATAATTTTTATTAAATTATTGTGTCTTTGCACCTATTTTTGCGCGCATACTTAAAAATGTAAACAAAACACTCGAAACCAAGTAAAAATTAAAAAACGCGTCGAAAAGTCGCGCGGAAAACGCGCGCGTTAGCGAAGCGAGTGAAAAAAGGGCGTTGAGACCGCAACAACCGACCGCACCGTTACACAATTCAATTCTAACTGAACTCTGCGTCGGCGTCGTCGTCTGGTCTGGTGCCTCGTTGTGGCTGCTGTCGTTGTTGTTGTAGCAGTAGTTGTTTGTTGTCGGCGTCGCCGAACGACGCCGCCGCAGCCGAAGCGTAGCGTTAACGAAGCTCCCTCTAGCGCAGCTGAAAGAAAGCAAACAACAAGAACAGCGCGCGTCGTGGGAGACAACCAAACATTGAGAGAGCGCGTGAATAAGAGAGCGTGAGTGAAAGAGCGCGAAGGGAGCAAGCAATGATAATGACAAGGCACTTGCTGCTGCTTCGGTTGCTGTGACTGCGACTGCGACTGCTGCTGCTGACGCTGACGTTGCAGCTGCGTCAACCGGCAACCGCTTATTAGCAAACCGAATGCGTTGGCTTTTCTTTCATGTTTTCTTATTAACACAACGCACGTTGCACACGTGTGTGAGAATCGAGTTGCAACTTGGACGTTAATAAGTCAACAGGTAGTGCGCTTCGCTGCCTCACAGCGGAGTCGTGAGTGGACTGCACTGAAGTTGAGTGGATTCGAATGGAGCTGCAGATGGATTCGGAATAATTAATGGCCGGCCGACATTGCATTTATTAGATGCCATTAGCCAAATGTAGCCCAGGGATGTTGCACGCCACGCTTCCGTTGCAGCCACAAGAGCAGGAGGGGAAAGGCGGTCAAGGTCACAGTCAAACGGCCAACTGGCAGCCACATTTATCAAATGGCTGCGACAAGTTGCTTGTTTTGATTACCACATCCAACATAATTAGTATAACATGCAACAAATTACATGTGTATATTTATAAACAAACGCGCAACTAAGTAGCCAAAAAGACCAATTGGTCTGAGAGTGTGTAGACTGCAGGGGATTAGAAGAGGGTGGGGGGGGAAACACATTGTCAGCAACCATAGAAAATCCATAAAGACAACACAAATGGCCCGTAAAAATATTATGATGCCATTGAATGTGGCTCGAGTCGCTGGCCAGTTGCCTTTCCCCTACCCTAACTGATGGGGTATATGCAACAGTATCAGTGTGCTTGCCACAGTGTATCTGATTTCCTCTTTTGATACACATTTCCTGCAAGTTGGAGAAAATCAAGATAATAGCTCTTTGGTAATGGTCTGGTTATGGAAAAAGCAAGTTAATAAAATCTATCAATTGTAATTATATTGTTTTTGTATTCCCAAATAGTGTGGGGTATTCCAGAATGGAAATAAAGCGCCATAAATTTTTAGTTGACTTTCGATTGGTTTTTATTTCTGGAACAACCCCAATTTTAAATTACTCAAATTCCAGTAAAGATATTATTGTAATTCCAGATAGTAACAAAATTTGTACTCTAGCAAAATTTTAAACCTTTTCGGTAGTTTAAGAATAGATTTAAAAAGACTTCAAAAAATATCTTAAAACTATAGATTTTTTACTGATATTATCAAAATGTCATCTCTAGCATAATCTTTCATCCTTTATCGTGACACGACAATCGCTTCTGTAGCAACTCAATTGACAAGTAAATAACGCAACTAAAATTCACATCGTTCAAATTTACCAAAAATGTTGTCTAAATATTTTATTTGCACATCAAACAAATATTTATTTTTACGAGTATTTACTCATAAATGCAGACAACCCTTTAGGATTGTCAAGTGTATGCGAATATCGGTTTTGCAAATTTTTCCACAACATGCTTTTTTTTTTGCTGCTGCTCACTTGGCCAGCACTTTGGTAAATTTGTATATTTGCACTAAAAATATACAAACGTGAGCAAAGTGTTGAGAGAGAGGGAGAGAGAAAACAGACAGAGGGACAGAGGGAGAGGAGGTGTGGCTATATGGGTGGTGATGAGTTGGGGGTGATTGGTTGTTGGCCAAGTGTTTTCATTCATCGAAGTCAACAGACCCTCAAGACTCTCAGACACTGATGGACAGCACACGCTTTGAGGGGGACCAACTGTACAAATTTTCGCTGTGACGCCAGCAGAAGTACCACCCACCTCCCCTCCCTCCTTCCACATTTCCCTATACCTTCTAATAATGATCAGAGAGAAAAAGATAAAGATTCATTGCGTGCTTTGGAGAACGCGGCGTTATTTATGAGATTTTTGTTGTTTTTAATGCACAAATCGCGCACGCCGTAAACATTAATGATTAATTGGCTACAATTGTATAGTAAAAGGGGCAGAGGCAACAATATGAGCCATGTCAGCGAGTCTTGGCCAAGTGCTGCGTAGGTGTACTGAAGATTGATGACCCGCCCCCCTTTGGTGTGGCAAAGAGAGTGTGCTCTTAATTAGAGGCACACGTTTGGTCAAGCCAAGCCTTACAAATTGCATACATTATTAACTCTTGGCCGAGATACAGTAAGTGAGAAGGCCAAGAAGGTGCCACAGCCCTGCCCAGACCTGTCCCGCCCAGCTGCCGCCAGCTGCCGCCTGACTGTCTATCAACTTGATAAGCAGCACCATTAAACAAAAAAAATAATAATAAAGGTAATAATACGTTGTATATCTCCGTATTCGATTGCGAAACGCAAAACGTGACTTTGGCGACGCCGCACAGTGGTCCGGCTTGTATGGGGAGAGCGGCCAAAAATACTTCTAGTTGAGGTAGGGACTTGAAACTTTGCACAAAATTCTTTTATATTTATCCTAAAATAATATGTAAAAATCAGCCAGATCGGGCAACTATATCATATAGCTGCCATATGAACAATCGGTCTGATATTCAGTTTTTATATGAAAAACTATTGTTTTTTATTTTGATGCAACAATACTTTTTAAATTTTCGTATATAACCTGGGAAACTTCAGTAAAAATCTGGATACTATAGGTTATAGCTGCCATAGGAACAATCAGTGTAAAACGAGTTTTCGCCGGGAAACTATTTCGCCTTAAAATAATAATGACAGAAATTATAAATGTAATTAACAAAAACGAACATAAAATAAATAAATTTTTTTAATTTATATGTTTACCCTTTAATATTTACATATATGTGTAGTTACAAACGGCAACAAACAACAACACACAGCAGAAGCACGTGCTTTTTTTCAAATAGAGGTTAGGTTACCTTTTTGTATTTTGCAAGCCGCACGGCACCTTACGGCACTTGAACTAAACTTTCTTATATTCTTAAAATGCTTAAGAATATTATATAAAAAGATTTGTGAATGCCAAAGAGTGCCATCACAACTAAAACTCTAACCAAACACAGAAAAGACAAACTAAGAACGTTTACAATTATGTACTAAATACAACAATGATTTACACAAAACACAACAAATATTACATATACTTTTTATTGTAAAAAGAAAGTTAATACCTTTCTTCAAAATATTAATCACTTCCATGGCACAAACACTTGTTTTAAATATGTTTAACAATTTTTTTACGGAGAGCTTCCCTTGCACGTTGCTTACGCTGCAATACACAATGAATATCATGCTGTCTCTTTCGATGCTATTCTTGAAGCGGACAGACAGAGCAAAACAAAAAGATGAATAAATTCAAATAGCTAGACCAATTATAAATAAGAATTGGTACATTTAAAGTCAAAATTTGGACTTTGGTTTTTTTATTTTTGGCCTACGGGCTGGACCACTGTGCGCCGCTGATTCAGTAATTGATGGGAATATGCCGGAAAAATGTTGGCACTGCATAGCAAAAAAAATCTCATACGGAGGGTATACTGTAGACATTGCATATCGAGCATATTGGCTATGCAAAAAACGGAGCAGAAACTGTCGGGGCAATAAATATTTCCCCTGATTGCGGAAGTGCAGTGACAAAGCTGAAATATAAATTATGCCTACAAAAAGTATTAAAAAGGAATTGAGATAATATCAGATGCAATTCCAATTTCACATTAACTTGACTCACATTATTATAGCATACTTTTGGGGTAGTACTAACTTTCAAACTTATGCATTTCGGGGAATTTGATGCTTACGAGATATTCGTAATAAATTTTAAAAATAACTTAAATTCCTTGAAGCTTTAATAAGCCTACACTTAGCTATAAAAAAAAATTACGATAAATTTTACGGCCACAATTATAATAATATTATCTAAACATTTTCTACAGAGCATTTCCAGATAATTTGCAATCTATTCAACATCTTTGAATCGATTGGAAAATAAACACACACTTTAGTCATGAGACTCACTAACAGAGGTAAATGAATAACATGTTTCTTAGCCAAAATAAACATATCATTTAAAAATATTAGAAATAGGTTTTCCAACATGAAATTATGACAGATTTATGATAATTTTTGAACCAATCGTTTATGTTTTAAAAACATTTGCTGCTTTAAAGAGATACAGCTGGTATTTGAATATGCTCATTTTCAGTAGAATCAAACTTGAAATGTTTTAATATTATTTATGAATGTCTAGTAATTGAATTGTAAATAGTAAAGTGAAATCGATTTATTTCCACGAGCTTGAACTTAAATTGTCTTCAGAACGCCTACAAAATTTTACATTTTATATGGAATGGATTTAAATTTGAATTATATGCATTTAATAACATTTGGGCAAACCACAATGTTTATTACAAAATCCATCTATCAACAGATTGGATGAGTCGTAAATATTGATCCAAAGCAATTCGATTCGTGTGCGAACCTTACAAAAATTCATCTCTGCTCGTCCGATTGTTTGTTTATTTACCTGCCCGTCTATGATGATACATGTGGCTGTCATTTGCCGTTTTTAATTACAGCTGCCTTGAGGGAACACACACAAACATCGCAACATCAGACGGATAACACATATACACGTAGATATGTACATGTATATTACTTACAAGTACATTAAATACACGTATCTTGCAGATACATTTGACTCTGACTGTGATTTGCTCTTGTCGCTGTACCAAATTGACTTTGTTGCCTGCCGCCATTAAGGCCATTATTTTACAGGTAGCCAGAAAATGTTTTCAATCTCATTTATATATAATATAAACGTTCGACTTTCGACTTGATTTGTGCACAAACATCACATGAACAGACCAAACGTTGATGTGTTTATTCTAGTTCCCAGTAAAATATCATTTGCCATCATCTTCAACTAAATTTTCGCCATGTTTTTGTGCATTTCACCGATAAATGGTTTTTATTTTTTTACTTTTTAATTTTTTTGGGGCTTCAAACTCGCGCCCAGCCATCCATTTGTTTCTCTAGATATACGAGACAGCGGGACTAATTGGGTTTAATGGGGGGCACATTCGCACTTGAGTGCGAATACATTTGGAATTGAGCCACACGATTTATTTGACACACAACTACACTCAAATTGCGTCAGATCGGTGAATTTACTATCAATCAGGCAATAACTTTTCTCTCTCCAAAATTCAGTATTCTGTAATTTGTAAATCGCAAAATGTATTCACTCGAAATGAAAAATATCATCGATAAACATACAAAATATTCGAAATGAGTGCGAAAAAATGCAAAAACAGCAGCTAAAAATCGACAGAATTCAAAGCGATTTTCCATATTTTTCGTTTGCCAAAAGATTGACGATCAATTAAAATACTTTTCAGCATTTGCCGACGAAATTCATTCCATCATAATTATCGCACAATAACTCATAAAATAAATTACGCCCGTGGCTGTGCCAAAGTGTCGGACGTCCATTAGCTCTAGATGAAGAACTAGCGATGGGAGATTGAAACTTGTAAAGATCGACCAAATCATTTTTAACGATCGCAAATGAATGTATTTAATTCCAGTAAACTCGTAAATAAAAGATGAATATCGTTAAACTTTTGAAACTCACCGCTCTTCGTACTGTTTATCTAAGCTGCCGAGAGATGGCGTGTTGGTAAACATAACTGTCGATGATTTCTTACGTCTGATGGCCATGTGACGTTCACGTGTCGGAAACTTTGGCTGTTTCTTGACCAACACTGGCTGCACTTCAAGCACATCACATGACGACGCTGGCGCCGACATCGACGTCGACGTCGACGCCAACGGCGACGCCAACTGCAACTTTAGCTGCATTTATTTTGTAAACCGCACGACGACTTTAAAATGTAAACAAATGTAAGCTGTGACAGCAGTTGACAGACTGCTAAGCTATCTATAGCGGCCATATATAATGCGTGTGTCAGATACCGATAAGCAATACACACATGTATGTATATGTATGTACAGTTAGTTAAGTAAGTGTTTTGACATAGTTAAAAATTTAATTAATATATGTTGAACAAAAAATATGTATTTATTTTTAATTTGTTACTTTATATTTTAATTTTAATAATTTTATTTAAGAACCTTAAAATATTTAAATAAATAAAATAACAAATAAGTGTGCTTAAATTTTGTCAAAAAACATTTGTGACTAACTGTATGTAAATACACACGTGCTCTCACTTGTATTAACGTCTGGGCACACAGAGCGAAAGAGAGTAAACGAGAGAGAGAGAGAGAGCGATCAATAGAGAGCTGATAACCTCGCGCAGAGACAGAGTTAACAAATGAAATTTTTTGACTAATTGACTAATTTTATGCACCTGCACTACGAGTAACTAACGAAGCGAATTCAACGGCAGCGAATCGTGTGGACAACGCAACGCAAACGATGAAAAACAACTGTTTAAATTGCAAACAGCGACAAAGCCGAGAATTGAGCGTGAGTCCAAAAACGAAACAACGAAAATACGAAACAACAAATAGGCAGAGCAGAAGAAGCAGCTACGAAACTCAAAAGCGAGCACGAAGCGTCGTTCGCCGTTAGGCAACGTCGGCTGCATAAAACAATTTTTAATAGGCGAAGTATGAATAAACAAGAGGCAGACATTCGTCAGTCAGTCCGTCAAGCAGTCAGTCAGTCAATCAGTCAGTCAGTCTGTCAGTTTTACTCAATGTCAGGCTTTTTTGGTCCCAAGTTCCCAATAAAAGTGCTTGCAGAAAACTGCACGCTTTGAACTTGAGCTGAACCCGAAAGCTGAGCGCCAATTGCAACATTTCAATGGAAGCTTACACTCATCCATCATACTCTACTCAGTAGAGTCTACTGCTTAATGCCACAATCGGAATCAATTTAAAGCTAAAGCTGCCAAAGTCAAATAGAATTGAGAGCACACTATGTATATTGTAAAAGAGACAAAGTACAAGAGCACAAGAAAAAGCAAGTCAAGGTCTTTAATTACACTTTAATTGCCAATGCAGCAAGTGAAGCGAACAGCAATCGAAACGAGTGACGAGCCGAACGACGAGCCGAACAATGAGCCGAGTGACGATCGAACTGAAGCTGGCAATTTGGAGATAACACGATCGCACTCAGCGGGTTGTCGTGTTTTTTACCCCACTGCGATCAGTACAAAAAAGTTTGGCTATCATGCTGAGTTTTTTATGGGATAGATAATGATGTTGTTATTGTTTTTTAGAGGTATTCACAATAGCAATTTAATAGACTTTTTGGTATTTCAACTATTCCATTTAATGATAGAAGTATTTTCAATTTATATTATTTTTTAAAAAACTAACAACACAGTTAACACATATTGTTCTACTGTTTTCACCTATCAAATTCAAATGACAATTTGAATAAATGCCCTCATTAATTTAATTAACTTCTGCGCAATAAAAATGAATCTGTTTTTATTTATAAAATGGGTTTATTTATTAATTTTAATTTCGTATTTATGTGCAATATTTTTTGCTATTAAAGTCAACCAGACGCCCATAAAAGCAGTATTAAATAAAACAAAACAGTATTAAAGAAAAAAACAAATGAATTATAGCTAAATATATTTGCCAGCATATAGAAAAGTATGCGGTGATTACAAATCAAATAAGCTAAAAACGCGAGCAGTTAAATTGAATCGTGTATACGCCCCGTATATCATCAAAAGTTGCGATTACGCATTCGCCCCGTTGCCCCCGACTCAATGAGTTTGGCGTGCGGCCAGCTTTAAAATGAAAACGCAAACAAAACCGCAGTTAGACAAAGGAGAGCAGAACAGTCAGACAAACTAATTTCACAAATTAATAGCGTAATTTGAATTTGTGGCCAGAGAGACCGTTAAGTGCTTTTTGCCAATTGGCAAAACGATTTACATTCTAATTTGCATTCGCTTTTCACGCAGAATTGCATAATTATTTACATACTAAGTACAATTAAATGTGCATCAATTGCCTCATTAACAGATCCATAAAAATTCAATCTAACTAAATAAATTAAATATTTGTTTTGTTGTGCAACACCCTAAATTATTATTACATGCCGTTGCACTTTGTCATCCCCTTTTTTGGCCAGAATTCGCCCACAGACGACGCCTTCAGCTTTGCGGTTTTACCGTTTAATTCAACATTTTGTTTTTCTTTCAAGTTTTATGATCAAAATATTTTTGGCAACGACTGCCGAAGATTTTTGCCAACGATGACGCATTATTTATTTATCTTTTGGCTAAGAGAACTGGCCAACTGTACGGGGCTGTCGATTAGTATGAGGGTGGTGACAGAAGGCGTGGGAAAATTGCCAAAAATATTGATTTGATTTTGAATCTCGCAATTTTGAACCAACGTATTTATAAATTAGCGAATACGAGTAGTGCCAACGCCATCTATTGCTTGTTATGTGAAACTGGAACGCACGCAAGCTTTTCGAAAGCTTTTACAGTGGTGTCCGAATAATGTGACAGCTCGTTTAAAATCTGGCGCGCAAGAATACAATTGATTTTTAAATAAGAAATTCATCTGTTTTAAAACGTTACGTATACTCATTTTTTGTTTTATATATATTAATTAAGAAAAGTAACTTTAACTCACCTCCAGTCGTGGGCCGCAAAACCGGGACACTCTGATTTGCATAGTTCACAGCGAACACCGTCGTCGACTTCGCGAATAATGACACCCTGTAATTAGTAATTTTTAATTGGATTATTATATATTGTACGGCTATATACCTATATAACGGTAACTTAATAATAATAAAGGGGATATTTTTAAAAGAGAATTGATTGATGAACTGAAAGATACCCTGTACATAAACAAGAGCGGTTTTTCTTGATTGAAATAATTCTGTTTATGAAAAAGACATATTATATAAATATAAAAATGCTTGACCTGATTGACTTACAAACCGCTTGACGTACAACCTTGACATTTGGACACAACATAAATATATAAAATTGCTTTACTTAATTGCCTTTTCTGTCTAGAACACTTCGTATTTTCGCATTGCAGAGTATTCAAGCGTTTTACAAGTACACAACTTAATTTGTATTTTGTGCATTTACGCGTCATTGCGCCATGTGCTTATTTTGTGCCTTCCTTTTAACTGGTTTGAGATACAGATGCAGATGCAATTGCAGCAACTGCCAGGCTCCGAAATCCGCATGAGATGCCCTGCCAGAGAGGTCAACAGTCAGGGAGGCTTAGCCTGGCCAAATGACTGCAGCATCGCCTTTTGCAGGCAAAACCAGCGACACTTGTTCCAAAATTACACCAAAAATATATGTAGGACAACAAAAAGCAAACAAGAAACAACAACTTGGCACGTTTCCATTCCGATTTTGGCCATGTTTCTTTGTCTTTGTGTGTGTGTGTGTGTGGGAAAGTGAGTGTGGTGTGTGTAGACTGTGATGTGTTGTGTGTATTGTGGCTGACAAACTGCAGCCAAATTTGCTGTAATATAGTTTTAAATTTTTTGTTTGCATCTGATATTAATATTCAGGTTGCGGAGGAGCAGGAGACGGCATGTCCTTTGAGTGCATTCGAAAATTGAGCTCCTCCTTTAGGCGTCACTCCCTTTGACCCTTTTTGGGAGCAGGCAATTGTCGAATCCAACGATAATTGTGACACGTCGCGTACTGAAAATCGATGCTGACCCAGTTGAAAGTCAACTTGGCTGTTTGGTTGGTTGGTTGGTTGGCTGACTGGTTTGTTGGATAGATGGATGGATGAATGCGAATGGGCGACAAAGCCTGTAGACAATGGCACATACTCGACTGACGGATGCGGCATTAAGTTGCAAGTTGACTACTCAAGTGTGCAAATGTTTGACTTCCACTTAACTCCTCCAACTCTGACTTCTGTCTTCTTTCTTTTGTTGTTTGCAGTCCAGATAGATTAATGATGTGCCAATTAAGCAAATGACAATGACAATAAATCTATAATGCATTCTCAATTCATCAGCTGTCGCATCTCTCAAAATAGCGAAAGTTTTCCACTTTGTTTCGCAATTTGCTACAAAAACATACAACAAAACATTTACATATTCCAACAAATTAACACAGATGACATTAACAAATTTTGGAACTGAAATCAGCTGAAACCATATAGGGGAAACACCAGCTTCATTTAGCCCTGACTCTTGCCAAAAATATTATTAATAGCCAGATAATTATAATTTCATATGAGACCGAAACAAACTCAACACAAAACAATAAGATTCTATGGAAAGATTTCACATTTCATTAAAGTTATGAACAAATTTAATTAAGTAATATTTTATAATTTAAGTTGGATCTATTATAACAAACAACTGATCAAATTACAGATCATAAACAAGGGGAAACCCCTTACTACCGATTTCCAATGACGTTCAAAACAAAAATCAAATGAATAACAAACAAATTAAAGTATAACAAAAAATGTAAATATATGTAATATAACTTGTGGTTCTATAATGATGTCATACGAGTTGAGTTTAATCAACTACAAATTCTATTTGGAATGTAAATAAAAACTGTCCAAAAATGCGCTGGGAAAATAATGTTGTTGAATTTACCATTTGAAGTGGGACATGTTGGTTGCATATAAACTATATCGGCTAATACGAGTGAATGGGAATGGGAACTAGTTCTACCCACAGAAATATATACATATACTCACGCCCACGCACTCGATCCAAAGTTCTAGGCAAACAAATTTGAGAATTTGTATCTGTATCTATGTATATGTAGCTAAATGAGCTGCTCAGTCAACTTTAAGATACATTTTCAAACTATGACGCTATGCCGCGACTGTTGACTGTTTGTCTACACTTTTAAATATAAAAATAAAAAATTAAAATACGAAAAAAAAGAGTCCGTAGGTCGTCGACAACAACAATTCAAAAAAACCGGCTTTAAGTTACTTGGAAAACAATCTACGTTTGAGCCACATATCGTTAAAAAAGCAGCAGAACAAGAGAACCCGTAAGTGTTTGTTTATTGCAAAACACACAAACACAAAGAGAAAATTAACAGTAACAACAATAATATATAAAACAAAAAAAAATAGCAGACTTTAAATACGGAATTAACAGAATTACAGAAGTCGAAATTGTCGGTTCTGTTGAAGTGTCTCTGATTTTGTTGGTTTTTGGTGTTGGTTTGTCAAAAGATTCGCATTAATTAACACAATTTTGGCTTGCAGTTGATGATAATGATGATGATGATGATGATACTCGTCTTTAACCTGTTTGCCGACCCACGCAATAGATCTCCCTTCAACCCATAGAGTCACACCTAAGCGAGGTTACGACTCCAAGTTTACATTACATTTATTTTTCACAGTCTAGTTAAGATGGCTCACACAGAAAATGGCTTAAATGCCTCATTCCAAATGCGTTGTAACAGCAGCAACAACAACAACTGCCAAGTATATTTATGTAGTTCAAGATCATGCGTAGATCAGCGACCAACACTTGTTGTTGTCGTTTTAGCCAAGTTTAGCTGATGACTTCTCTGGCCTGAGCTCAATGAGCGAATTGTTTTTGGCCATAAACTAAACAACCACTGGCCCCGTTGTGGCCACATTAGAAAGTGAAATATGTTGCCAAAGTTTAAAGTGATATTAGAGCAGTGATTTGCTAATTAGTAATTAACTAAGAGCTGCTGAAGAAACTAAGAAGTGCAGAGAGAAAGGCCATCGATTTGGAGAATGACAGTTCTTTCTTAATAGACTCTAAGATTTTTATATAGTTTTTTGTTTTATTTTAAGTGTTGATATTTGTTTTGTTTCTCGAGAATTAAAATTTATGGATTAATGATGTGCAATTCAAAGGAAATTTATACATTAATAATAATTGTGCAAAAGGTGTTAGGTCAATTACCTTCTTATAAGCTAAGCTCGTTGAAAATTAACGTTAAAGGTATTGCAACTTTGTGTAAATATTTAATTCTCTTCATATATTCTAAAAATTTCATATCTATTCGGGTATTCAACATAGAGGTTATCAAAATAGTATAAACAATACGAATCAGATAAATTAGAATCAAGTGATTGTATGACAACATGTTAAATTTACTCATGTCTGAGCACAGGGTATTTCATAGTCAACTCTTTAGAGTTATTCTCCTTCTTTCAACAATTTTTTTTTTTTGAAACAGAATAAAATTATGTATTTAAAATTTAAAAAGAAATTGCAATCCAAATATGGTTGAAATGTTAAATTTGTTAAGCAAATCAATGCGGGTTCAATAAGTATGAATCATTTTTGGCTTAACTCATACTCATATTTGGCGCGATTCATTTATTCCCCCATACGAATACTCAGACTGTTTGTTTGTTTTCCAGATTTCAAAAAGGTGCACCGAAACCCAATCAAATCTCATGTTGACGTCATTTTTTATTGTTATTTCTGCGGGACAATTTATGCCGTTAAGCGTTAAGAATTGTCGTAACCAAATACGGCCGTAATAAGCGCATCTCCTTAAGCTTTCTAACGCAACTAAACCCCCCCACCCAAGACCAGAATATGGTATATGGTATATGGTTTATATATATATTCTCATCACGTAACGCTCGCCCATTTCAATGCACAGTCAGTCAGACGAGACTCGGAAACTCGTTCGAATATTATATACCAAAAATACATATAAAGTTGGTATGAAAATAATAACTGAAAATTAAATTGAATATAATAATATCTCAAGATATTTAACATCGACCCCAAAAATAATTAACACCTCAATAAAATATTGTACAATATTGGGTATGAATATGGGATTCGATTTTCAATGGATATGTGAATAACTGAATAAATGAATGAGTGTTTATTTTAGCATGTGTGTTCCACTTATTTTTTTATTTTTTATATTTTTTGTTAATGGCCCTGCAACTACTTAAAGCCGTGCTTGTTACCAAATGATTTTGGCCACGGGCAATGCCAACAAATGATAATTATCAATTTACACAACACGCTGATTTTCAGTATTTCTTTTTTATCTCTGTATCATTTTCTGTTTATTTATTGGTTTCATTTGTTTACTTAATTATAATTATTTTACATAAAACGCACATGGGGAAAGAATGTGGAGAGAAGACATTTCCATTTCGACTGTACACAGATATCAATTGTTAGCACAATTTGTAAAGAAAATAAATAATATATACTACTACGTCCCACGGTTCTGCATGACGCAAGTGTTGTCGCTTAACTCATATGATCACCAATCGATGTGTTAACTAGAGATGGGCACGTGTCACGATGCACAATATATTTAGTTAAATACGACCCTTTTTATAATTTTCACAATTTTATATTCTTTTTAAGCAATCAAAAATAGTTGTATCTTCTTAAAATCTCAAGACTCTTTGCCAATTACACGTATATACATCTTCATATTTCTTATGAAACTACTCTTTATAACTTAAGAACCAAGGTTGATCTCAGACTCAAAAATACTAAACGTTTTCTGACATTTTCCTTACTTATGTCTTAAGATTCTTTGACTTTTATGAAATAAGTTGACAACTTTTCAATACTTTTCCACCACTTTCAGTAGCAATAACTTTTAATCTTAAAAATAATTTCCTTGTATCTTTGAAGTTCAATTTAAGTTTGTTATTTTTCCATTTTGGGCTCAAAAAATGTTTTTAATCATTAAAGAATATTTGCTTTAAATTCTTTTTCTTTCTCCGGGTTCAGTAGTATCTTGTTACTTCTTTGTCTATAGATTTAAAGTTACGTCATTTTATTATTAATTTCGACTAACGCATCGGGTCGTGTCACGCGCACATCTCTAGTTACTAGCACATGTGCAGAGCAAACAACTATTGCTTTATTTGTTAAAGCCGATCGCGGATCAGAGAGTATCTTGATCTTTTGATCGTTCGTTTCGTTCGATTGTATTCGAATATATTCGATCTATCGCCATGGAATCTTGATGGGGGAACGATTGCGTCGTTGCGCGGGGGCGGGGGCGGCAACGACTCTTGGCGACGGCTGATCGCGACGCCCCCAATTGGCACTGGAGACGCCCACGCTGGAGACTCGTGAACTGGACAACGGTTTGCTGACGTTGATCGCTGTGGTTGCAGGTGCATTGTAGTGACCGCCAAAGTAGGTGGCAGATGGCGGTTGTTGTTGTTGCTGTCGACTGCTTGGCTTGTTGCCGTAGAGTTGCACGCGGGTTGGAGCACGTCCTCGAGCTGGAGCTGAAGCGGAAGCTGGGGTGGCAGACAATTTGCTCTGCTCGCTGCCAATGTGCACGAGGGTCTGATAACGTCCGCTATTCCGTTGTGTTTGTGGCTGAGGATGCGAGTGTTGCTGATGTGGCATGCCACCGTGACGTGTGGGTGAGTGTTGAGCCTGTTGGCGATACCATTTGCCAGCTCCTGGGCCATGCAACGGCTGACGTGCCACGCTGTTGGCCAACAGACGCTGGGCATAGTACTCTGTGGTCGGCATGGGCTTGGCCACGCCCACCGGCACTAGACGGCCGGGAGAGTGCGGCAAGATGGAGTTCTTGATCTCAATGCGTATGGAGGACGCGGGCGGCGTTGGTGACGGCGACACATGACGCAATGTGGGCTGTGCCACGCGAAAAGTCTCGTTGCGTTTGACGGGCGAGCGGGTGACGGAGCGTGAGGGGCGTTCCCGCAGTGGGGAACGCGACTGTGGGCGATAATTGTCATTCTCGAAGACCAGAAAGTCCGGCCGGTTCTCCTTGGACTCGGTGCGGCTATTGCTCTGCGGCGCCACAGGCGGTGGCACCTCCACAAACCAGGCGGGATTATGTGGCGTCTCCTTTTGCTGTTGCAGCAAACGATCGCGAAACGATTTACGAAAACTGCTCAGTGTGACCGTTTTGTACTTTTCCTTTTCATCCTCCTCGAGCAGATCGTCATTGGAGTGGGTTTTCAGCTGCTCCAGTTGCTCTCGCAGATGCGTGGGAGTTTTACTCTTGCGATAGGTGCTGGAATCAAAGCTGCCAGTGCTGGAATTCGAATTCGAATTGGAATTGGAGCACTGACTCGACTGACGTTGCACCGCAGCTTCGGCTGACTGTCTGCCGGATTTGAGACTGCTCTGCTGCTCGTACAGGAAATTAAATGGATCCGAGTGTGCATCATAGTCCAACATGCGATCCCCATCACTGCGCCACTTGTAGTAAGTATTTGTGGCCGAATCACTGGGATGATGCTCATAGCTGGCCACCTCCTCCGGCGAGGGTGTCTTCTTTCGCTTGGTAAATGTGCTAAATTTACTAAAAACTTTCGACTTTTTAGACTTTTTCTCCAGCGTGCTGCTGTTGGAGTCTGTCGGACGCTGTTGTTGTTGCTCCTCATCGGAGCCATTCAATATGAAGGTGTCGCCACGCTGCAGTGTTGAACTTGTGGTCGAATCCCGTCGAGAGCTGATCACACTCGCCGGTCGGGAGCCGCAGCTGCGCACTGGCGTCGTGTCGCGGGACGAGCTCTTTCTCGACGCCAGCGATGAGCGAATGTTGCGAAAAAATGACATCTTGAATTAACCTTGAGCAATCCGCCCCGGCGGCGGTGTCAAGCAAAACTACCGACAAAACTGACTGTCTATCTTTCTGTATGTTTGTCTGTTCAAAGTCTAAAAGCGACTCTCGTTCACGCTTTGCTTTTGCTCGCTGTTTTCTTATATAGTATATATATTTTTTGGGGTTTACGATTCGCGTGCGGCGCTGTCAACTGCCACGGAGCAACTGAATCAACGTATGAGCCAATGAGCGGGGCATTAACTTCAGTTATTACGCGGATCACTAGAATTTCTGTAGCTTGACGTTCGGGTATTTTCTTGTTGTTGTTGTTCACGATCTTGCCATTCGTTTCGTTCGTTTGTCGCGTCGCGTCGCGTTGTTTGTCATATTTTCTCTATTTTGTTTTGACCAATTTGGCGTATACTTAACGTCATCATCATGTTTATTATTATGGCCATAACATCCAACGCCTTGTGTCTGTATTTCTCTGCGTAGCTCGACAGCTCTGTGCGTAGGCGTTTCACATAAAGTTAATTGAGGTTTAGGGTTCGACTTGCAACTTATTTCGTAATTTATGCACCAGAAAGCGCTCTAATTAGTTATCTGGCACGGGGCATCAACAGCTCATTTAACGCATTAGCGTTTAGCAGACAATGCAACACTAACCACAACAAATGCACACACACACACTAAGCGACAACAACAAAGGCAACACCTCAGTTATGAGCATTTGCCTTTGTTTGGTTAACTGTTTGAAGTGCCAACTAAGCAGTTTCCGTTCTCTACCAATGACAGTGGTTCAAGTTTCACCAAAAAGTAGTCAAATATTGAAAATTTACCAACCACAAATAAAAATTTTAACTCAATCTCAAGCTTATCGCTCAGCTTATTTTCCATTCACAGTTTGTTTTCAATAAAAGTTGTACTATATTTTTTCTCAATTTTTTTCATCTTTTGAATTTTAGTTCATCTAATTTGATTAAGTAGTTTAAGTTGTACAAGAAGTGCACTTATCTTTTGTTAACACTTAATTTTTATTAGTTTTACAAAAACAAAAGCTTATTTTTAACTGCTAAGATACTTTTCATTTCTATTTTTCTTTGAATTTATTTTCTATAAAAAAAAAAGATAATAATAATTTTTTTTTTAAATTTTAAACACACTTTTAGTTAAAATATATGATTATAAAAAAATTTTGATACTATTGAAGTTAAACCAATTTGCAATGTCCAATTAACATATGACTTAAGTAAGTGCAAGATATTTTAAATAAAATACAAAGAAACTGTTGCCAAATCTATTAACTCTCAGACTATATTTAATTGGACTATGAAAAATGTGGTTAGAGAGTATCTTTATATGTAAAAGTGTTTTAAAATATTGGAAGATAAATATTAAATAACATACATATTTAATTATAATAATTATAAATTTTTATCGTAAACATTTATTTATTTTCAAATAGATTCAAAAAGATTTCACATTTATTATTTAGCTTTAACCACTGTGCGGCGGTGTGCTTGTACTCTAGTCTGAATTTATCGATGGCTTTTGATGGCGTTGCCGAGATGCTAGACGCCTCATTGTTCGCCATAATGAGTGATTGAGTTTCGTGTGCGCACTTTTGTGTCATTTGATTTGTTTCGCTTCCGATTCCGCCAAACTTATGCGAGTCATTAGATTGTATCTCTGTATCTTTTTATATTTGTACAAGTGCGAATAGCCTTTTGATTGCAGTAGCAGCAATCGCAGCTGTTCGCATTTAATTATTTACGATGACTTAACGGATAAAGTACGCAATCGACTCCACGTGTTTTATTCCCACATGAATATTAACGATTGCATAGCAATATTATAGCGACAGTTATATTCCCTTTTCTAAATCAATGGCATAAACAAATAAAATTCGAAATTTTACACCGCAAAATAAGCTGAGCATAAATTAAATATTTTGTTGCCTACTTTTCGGCATGCGGTTTGACATTCAAAGCAGCTGCCTAAAAGTAGGCAATGAAAATACTTTGCAACTTGTTTGAAGTAGAATAAATTTGAAAATTTACTAAATAAATATTTAGAAATGTAGACATTGAAAAGAGGTGGGTGGTTGGGGAGGGGTTGAGGGGCAACTAGCAGCCTCTTTCATAAAGTACAAGTCATGTACACACTTCTTGGCAATCTAAAATCACAGCGGGCGGTGGAAAAAAGTTCACGCCATTTCACAGTGGTCCGGCTTGTATGGGGAGAGCGGCCAAAAATACTTCTAGTTGAGGTAGGGACTTGAAACTTTGCACAAAATTCTTTTATATTTATTCTAAAATAATATGTAAAAATCAGCCAGATCGGGCAACTATATCATATAGCTGCCATATGAACAATCGGTCTGATATTCAGTTTTTATATGAAAAACTATTGTTTTTTATTTTGATGCAACAATACTTTTTAAATTTTCGTATATAACCTGGGAAACTTCAGTAAAAATCTGGATACTATAGGTTATAGCTGCCATAGGAACAATCAGTGTAAAACGAGTTTTCGCCGGGAAACTATTTCGCCTTAAAATAATAATGACAGAAATTATAAATGTAATTAACAAAAACGAACATAAAATAAATAAATTTTTTTAATTTATATGTTTACCCTTTAATATTTACATATATGTGTAGTTACAAACAAGAACACACAGCAGAAGCACGTGCTTTTTTTCAAATAGAGGTTAGGTTACCTTTTTGTATTTTGCAAGCCGCACGGCACCTTACGGCACTTGAACTAAACTTTCTTATATTCTTAAAATGCTTAAGAATATTATATAAAAAGATTTGTGAATGCCAAAGAGTGCCATCACAACTAAAACTCTAACCAAACACAGAAAAGACAAACTAAGAACGTTTACAATTATGTACTAAATACAACAATGATTTACACAAAACACAACAAATATTACATATACTTTTTATTGTAAAAAGAAAGTTAATACCTTTCTTCAAAATATTAATCACTTCCATGGCACAAACACTTGTTTTAAATATGTTTAACAATTTTTTTACGGAGAGCTTCCCTTGCACGTTGCTTACGCTGCAATACACAATGAATATCATGCTGTCTCTTTCGATGCTATTCTTGAAGCGGACAGACAGAGCAAAACAAAAAGATGAATAAATTCAAATAGCTAGACCAATTATAAATAAGAATTGGTACATTTAAAGTCAAAATTTGGACTTTGGTTTTTTTATTTTTGGCCTACGGGCTGGACCACTGTGCATTTGCAGAATCATAAAAACATGAATACTCATAGACACACACACACACATAGTTACTTTGCCGAGCTGTGTACAAAAACTTAGAAAAGTTTCATAGAATGTTTGCTGTAGAACTTTTGGGTTAAACCTCGTGAGCTCTTGCAGAACGATTTTGTTGAATTGTTGGCCTGCCACATGCCTCAAGATCTCAAGCCTCACGCAGCAGTGGGTCAAAATACCACACAACACCAAAGAATTATTATTACGGCAAAATGTTTATTATGTAGAACAACGAAGTGTTGGAATGGGAATATGCAATAAATTTGTTTATGCGAATTGTTTGGATTTTTGTTTAATCTTTAACAAAATAATAATAATTCAAATCAGATGGAAAAAGGCAAATAAGTGTGTTATTTGGAAGCTAATGTTGACGATGTGTGAAAAATGGGCAAAAAATATATATATCAGATAATGATGTTAACAAAACTAAATTGGATGAAAAAAATAAACCATTTACCAGAAAATAGAAAATGAGAAAAGTGGTAAAAGCGATTAAGAGAAACTTCTAATAAATTGCAGTTTTTATATTAAATTTGCCATAAAACATGGCTTAAAAGTTAGCTTTATTTCTCTCTTGGGCATAATGAAATGTATGTTTGAGTATAGACATGCACACACAAGCATAAACATGTTCAATTCATAAGTGCAAATGTAACCGAACAAATAGAAGCAATTTGTTGTGAAAAGCCCATCCAAAAATACCCGTAAGTGGACCTTGAGGACCCCAACAAAGTTATTTTCACTTTCGTTATTTATGTATGAAATGGAAATGGGAAAGGAAATAGAAAAGGAAAGTGTGCAGGCACTACAATACAAACATGTATCTGTGTCCCATGAGATACAATTGTATCTTCGTTTCGATAATGGCCAATGAGCATTTGACACATTTTGTATGCATTTTGCCCACAACAAGACGCACATGTTACGACCATTTACAAATGCGAGTAATATTATTTATCAGCTATTAAGTCATACCCCACATAAAAGCAAACACACACTCTTACTCGCAATGACAGCTGTTGGTGCCAATGTCAGGCAACAAAAGGCGGCAGCAGCAGCAGCAGATATTCCCATTCATGCCCCTCAGCCAATGGCAACAACAACAGCAACAGCAACGAAAAGCTTCAAATAAGCCAAATCATGGGTGGGTGTTGAAATTGAAAAATTGTGAATAGATTGTTGTTGCCAGTGTTTGTATTGTTGCTGTTGTTGCATTGTGTTTATCTGTCTTGATATTTATGTGCACATTTAGCACAATTAAAAATTAACACACACACACACACACATACACATAGCCTGCCAATGACAAGCACACACACACACACTCGCACAACAATGCCAGCAATGAAGCAATAAATGAAACCAAAAATCAAACACACACCACATGGACACTACGTCAGTCTGTCCGTTGGTCCGACAGTCTATCCGTCCGTCTGTCCGTCCATGCTTTGAGGAAGTGGGCGAGCGTGTTTTTACAGTTATGAGCAGCGGTCTGCACAGCTGGCCACTCAGCCATCCAGTCGGCAAGTCTCCACGGGCCACCACAACCACACCAGTCAGAGTCATAGCCACAGTCGCAACTACTCTACCAACAACAAGACTCTAGACTCTAGACTCTGACTCTCTCTCCAGCTCTCCAGCGGCAGCTTTAGCAGCAACAGCAACAACAACAACACGAAACGTGACCGGTTGCCGGCGGTGCACGTAACAACCGGCGCACAAAATAGACCATTGTACATAGCGATAGTAGCAAGCGAGGGTCGTTCAAGTAATTTCAATGCATATTGAATAAGACTTAGAGCTAAGCTGCAAATCCTTAGAAAAAGTCACTGCAAAGCATTTAACGACAATCCTACTTTATATTTTCTTGTTTATTTTATTCTATTTAAATTTCTTTATTTATTATATTAATTTATTTATCGCAAAGTCGAAAATCAATCGTTCAAAATTTAATATAAATTTAGAAAACATGTATAATTTTTAAATGAATAGTGAAAATATATAAATAAAGTTTAACAATGGAGATTTCTACAGACTTTAAATTTATTTATAATTTTTATACAAATAATAGTTTTCAATTTAATATAAATTTCGTGAATATGTATATTTAATAAAAAAATAGCTTAAATATAAATAAAGTTTTACCAATTCTACAGATTTTTATTTCATTTCTAATTTTTATAAACAATTTTTTTTTTTTTGTAATTTGATGTTTACTAAAATTGGAAAATATATTAATGTATATATTTACTGTTATAATAACAAATTAGAGAAAACTTTTACCTTAGAAATCATCAATATCGTTTTATATATTTTTTTTAAAATAATCTTCCATTTGATACCTTATTGTTTAATGAGATAAATAACTGTGATAAGCTACTCTTTATTTTCAAAAATCATCATCATTCATCAATTTTAAAATATATAACTTTATAACCACTGTCATTAACACAGCATTGACTTGAGTGTTTCTACTTATCATGTTATGTATATTTGTATTTTAATTGTTCACTTCATCTTAACTTAAATTGAAAATACTTTCTGCAGTCAAATATCTATTGAAACCACCCTCGTATAGACCCTACGTACTCCTCTTATCTACATAGGTGCCAAGTGGCACGCATGACGCGAGCTTTGCAACTCTTTGGAGCCGGGGCAACGTTTGGTTGCTTGTGCCTCATGACGTGTCTCATGACTGTTTTATTTGAATTTTGGAGAAAGGCCATATGGCGTTTTAATGGCCCAGAGACGCAGGAGGAGGCAACAGTTGCAGCAGCAACAACAACAGCAACTGCAGACACTCGAGTTGCTGAGTTGTTGAGATGTTGCTTCGCTGCTTGCTTCGAGTGTTGTACGAGTAGTTGGACCGCTAACGGGGCCCAAACTGTTGTTGCTATTCGTTTGTGCCCAGTTAGCGATAGGCCATGACGTCCAAAATTATTTTTAACAAAAAAAAAGAGAATTTGTTTAATTTACTAATTGGCAAACATAACTCGTTTGCTTTTCGTTATCTGCAAAACTTTTGGCAATATAATAAAAAAGACGAGAAAACCAAATCAAAAAACCTCAAAGAAAACACTTTACGCACAGTTATTAATAGACTTTAAAGGAATTGTCAAAATTGTTTCCATACAAGTTCTTCCTTTTGAATCAAAAAGAAAGGTAGCTATCAAATTAAATTTGCAATTTAAATGCCAAACAACCTATAATTAGTTTTCATTAATTTATTTCTGTAAGATGGGCTTACAGATAGAAAATGTTAATTAAGAATTAATTAAAATAATTAGCTTAAATTAATTAAGATTAAATTGCAGGCAAACTTATCATCAAGTCGAAATCGTGTCAAAGCAAACTTAACATGAGTTATTTTCCAGCCAGTGACAAAATGAGTTATTGTATCTATCAGATACGTTCGTATCTGAACAATGCGATAAGAGTATTTCAACATCGTGTTCAACATTTAATTTAATTCAACTGCTGTGGCGTTGACTTCGCAGGTGATTAGCAATAATTAAAACGAATTTTAAGCTAAACAAATCGCAAAAATATTAAAGATACGCGTATGTGCGTCCCATCCCATAATATCCCATAAAATGTTCGACTAATGTTAATTGCTTTGGGGTTATGTGAGTTCGGATTGAAGTCCAGCTAATGACTCTGGGCAGCTGGCAAAAAAGCGATTGAATGCTGAACTCACTGAATTTAACATAAATGTTTTGCTATTTTTAATGCTTTCTCAAAAACTTGTCTAAAAATAACAAATGGCTGCAATAAACTTGTTGTTATTTTGCCAGCTGTTGGAAAATCAACGCATTAAGCCAAAAATCAATTAAATTAATAATATACCAATATTTATACTTAGACAAATACATGTATGAGCTGGACACGCCCAAATGCCACGCCCTATACACAAAATTGTATTTTGGCTAAAAACAACAACAAACAGTTAAACTAGAGATGACACAGAAAAAAAAACAAAGCAGCTTTTTATGGTGTTTATGTATGAGTATTAAAATAATAATGGTATAATAATAAAATTGTATTTATTACTGGTTGAACTATTAAGTTAAACCGGAAAATAATTAAATGTATTTTAAAGGTACACTGAAAAAAAGAACACTCTTCTTAAAAATTTTGTTTTTAAAATAAGACAATGTTACTATCACTTAGAATATTAATTTTAAAACTTGCAGTTCTTAAATTAAAAATAAAAATCTTAAATTTTTAAGCAATATATTAACACAAAACAGGAACAAAATATATGTGTATTTAAAAATCTTACTAGTTTATTTAATTTGTTGACTTAATTTAAAGAACATTAATTCTAACAATAATAAAAACTTGGTCTATTTACATGTGTTTTCTTACTTTTAGAATTTTATGTTCTCGATGAGTTTTTTATACCAACACTCTTAGTTTTGGGACAAAAATATATGTGTATTTAAAAATCTTACTAGTTTATTTAATTTGTTGACTTAATTTAAAGAACATTAATTCTAATAATAATAAAAACTTGGTCTATTTACATGTGTTTTCTTACTTTTAGAATTTTATGTTCTCAATGAGTTTTTTATAAAATTCTAATTTATTTACTACAGTCAACTTTGTTTTCATTCATCTTCAACCCGTGACCATCTCTATGATTCCAACACTCTCTGGGGGAGGTTCGTAGTCGCCATCCCTGCCACCGCCCAAGTGATGTTCGTGCAACCATTTCGTTGCGCAAACATTGCCATATGATATGACAAGCCTCTTGGCCACCTGGCCATCTGGCCACTTGGCCAGCTTGGTAAAGGTGCGCTCTCTAGTTGAGCACCGAAGCTGATACCCCACTCGGAACCACCCAGTGCGTATTCGTATCTACTATATGTAGTTTAACTAACACGCCCATGGGAAATATAACATCGACACGCAACAATTACCAGGCCAGAAGATGATTATGCTGATGGGTTAGGGCCCAGTTCAGCACAGAACTTTCTGTCTCAATCTAGATTTGAATGGGGAGGTGAAACGGGTGTTAAATTTGTATTCTTTGTATTCTTTACGAGAACGGCACGTTTCTTACCAAACTTCTAACCAAATTGTTGGCTGAATCAATGAAACATCGAGCTAGCAATTCGCACAGCTGCCAACTGTGGTCCGTTTTAGCCTCAAGACATCAACACACATATTGACGGGCTATGAAAACTAATAATGCAATTAAAAGTTGACAATGTTGTCAAAGTTGTCAGTTGTCAAGCGTAACTCAACAAGTGCAAGGTTGTTAAAACGCAAATAAGCTTAGAATGACTACAAATAGCTGCATACATATGTACATATACATTTTGTTACATACAATAATATTTATATATAGTCAAACCTACCTAGCTATAAAATAAAGCAATAAATTGAAATTGTAATATTTTATTTAGCATTTAGTTGGGAACAATAACTAAGAAATCGCATTTTCTACAAATTTGCAGCAGAGAATGTATAAATATTATTTCTCATTTCTTCGAAAAAATAAGAAATTTTGTATATTTGTCAAAACTTAAGCGATTTCAATAAACTTGTCTTTTTTATCAATGCTTAAGCTGTAAATTTATTTTATTTACAAATCTCTAATTATTATTAAATACATAATTATCAAATCTTAGCCGATTTTCTTGTGGAGTGTTAATTTTATCTATATTAGACCTCTCTTTTAATTCTGCATCAAAGTTGAAAAATTAAATATTTCCCTTCGCTGTCCACATTTCAAAAACTTCAAACTTTCATGACTTCAAACTTTACAAATATGGAGCGATTTTCTTTCTTATTTTGATTCTGCAATTATAGTTTACAAATTACCTGATGTTCCATTACTGTTTATTAATTTTATATTTGCCGTTGACAGTTTTCAAAATTTTTAAACAGTCATAGCTTTGTAAAAATTCCAAAAATTATACTGCAGAATCTATTAATCAGATAATCCTTAAATCTTTTTTGGTTGTGGAATTTTAAAGTCATCGGCAAAAGCTATATTAATTCAGCGCCATCCTTTTATTTGAGTTTTTTATATTTTAGAAATCTCCTTGTTGAAGTGTTTATTAATTTTTACTTAATTTGGTAGCCAAGTGTACATATCTAGCCATAAAGTATAAATCATATAATAAAGCGCAGTTTGAAAACCACAAAACGCGCAATAGTCATCACTTAAGTAAACTATAATATGTACATTATAGACAGCTCCGGTTTTTCGTGTCAAATATGAGAACTTCTGCTGGATTCTGGATGATGACTCAGTTATCGTCGGTATAGTTTTCAACAGAAATGCCGACAAAAAAGAATTGAAACATTAAAAGTGTAAAGAACGCAGGCCGCAAGTTTCATGCAACGGCAGAAATTGAAAGTTGCAGGAATTGATGCATCACTGAGGAGCGAGATCTGAGGACCCCAAAACAAACTGAACACGATGATGCACCAAAGACAGACAGACAGACAGACAGACAGACAGACGGACAGTCAGACAAATAGAACTGAAATGAGTGCTGAACTGAGTAATACTCCAACAATTCAGATTGTTATGCAAATCGATATACGGCATAAACTCAACTTCAAATTTGAATATCTTATCATTGGAGTTCAATGTCCCAAGCATCTCTGCTCCAATTCTAAAAGTTTAACGGCATACAATTGAATATTTAATGATTTTTCAAGAGGTTTCTTGATTTATATTGACATTTTCCATAAGATCATATTACACAAGCAAAGAATCAGTATGTCAAGATGATTTATTGAGATTTGTCTACTTCCGAGATGTTTATCAGCATTATAGACACTGTCTACATAACCTCCTTGTATTTGCTGTTTGTACTGGGTATTTCTGAGTTGAAAGAGAGAGGCGAAGAGACTAAGAGCAACACAGATCATATGTGCAATGAGTCAAGCTCTTTTTGGCAGATGAATTCCAAGTGAGGAAATCGAAATCTTAACTTTAACGCCTTTACGAATTAAACAATTAAATGGGTTTTTTCATTATTATGTATTAAGCATTATTATTATTATTATTATAGTCGGCTCATTACGCTCGTGTGAGTTTAGCCTAAGAGTCAAGTAGCATTTCAGGTTCGGGTTCGGTTAACATTTTTTTAGCTGTTGTTGTTCTTGTGTTTTTTATATATATTTTTCTGTAGGTTCTGCGATGATCTCATCGATTGCATCAGATTTCGCACGGCATGTCGTTATGTGGCCCACAATTTAAACTGAAATTCTTGTTGCTGTTTTTTTTTGTAAAACACATATGCAGAATATATTTAAAATTAGCTGTTAGCACGACAGTCGAGTGTTGATGAGACCGTGTCCCCGGTTATAACTTAATGCGAATCGCATTTAAGGCGAGCCCAAAAACCTCCAGCTAACAAATTGGCCAATGCCATTGGAAGAACATCATAATATATGATATAAGAAATACAGAAAGACATATAAAAACTTGGACAGTCAACGTGTGCAGCAAATTGATTGATCTGCAGTTAGTTTTGAAATTAAATTAACATTGGTCGCAAAGTGGAATTGTTGCAAATCAATCAGTGAACAAGCAACAGGAAATTTGCTGATTGGGCTTCTTTTCTCAAGAGTACACTCTGGAGACTGACTTGCTGGTGTCTGAGATACAGATACATTTGTATCTCAAAGCGTTGCTCGTTGACAATGTCGTCTTGTGAAAGCATCGAACCAGAACAATACAAGCCGTAAATTAACAGATTTACATATGACTCTATCTATTTGTTTGTTTGTCAGTTGTCACTTGTGAATAGACTAGAGAAACACTCACATATCAAGAGAGAAACGAATAATAATCGAATTATAATAACGAATATTTTCACTAATAATTCCTCGCAAACGTGTTGGAATTTAGATACAAGTCTTTTTAAACTCATTCTGTCATCGTTTGTTTTTGTTATTTCATTTATTTTCTGGTTTTTGTTTTGTTGTAACTCATTGACCTCTCGTTTAACTTAAGCTGTGAACTGGAATTCGTTTTTATTGTTGTATTTTTTGCATTTCAAATGGATTTTTGACGTCAGTTGGAAGTGCAACAAAACGAGAGTCAAACAAGCAAAAAAAAAACATATTCTATGGAATGTGTCCCTGATAAAAAATATTATGCAGATGCTATTGTTACAATAGAGAGACTATAAAAAATAATGTAAATAATAATTGTCAAATTCCTTATACGAAAAGTAATTATTACACTGCAAGAATGGGTTGGGTTTATCTTAAATCGAGTACAAAAATTACAATTCAATTTTATTTATTTTAAAATGAAGTATCAAGTTTTAAAACATAAATCTACTTCATTTAAGTTTAATTTTCATAATCAGAGTAATAGTTTTTGATTAATTTAAGATCAATTCTCTCAACTAAGTCAAGCTATTAAAAATAATGTTAATAATAATTGTCAAATTCTTTATTTGAAAAGTGATTAATACACTGCAAAGAATGGGTTGGGCTTAATTTAAATCGAATAACAATTCAAATATCATCATTTCAAAATTAAATATAACATTTTTAAACATATTCATATTCAGAGTACAATTTTTATTTTATTGACTTCAGATCAATTCTCTCAACTAAGACAAGAATATTGTACGTGATTAAAGTTTTAGTAAATCTGCAAAACTTTCAAATAAATACACTTTGCCCTATTAACAAACTTTGTTCTAGACATCGATTTATAGAGGTAAACAAGTGCATGCTGGGCACTTTCACAGTACAATCCATTATCAGTTGACGATTGACGACGTCGATATCTTATCAATCACATTTGGGTATGAGCCACGATAAATGCCATTTGTATGATTAGTCAGTCAGAGCCAAATCTTGTGTGGCATGTGATTAAAGGTGTGCAACTATTCGTACTTGAAGTGAAATGAAGTCAAGTTTACCTGGCAACTGACTGAATTACGACAGATACATATATGTGTATATTTATTTGCCCGATCTGTTACTACATATGTTTACTATAGATACATATGTGCATACTATGTACATTGGACAAACAAACAAAATTAAACAAAAGCCGCGCAAATGTTTATATTTTTTAGCCATGCCAAGAATACAAAGCACAATCATTTCTATTTCCATTTTTTCACACTTTTTCTTTTGTTGTTGGTCGATTAATAAAAGCAGAGGAAGTCGATAGTATAGTATAGTTTATAAATAGCCAGAAGGTGATATTGATCTACACGAATTCGAGTATTTATGGACAGTTCGGAAGTTGGAAAGGACACGGAGATTACTCACCTTCTCGGCAAACTCCTCGCGGGGACGACGTGAAATTGTTTGTGCACTCATGAGTTCCTTTGTGGGCGATGGTGTCATGTTGTATAAAATGCAATTATATTTCTAATTATAATTGCTAATTACTATTAATTAAATTTGTTATTTAACTGTTATTTAATTTGTTGTATTGCTTTTCGTTTCGACGCGCTATTGCAAATAAAATATTAAACAAAAAAACCATTAACAATTTCAATTTATTATCAACTTTATCAGTTTGGCGAATTGAGTTAAAGAAATTATTGCGTAGTCGTTTAAAAATAAATCGCTGAGGAAAAGTTTACGTTTATTTTTCACTTTTTATTCTGTCGACTATTTCATTGTTTATTATTTATTGTTATTTACTAATGCCGGTTTGATAGTGGTTTGTTGTTGTTGTTGCTATTGCTGACAGTCAGGTGTGACGTGTACCGTTAGCCGACCTCAACGGTGTTTTCATAACTGAACTTTAAGGCCCAAAAACAACATTTAAGCCAAAGCCGGCCGGTTGAATGCCAAATTAGAGGTCAATTTATTTTGGCTTTAACAAAGTTATTGTAGTTGTTTTGTTTTTTTTTGTTTTTGGTGACTCTACAAAGCCACAACCTTCAGTGTTTTGCAATTTTAATTAAAATTAAATTGATTAAGTGTCGTTTTTTTTTTTAATTTAATTTATATACGTCGTATTTGAGCTGCTGCAGCCGCAAAAAAAGGGCCGACGACGTCATCAAGCGACCAAGCGCAACAGTTTGTTGAAGGAGGCTCAAACAACACACACACACACACTCACACACACACACACATACACTGCACACACACACACATTCAGGCGTCACACACAATTACACACGCGGCACACACGCACACCGGTTAAACTTGTTATCGCGGCATGCAAAAGAACCTAAAACTCTAGGCCACAAACGAGTTCTGGAGCGGCACAGGGCAACACCAACAACAACAACACCAACAACAACAACAAGAGCACCCAACATTACTGAAACACAACTCCAGTGCTTTATATTGATATGTTGTATTTTTCATAAATTCTTCGTATTTGTTGTTATTTTAGTTTTATTTTTATTTTTATTTATGTTTTTTTTTTATATTTATATTTTAGTAATATAAGAAGAAAAACCCTTAAGGCTGTATGGCACTTAGGCCCAATGCCAAGTGCCTGATGCTTGGAAATTTACTTTTAAATTAAAAACAAACGAAAGTAAATCAACAAAAATGAAACGAAAACACGACACGAAACACGCTGCCAACGCGCTGCAGCTTCAAACACTTCAAAAGGCGAGCAACAACTAACAGCCGGGTCCGGGGCCGGCAGTTATAACTGCCGCTTCAGATTCAAAAACCCAGAGGGAGTACATCAAGAGAGAAAGCTATAAAACAGCATAACGAAGACTGCATACTCTTAAAGCTTAAGAGCGTAATGTGTGCAAGCTACAAAAGCTTTTTAAAAAGTGCTTTTCAACTATTTTAAGCATTTATTTTATTTATTTATTTAGTAACCATAGAATAACTTTATAAATATTGATTATTATTAACATTGCCATTATCTTAACTTTTATTTATTTATTAAATAAATCAAAATTAGTAATCACAATTAATATTCGTTATATTTTATTTATTTAAAATTGTATTATAATTATTTATTTATTTATTAAGTGTATTTATTGTATTGAAATTATAAGTCTCGTTTACATTTTTTAATTTGTTTAGTTATTATACTATATATTTTTACCATTATCATCAGAGTAATATTTAAAATATTTTTTTAATAAAAAAACAATATCTAGTTAATTAATATTGTATTGAAATTATTTATAATTTAAGTGCCAACTTAGAACATCTGACTTAAGTTAAACGAAACGAATTTTATAATAATTTGTTTGTTTCATTATAACTTATAATTTTACCATTATTGTAAGCGTAATATTTAAAATGTTTTTGGCATAAAGATATTTATTATTTATTTATTTATATATTAAGTGTCAACTTAGAACTTAAATTAAACCAATTTTATAATAACTTGTTTGTTTCATTATCACTTATAATTTTACCATTATTGTAAGCGTAATATTTAAAATGTTTTTGGCCTAAAGAACAGCATCTACTTAATTGTATTAAAGTAGACATGATTTTATTAACTTTAATTAAAATGTCATTTCAGGTTACTTGACAAATTTACGTTACTCTGCGAAAGAGTATTACAAGAGCGCATGCTCTCAAAGAGCGAACTGATGAGAGAGCAGTGCCGGCTAATAGCCCATTCACACCAACAAGCATTTCGTTAAAGAGAATGTTGGAATTTGTTGAGCGTGTCAGCATCTCTTAAACGAATATAGAAAGTAAAATGAACTGAAAACAACACAATCTGAATGATCTTAAGTCGTAGTTCATATTGAAATTGATCAGGTCCGTTTATTTAGATTTTTAAAATGCATAGAATAATAAATTGGCTACAAGAAACTACGCTATGCGTGAGTGATCTGTTATAATTGGCACTAATACATAAGTAAGTAAATATCCTAATATCGATTATAGCCTAGGTTAGGCCACTGTAATTGCGTTCTCCACTGTGCGTATCTGGGATTGCAGTTCCTGAATGTGCTGTTCAAACTTCTGGATGTCTCCTGTGATCTGTTGCAGACTAGTCAGCACATTCTTCATCTTTTCCCCGTCGATTTGCACCTCCAGTTCGCGAATCTCCTTGCTGACGTTGCCGGTGTTGGTAACACACTCGACCAGCTCACTGCAATGCGCATGCAACTGGGCCAACAGCTTGTAGGCCTTCTTAGCGTGCAGATCATGCTTGGCACTCTGGAAGAGTAGATCATCCGTATAGTTGAATTGCCTCTCCAGCTGTGCGGCAACCACGTTGAGTTGCTTCTGCAGCTGACGCGTATCCTCCAGCACCTTGTAGATGTCATCTCGCTGCTTCCGGATGTTGCCAATAAATTCGTGGATGCGACGTGTGTATTCCTTGCGTGGCGCCAGTTGCGTGTGCTTCGCACTGCGCACGGTGAGCTCGTTGTGCAGTTGGCTCTTGGCCAGCAGCTCCTGTTCCAGCTGCTCAATTCCAGTGCGCACGCTCTGCACCTGCTGCGCTTCCTTGGCCGTCTTGAGTTGCTCCAGAGTGCTTAGGAGCGGACTGCGGTAATCCTGCCACTGCTGCGTCAGCGTCTGACGTTTAGCTTCGGTTGCACGCAGCAGTGCCTCCAGTTTGGCAACGTTCTCTTCGGGATCAGCCAATACCAGGCAACTCCTCTCATGCAGCTTGAGTATGGCTTGTATGCTCTCCAGCTCGCCGGATGCAGCGGCTTCCCGTGTCCTCAACGTATCCAGGCTGACATTGAGCGACTTTCGCTGTGCCATCAACTTATCTGATTCTGAGCGCAGCTGTTGCACTTGATCTTCCAGTTGCTGCACCGGCGTCGCCGTCTCCTTCTCCATGTTCTCAGGCAACCTGTCGACCAGCTGAGGTAAGACAGTAGACGGCACATCCTCCGCCTCGTCCCGTGCTCTTATGCCAGTCACTGCCGTCGGCACCAAGTCGCTCCAACGCTCCAAATCGTTTTTGTGCAACACTGAGGCAATGAGATCATATGAGCTGGAATCCACTTGCTGGAATAAATTGGGCGCCAACTGCTCAAAATACTGTTGCATCTCTTTGCTGCGTTCGGCCAAATTGGCGACTGGAATATTAAGATTGAGATGAGGCTTAAATGCGATGCACTGACAACTGCAGCCCTGTTTCTGTCGGTTGGCAACGGCGCGACAGAATTGCGGCACCCAAGGAGCCTTCAGTTCCTCGCTGAGCTTCTTGCGCACCTCTCGATGCAGCTGCTCTCTGGCACTGAGTGCTGAGTGCGCGTTGCCACCACTGTCAACATTCTGTCGCTCGCGCGGAAGACGCTCAATGAGAAACATGAGCAGACGACGCAGCTCCACAGCGTTGGGATAGAGGAATATCTGGTAGCCAATGTCACCACGGTAACCGCTCTCCTTGCACCGCTCCGCCAGCACGGTGGCCACACTGAAACGCTGCGCCATCGCTCCTCCCGGTAAGGAGCGAGGCAAATCCTTCATTGTTGTGGGATTGATTTCCAGCAAACAACTGGACACAGCTCGCACAACCTGTTCCGGCGTAAAGCTGGCCAATTGATCTGTCGGCTCAATGGTGGCATCGATTTGTTGCAGCTGGTGCAATATGATTTTATCCACTTCGTCCATTATTTTAATTTAATTCATTTTATTTTGGCATTGTAAAAAAATAATAATCTCTTGTTTGCAATTGTCCGATAACTTACAGATAGTTAGTTATCGGTGCGGCTGCAACTCTACGATTTGACATTCACAACGAAACGCAAACAAAACGGCGCGTTAGAATTGAATTTAAATTCAAATTCAACTGCAGCAAGCAGCAGCAATATTAAGTGAAAGTATTTCAATGATTTATATCATATTATTATTAACTAACTATACACACACATAGTAAAAACTTGTTCAACTAATTTATCTGTTGATATATTTGTTATCAGAGCTATTACAGTTGCCATACGGATAAGCAAAATAGATGAGTTATGATGTCTGGCCACAAAGTATTTACGACGTAATCATACATATGTTAGAGCACATAAAGAATAGATACACTATTGAGACTGGACTGGATCAATACAGACTTGGTCTCCTGGACAGACACAATGGCCAATTGGCCAGTTGGCGAGTTGGCTAGTTGCTCAATCCTGAGCACCATTGTTGGCCTTTTTGATAATGATATTTAACGCCAAATTACCATCCTCCGAGAAGAGCTCCACCGTTGATTTGTTTAATACCAAAAAATCGGCATTAGTATATGTAACGAAACTTTCGCGTATGGAGCGTGGTTTTGACTTCCATTTAAGGGTGCGATTGTTGGCCTCCAATGAAATGAGATAGTCAAAATCGGCAGCATCTCGCATAGTGCCGATCATGCGACAGGCGGCAAAATACTGTTGACAGCCCTCGCCAAGTTGCACCTTCTCCAAGGAGAGCAGAAAATGACGGCCATGACAGGACTGTATCATGGTCCAGTCCAGTGCGCCCACTTGATTCACATTGGTGGCCAAAAAGATAATATCGGTGCCCTCCATCGTTATGACATTCTGATGAGTGCTCACAAAATGTTTATACACATCTTTCAATGCACCCTGCCACACACATTTCTCATCCGGATATGGGCAAAAGTATGGTCGAAATTCGCAATCCTCCTCATGGGCCTTCTTATCCGAATAGGATAGACGCACACGACAGCCATAGCAGGCATGCTTACAGGGAAATATTAATTTGGAGCCGACCTTTTCCATGGCCAAATTGCGTATATTACTCATGGGAACACGACAAACGGGACATACGTTCAACTTGTTGCGGCACTGCGAACAGATAAGATGACCCCGCGAACATTGCATTATTGGTGGCATCATATAGCCAAAGCATACTGGACACTCGAGCAGGGAAACTAGAAATTCTCTGGTTGCCGTCTCACTGGGCTTATCACAGTCATTGCCGTTGCAACTATTGTTGCTACTACTGCTGCTGCTGCTGCTACTCTCCATCTGGTCCAGCGTCGCGTCCTGCTCCTGGCTGCTGTTGTCCTTGGGCAGCGCTACAGTCGCTGCCTGTGGCGCATCAGGGGAAGAACGCTGACGACGTGGTTGCATTGCTCGTCTTGTTGTTGTTGTTGTTGCTTTTGTTGCTGTTGTTAGATGTTGCGTGGGTATCTACAAAAATATCCACAATCGAAAACTTGAAGCAGCACTTGAAAATTTTGGGTTTACGGCACGATTAGAGCATGCGAAATGCCAATCTACCGAGAGAGGGAGTCTATAAAAAATAAAATCGAAAGTTTCAGTGTTAATTTTTCGTACGCTTGGCAATTTAGTTCTGTTAAAAAATTGTTTAAGGTTTCAAGATAACTAAAATTTGTTCGTCTGTTTGGTTGCAACAATTCCATGGAAATGGCCAGGCCTGCTGTAATCTAAATTCTTAACTATATTATGTTAATAATATTTATATATCAAGTAACAAAATAACTCTGAAAAATTATATATCTAATATAAAAAGATATATATTTCCATATATGCTAATTTCATTTTTTGCTACTTATTTCAAAGTTTTGATTCAGTTATTTCGGTGTTCTTTTTAGTGGCTCATTAATAAGACTTTTCATTTTTACTAATCACGTTTATTTCTCATTTTCTGTAGTAGTTGTCATTGTGTGTGTGTGTGTGTGTGTGTGTATTGTTGTTAAAACTAAACATATTGCAGTTTATTTGAGAAAATAAAACTGCCTAATTTACAATTTCCAATTGCAATTTGTTGACATTGAAACTTAGGAAGAAAACAAATAAAATCAACTGTTTGGGAGATCGGTCTAAACTATTTATATTTAAACATTAGATTGCTTTTTGCTTGTGTATTGTTGTTGGGAACAAAATCGTAGTACAAAGAGTGTTTGTGTGTGTGTTTGTTTGTTGGTGTCTTTTTGGGAGGATGTTTCATTGTTATAATTTCGAGTTGCGGTTTAAAAATAAAAAAAATGTTACGTTTCGTTTGGCATGAACAGAAAAATTGTCGCAAATTGTCGCTTACAACTCTCGAGTTATTACATAATTATCATTATATCAATAGTGTTTAATTTTTGTATTTATTTTATTCTTGTTATTTGTTGATTTTTTTCGTTAAAAGTGATGTTTACTTTTATAGCATTTACATTTTATTTCGTATAAAATAATTTACATTAACTAAACTAGCTGCTCAGTATATAGATGTATAGATGTATATATGGATGTATCGTTTGTTGTGTTGTGTTGTGGTTGCTTGTGTGTTTGTTTGTTGTGTGTAGATGGTGGGCAGCTCCGCTCCAAGTGTTTTGCCCACGTAGATCGGCTTACAAACTAAATTAAACTAAAACCCACAATAAAAAAAACTCTGTAGAATAAATCTGTGTGTTTTTTTGTTTCTTATTTCCACATTTTCTTTGCTTGTGTTTTTCTTTTAATTAAATGAAATCCCTAAAGCTACTAATAATTATCGCCAGACGGCAAGAGACTGACAATCAGACGACAGACAGACCAACCGATCTACATACATACTCTATGTACATTCATTCACTCCACACTTCAAAGTCTTAGCGATTTGTTGATGATGCGACATTAAGTATATATGTAATAATCGTGTGTATCGAAAATCGTATCGTTTTAAAAACGATGCACATTTATTTGTAGAAGCCAAAGCCAAAAGCCACAACATGGCCTTGGCCCATGTTTAGACCAGAGATATGGTAACATTGATGCCCAGATTTCCATTGTCGGCAAACAGTTGCGCAATCGATGTGTCGAACACCAGACAATCCGAATTGTGTATGGCAGAGGCAACACCCTCGTGTATGGAACGTGGCATTGCCTCCCAGGTAAGACGGCGTCGATTGCCATTTAATTCAAGGCGATATACAAAATTCTCAGCCTCTTTGCGTGATCCAATTAATTGAACAATGGCAAAGAACTGTTGATGTCCGTCATATTTCTCTTGTTTCTCCAGTACGAGCATGAAATGATGGCCAAAACAGGACTGCATCATTACCCAATCGACGGCGCCGGGCAGATTAATGTCGGTGGCCAGAAATACAATATCTTCGCCTTGCAGCGTTGTGATACTCTTGTGGGACATCATCAGATGCTGCATGACTAGATCGAGCGGTCCCTGCCATTTGCATGAGGCACCCGGACAGGGACAAAGGTACGGCCGGCATTCGCAGGTCTCCTCGTGCTCGGTCTTCTCTGTGTAAACCAGTGAGGCAGTGCAGCCGTAGCCCGAATGTTTGCACGGAAACTTCACGTTTGAGGCGACCTTCTCCATGGCCAAATTGCGTATGTTGGCCAATGGGCCACGGCATGTGGGGCAGCATGTGAGCTTCGATCTGCATGATACGCACACCAAATGCCCGCTGGAGCATTGCAAGATCGGTGGTAGCACATAATCAAAGCATACGGGGCATTCGAAGAGGGATGTCAAATCGGCGGACATGCCCGCATCACCGCCACCGGCGGACGACAGTGATGAGCTGGACGAGGACGATGTGTTCGCCGAGGATGTGTTGCCAGCACTGGAGCCGGTCGAGCTGCTCGTATTGGTGGCCACTACAGCCGTCGCTGCTGCTACTGCTGCTGCTGCTGTCGGTTCACGGCGTTTCGGATTTATTTTATTGGACATTGGACTTGCTGATTGCTGTTCTCTCTTCAATATGTATTGCCTGCTCCTCCAGCAATTCTATGACGTCCAAGCCAAACTAGTCTCACTGCGTTCTTCTGTGTCACTGCAATAGAAAAACAAATTCGTCAGCTTTAAGTAAACAAATATATATTTATATAAACTGCAAATGTATCTACAAATTTTGATATATATACATATGATAAATATTGTATGAGTTACTACAGAAACATAATTGAGGAAAAAGGACATGACGATCGGGATCTTTTAATCAATCTGTATTTAATTGGAGATATATTGATTGACAATCAATCAATAACCAATAATTATAATTATTTGGTGTACCGAAAGTTCAATTAATTCCAAGCGTCCTTCAATTTGCTGGACAATTGTCATTTGACATTTCCAACACAAATTGTCAAAATATCCCATTGCATTCAACATTAATAATAATACATATTAACACGTCCGTTGCGTATAGATTTTTAGCTTCTTTGTTGTTGTTGCTGAGTCATTTTGAAGGCCCGCAACTTCTTATACTGTGTACTGTGTGTGATATGAGACGAGTTTACCTTACAAGTGTGTAAAGCACGCAAATACTTAAATGTCACTCTTATCAGAGTGTTGAAAAATGCGACCATTAGGCTCGCTACCCGATTCCCACACATATGCAGACGTTCGCACAGTGATTCGATCTCAACAAAACTTGTCAAATTATAATAAACAATAACCTATTGTTATCTATTGTTGTTCTCAACCCACAGAATAAAGCAGAGGTTATCTTAGGGTAACAAATATACATTTATTAATTTGAGAGGTTATTTAGCTTTTAATAATAAAAGTAATAATTTAATAAATGTTTTCTTGTTTTATTTTTCGTTTTAAATGGGGAACGTAATCATTAAAAGTTTTATTTTTACAAATTACATAGCAATGATTTTTCAAATTAAAAGAAATGTAGCTGTTTTCGGACATGTTTTATAAAGAGAGAATATTATGTACCCCTATAACCCTTATAATAAATATACAGGCCTATTCCGGTTTCACTTTTATTTGTATAGTATAAAAATAAATAATTTGGTTACGTTAAATTTACGCAGAGTATATAAAATGTAATGGTTTATTAGTCTTAAATTTACTAACTCAAAAGTAAAATTAATCATTAAAGCTTTCTCGAAATTAAATTATAACAGGTTAAAGAAATGAACTTTTGAAAGTGAAAACCGAAACTGGCTTGATAAATTTATTATCTTTCATAAATTCTTATCAAATTTGTAATATTAATATTGCTCAATTTGAATAAGGACTATTTCTTTATTGTCAAGCTATAAGCATCCGACCCCTAACTATACATTTAAATTAAAAAACAGCTCAGTTAACAATAAAGAAATTTATGGAATATTAATTTTTGCACTATAAAGAACTAGTTAAGTTACACTTTAATCAATAAATATGTCGAAGACAATTTAAAAAAATATTAAGATAGAAGAAAGAATATAATAGAAAAATGTGATTCACAAAATTATTTTTGAAATGTAAAGTTCCAAAAATGAAGCACAGTTTGATAGTTCAGTGTACTTTTTAAATTAACGACTCAATTACTAGACAACAGTTTCAACTCTAGTCGGAATCACAGTGCAACGGTCCAAAAAATGTGGGAGTGTGTGTATGTGTGTATGTGTGTGTGTGTGTGTGTGGAGTATAAACAAACTCGACGCGAACTGCGTCAACAATATGGACTGCGCTGCGCTTGTGGCAGCAATGAGCAACATACATAAGTCTGCATGTGTGTGTGTGTATGAGGGTGGATAAGGGAGGGGTAGAGGGGTAGAGTTGGTGGTGGTGGTAGCGGCACATAATTAACATTTGGCTCTGGGGGCTGCGTACCGTAAGAAATTTCCATGCGGCAGTCAGTAGGACTCATCGGCGGGGTAATTACTATTACTATTAATGCTGAAGCAAAGCCATGAATGTAATTAAGTTTTTTTTATTTTTTCTTTTTCAATGAGTTTGCAAAATCAAATAGAAAACGTACGACGGAAAGCAGAGCGATATGTTATAGCAACAACAACAACAACCACAATGGCAACATCAACAACAATAATGCAGATGTGAGTTTGTATGTATGTATGTATGTAAAAATAAACAGCTACAAAATAATCATAAACGTAAACTTACAAAGCTCTGTGTGACTCGTATGTGTGCGTGTCTCCGTGTGTGTGTGTGTGTAGCGTAAGGCTTTTATCAGTCAGCCAGCATGTGTGTGTGTGTGTGTGTGTCTGTGCATTTATGCACATATATGCATATTTGTATATACTACTGTATATATGTATTTATCCACTGCGAATTGAACTTTTTACTATGTATATTTGTATGTAGTATGTGTATGCACATAAATCAATGCAATTGCAATTGCAATTGCAGGTGGCAGCACTTTCAGGTTCGCACGCACAAAAAACACACACAAAGAGAGAGAAAATTAAAAATTGTTTTCGTCGACTGTTTCTTTTTATATGTACATTCACAGTTCGGTTCGGTTAGGTTCGGTTCGGTTCACCTTGCGCCAAACTCGAAATTCAGGCGTGCGCTAATTTCATTTTATTATTTTTTATCTAATTTTCTTTTATACGCTCGCGCACACACTCATTGAATAATATGGCTACATATATGTACATGTTTGCTGCTGCTGCTGCGCTTCGGTTTTTTGTTTTTGTTGTTTTTTTTTCTTCTTAGCGTGAATATCATCTGTTTGCTTCGCCTTCGTCGTCCATCGGTTACATTTTACATACGGGACGCAAAGCGAAGTAGACAAACGACAACGACTGCGACGACGACTGCGACAGAGGAGGGGCAGCGGCAGTGGCAGTGGCTTCTGTAAGTCAGTAGCCAAAGTTTGAAAAAAATTCTTTCTAATTTATTGTACGCTTTGCGAGCGTTGCTCTTTTTATTGCACAAACACTTGCCCGAAATTCAGTCTATTTAGTCATTACAATTAAGATTGCAGGCACAACTATTTTGCTATTAGCACGTCACACACGCGTATTTCCTTGGCTATTTTTTTATATTATCTTTAATTTTTGTGAAAGACGTTGCCATCTGGCACATAAAAGTAGCCATTTGTTTTAGCGTTGCCAGACCTAGAAATCTGATCTAGATTATTTTTCATACTATTCCATCTTTTTCAGAAACAATCTTCTTGGTTATTTTTGTGTTAAATTTGTTTTTAAGTGCAGTTTCGCATTGTATAAAAAAAGTGCAAAACATTGCTGAATATACATTTAAAATATTCAGATTTCCTTATATTGCAATTCTGTACATTGAAATAAGCCAGAGCTAGCTATAAAATCGCTAAGTCAGCAACAGTGCTAGGAACAAGCCTTTCAGTGTTGGACTACGTTTACAGTGAGTATTTTTGGTATTTTCTCAACAAACGCAGACTAGTACGGAGCTCATTTATATTGCTCTGGCAACACGACAAACAATACTATTATATTTGTTGATACAAACTAACAATTTGTAAGAAAATAAGAAAAATAAAAAATAAAATGTTTAATAATTAATAGATAATTGATTTGTTATGGTAATTTTTGTTCACGAGCAGCATACTTAATCCAACTGCTCATTTTACTGTGTCAACTCTACAGTTTTATACTCCGCGACAACCCTTTCGGGTGTAGCGAAGATAAATTTATCTAGGCATAGAAAAATAATTCAAAAGTATTTGTTCTGTGAATAAACAAAACATATTAATTAGAACGCCATGTGCGTTTCTAGATCCGTTAAATCTTTTGCACAAAATAAAATTAAGTAAAAATCAATATCCTCATAAATCAATCTTCTCGTATCTGGAACACGGACCAACCCCTATACGCGAGTCGAGCGTATAAGACCAGAAAAAGGGATATATATAAAATATATATATATAGTTAATTCGACAAAAATAATCATAATGTTTAAAAATTATTGGATGTTCAGGGTGCTGGCATTTTGTGCACTAGCTGCCCTATGCCTCTGTGTGGTGAATGACCCTTATAAGGAGCTGGGAATAAGTAGGACAGCATCGGTGACTGAAGTGAGAAGAGCCTATAAACAATTGGCAAAAGAATGGCATCCCGATAAAAACAATCATCCGGATGCTGAGCGAAAATTTGTGCAAATTAAAAAGGCCTATGAACTGCTGAATGATGCGGAGCGTCGAAAGATTTACGATCGACATGGAATCACAAGTGAAGATTCACATTATTTTAAGCAAAAGCATGATTACAGCGGCTACAACCGATTCGGCTTTGACCCAGTTGAAGAGTTCTTCGGCAAGCAATTCGGTTTTGACCAGGACATCAGTGTGTATCACAAATTGTCGGTGACATCGAATTATTTCGAGCAAACAATTATACCAAAGAGTAAAACCAAATTGCACATTATTATGTTTTATAACGATTGGTGTTTCGGCTGTATAAGAATAGTTGGAGCATTTAAGAAATTAATCGATACTTTCGAACCGCTTGGCATTCAATTTGCGACAATAAATGCGGCACACGAACCAAGTATCCTACGGAAAACTGGAGCGGATGATATTCCCCGGATGGTGCTGGTTATGGGTGGACATAGTTATGTCTATCGTGAGAATATTTATACACAACAGAAACTCGCTGAATTTTTACGCAAGAAAATGCCTTTCAGGATTGGACAACGGATTAATGACGACAATCTCAATGATTTCCTAAGTGGTTGGACTGACAACAGAGTACGGGCTTTGGTCCTGGAGCCACGTAGTGTGACAAGATTGAGATATCTTATATCTGCCTTTGCATTTCATGATCGTGTGGCATTTGGATTTGTGGATCTTACAAATAAAAACACTAAAGTGATAACGGATCGATTCAAAGTGAATCCTAAACTGGACACACTCTTTCTCTTCAATGAGGATTCGTTGAGAGCCGTGGCAAGTATTTCCATGGCCGATATACCCACTCAAACACTTGAGAACATCATTTCATCGAACCAATACTTGTCACTGCCACGGCTGTCATCCCAAGAGGTGCTCGAAGGTGTTTGCCCAGCCGAGTGGAACAGGCCCAGAAAGCGATTGTGTGTGGTCCTAATCACTGAAAACTCACCAGAGTATGATAATGCAAGGGGAGCCTTGAGACACATTGCTCAAGAGAGTGGATATAGCTTGGAAAGAGTACGATTTGCTTATATGTACAAGGAGAAGCAAGCTGATTTCCTAAATGCCATTTCAAAGGGTTCCTTTGAAGACAACCTATTGCGTCTGGTGGTCATATGGCGACGTGATAGCACCCAAATCAAATACGAATGGGTCGACGGAGCAAAATTAGATATAAAGACTACAGATTTTCTGAACAACACGGCCATCAATGCGACTAAACATGAGATTAATCTAACAATACAAAGACTTCTGAAAACATCTGAGGCTTTAACCTATGAGGCTTTTGTCCAGAATCTACTGGACGAACATGCTCAGGGCTTATTGAGTAAATGGATAGCTCGTTTACTTTATTTAGTGGATTATCTGTCTGACAATATTGAAGATGAGCATGTGTTTGCAGCTTTATCGCTATTGGGAACTATTGCCTTTATGTTTGGAATTGGATATGTAATGATGTACTTTGTACGGGCTGAAGAGGAGACTCTCAAAGCCCAGGGACAACTAAACTCTGAGGGATTGTGCAATAAACCAAATAAGCAGGCGCCAGAGCTGAAACTCTATGAGCTAAGAGCTGAGAAATATAATGGATTGGTGCGTTTGCTGAAGCCAGGATGTCGAACTATAATATTGATAACGGACCTACAGAGTCGACCGAAACTAATACCGCCTTATCATCGAGCCGTTTGGCCATATAGGCGAACCAAAACTCTATTATTTGGTCATATGCTTATTGAGAAAGGATTGTCTTGGTATTCAGAGCTGCTTCGCCTATCATTATGCACAAATCAGAATCTACAGATCAATCCAAGAAATTGTGTAGGCACCGTCATAGCATTAAATGGACACCGAAAGTATTTTTGCGTATATCATGCAAAGCATCCCGAATGCGCTCGAGGAACTAAGAGAATGATTAAAATGACCAAGCAATTGCTGGATAGAAATGACGACCCAGAGATTGGCAACTTTCTTGGTGTGAATTATTCGGAAGAATCGGATGCTGAAACAAATGTTCTCTTTGAAGACAACTTATTAGATGGTCTCAGCAATTGGCTGGACCGATTGTTCGAGGGAACTACACATAGATACTACATTAACTACTGGCCGGATTTTCCCACGAAGTAAATTCGTCGCAATAAGAACAATATTCAAAATGTAAATTACTTTGTCATCCTTATTTTCTGTAAATCCTTTCTAGTCAATAAATTAATACATGTTAAAGTTTTGTTTAACACCAAAAAAAAATATCAACAAATCGTTTATATTATTTCACTTCATTTCTTGTGCCTTCAGAAGGGTAATCTATCTATAGCAACTCTATCTTGGCACCAATTTCTTCAACTTACTAGCGCGTAGCTTGCCTCCCAAAAACTTGATGTGGACCAAATCAAGGATACTGCCAACATACTTCGCATCGCCAAATCCGTCATTATCTAATTGCAAACAGTATTTTGTTGATTCAAATGATAATCATTCATTTTTGTATTAATTATATTTGTTACCAAAGAAATAAAAGTAAGTTTAGTGCATTACATATTGCAAAATTAAACTGAAGTCCATATCTATTTTATTCGTTATATTGGGTAAAATCTTCGATATACCCACATTATTATTATTAATCCATTTTCTTTAAGCTCATTTCTAACCATAAAACTGATAAGTAACCCCCCCTATAAGATCCCCAAAAACCAACTTTTAGTTGGAGTCCATTATCGAGTGCAGTCGGATGACAGCACGATAATCATTATGCGACAATTGGCCACGTCGCGAACGATCCAGCACACGATGCAGTCGCTCCAGAGTCTCCGGATTGGCCGTAGTTTGAAACAATTTATCCAGATACTTTAGAGATTCGCGGGACCAAAACATGGATGGCTTTGAGGCATCCGTATTGATGCTGCTCCGCGAATCACGTTCCATGCCAGCAAGCAAACGGACGCACTCCGACTGCAGGGGACGATTACGATGCAGTTGCAGCTTGGCAGGAGTACGTTGTTGCATATTATTACAAGGCAATAATTGTTGTTGTTGTTGATTAGGATGTTGTTGTTGCTGTTGCTGCTGTCCAGTTGGTCTGGCATAGGGAAGTAATCGTTGCCTTGATGGGCGTATCTTAGTGTTGGACAGATTGTTATGTTGCTCATCCTGCTGCCAAATGGGAGGCATTGGCAGCTGCCTTCGCTGCGGATTTGCAGATCTTAGATTTGTCTGTGGGCGTGGCTTTGGTGTACGATTGTTCTGTTGTTGTTGTTGTTGTTGTATGGGTGGCTGTGGTTGTGCTCTTTCCTCTTGCTGCCAAACAGGTGGTAAGGGTGTCTGCTGCTCCGACCATTTGCCATTCAACAATGCTCGTCCTTTTGGTGATTTAGTCTTATTAGCGGGCTGTGTTGTTGCTGTGGTTGTTGTTGTTGCATCATGTTGCCAAACTGGCGGCGGTGGTGGAGGTGAAGCAATGCGATCCCGTTTCTGTGCAGGCTGCGACTTGCGCGGCGATTGCAATCCCAACACTGAGGGCTCAATGTCGAGCGAGCTCATGCGATTCTTCACCTCCAGCTTGACATAACTCTTCAGCAGTGACTCATAATCCGCATGCGGCAGAGAACTGAATATAACCCGCCAATGTTCCTCAATTTCGTTACGCAATGCTTGAGGGGCATTGCCGTCAGGCGAATGCTCCTGCACCAGCCGCTTGAGTATGACCAGCAGCTGATCAAGATGCATGCTGCCATTGGCAAGTCCCGCCTGTCCAAACAGTATCATGTTGAGCTGTCGCCGCTTCCGTTCGGCCAATTTGAAGCCATTTTTGGTATTCATTTGCTCCAACTCCTTAATACGGAAATAATGATTCTTGGCATTGCCAAGATCTCCAGTTAAGTTATAGATGCCATCGCGTATAAAGCGTATAAGCACATCGATGCGTTTTGGCGGCTTTTGGCTCTGGAAATCGCTGCTCTTACGTTTCACCTCTTGATTGCGACGCAACAACAAAAGCTGTAGATCCTCCTGATTCTTCTTAAGACCATAGATGACAAGCACGTAACCATACTCCTCGAAATCCATGCGCACATTCACCTTGCACTGCTTGGCTGAGTTGGTGAGGAACTGACGTCCCTCAGGACTGAACAGGTACTGTGTCTGGTCGTGTGCCATCAGTATCTTGGCCTCAGATGGCAAATCCGGCAAGCTTTCTGATTGAGCAACAGTTGAGGTTGATGTGGATGTCGCCTTGCTAGTCACACACATGGAGATGCCCTGACTGCTATTGCTGATGCTGAAGTCTTCATTGTCGTCATCATCAGCTGTGCTAAGCGGTATGATATCTGGAAGATCCTCCATTGGGCCGGATTTTCGCAGACTTTGTTGGCTCTCGGCCTCGTTGGACGTTGTCGTGGAGCTGGGCACCTCAAAATGCTCGGAGAAGCTGTAATTTGAATCTGAGTCCAAATCATGTGGTGTAATGTTGGATTTGCCGATTGAAAAAACAGCATTGCTAATGGGTTTCGGAGTAGTTGTAGCTTCTGAGGGCTTGCCTTGCGTATCAATGATGATCTCTTCTTGCTGCTGAGACTCTGGTGTGAAAACTGCTGTTGTTGTTGTTGCCACAGTCTCGGGCTCGACATTATCCTTGGCTGGCAACTCTTCGATTATCACAGTCGAAGGCGCTGCCACTCTTCCACTTACTGCTGTGGCCAATGGATTGGGCACATAGTCATTAGTATACATCTTTACTTGTGTCGTCACCATGGATTTCTTTTGCTTCGCTTGTGGACGCGCCAAACCGGTTGCCTTTAAAAAGCGTGCATAGCAGCTGTTCCTTGAAAATTCCGAGCTCCAGTTGAAATGAAAAGGTGTGTCGACGGCATAAAAGGAGTCCATGTCCGAAAGATAGCTAATTGGCCCACTGCGATCCTTATACACCTTCTGATGTGACATTATAAAGCTGCTGTAGTTTGTACTGCGATATTCGCCCATGCGTTGACGACATTCCTCAAACAGATGTCCACGTGCCGAGCAATAGCTGCAATTCTTTGGACGATACTGCACATTGGCATCCAGCAGCTCATTGGATCGGGTCTGCAGGTTGAGAGAAGGAAAAGTAAATAGGTAGAATTGATAAGCAACAAAATATTTTTATTTTATATTGGCCGTTTAAAACTTACCGTGGAGTGATAGCGACGCCATTTATCGGGACAGATGTCGGTGCTGTGGCCACGCATCTTGCACAGCTGGCAGACCATGCGACTGTGAAACGAACACTTGTTGCACTTCTGCACGTAGAGCGCTTGCTTGGCACCACACTGGAAAGTAACGTTGCATGACAAGCTCCCAATCTGAATTATATCCTTTGGATATACAAACTTACCCCCAGACAAATGGCATTGGGACAACGTGGCTCGGCGTGTCCGGTCATGCCGCAAGTGTAGCAAATTACAGGTTTACGAGGACGTGGACACTTGGAGCGCATATGGCCCATTTCAAAACAATTGGTGCACTTTAGATTGGAGCGCTTACGCACAACAGGAAAGCGATCCGCATTAATGATTCTCCACTCGTGACGTTGACCTGTGAAATAACAAAGGAATTGTTAGGTAACGTTAACTGAAGCGGATTTAATTAGACTTACCTGACATGCTTTTTAGCAGTTTCTGCAAGTTGAATTGTTCGCCATGCCAGCTGTTATTGTAGAAGCGACACATTTCATCATTCCATCCCACCAAATCACCGCCAGTTATTTGCTCATTGAGTCCTGACAGATTGTGCTCCACTTGCACCATAGATTCATCCTCCAGTTCTGGTTGCAGCTCAAGCTGTGGCTCTGGCTCAAACGTATCTGCTTCCATTTCAATTACGCTTACATCCTGCTCCTCAGCAGTCTCTGCCTCCATTTCCTGCTGTGGATCTGTGGTGCTTACCTCCTCCGGCAAAGTATTGTCCAGATTCTGTTCTGAGCGTTCTGTATTCTCATTGATGCGCTTGAATACTGCGCTTATTCTCTCCGACATTGCATTATTCAGTTCAGCTTCTTCCTCAGAGTTTGCATCGGATCCTTCGGTTTCCATTGCCGCATTGTTCATCGCATCCATTGGCTGATCCGTTGTCTGTTCTGTAGTTTGCTCCTGCTTCAACAGACGCTCGGCAATTTGACGTGCAGTTGGCAGCGATTCCTCTGCACCACTCTCCGAACTGGCGTCATCTGCTGCCTTATTTCTTGTCTCCAATGGGACGTTGCTTTCCGAGCATCGTCTCAGACTTATACGCTTGATCTTACGCTTGACGCGCTCCACAGCCATGCCACGGGCTATTCCCGGTACGCCCGTTGCTTCCATGTCATTATCGCTGTCCGTGTCATCCTCCATATCGAGCTCGTTGTTGGGATCAGATTGGCTTTGGTTGGTGCTCGAGGCGCGACGTTTGCGTAGACGCTTTGTCTTTACCACGTTATCCTCAACGATCGCCTCCACATCTGTAATATCCGAATCGGAGTCAACGCTTCGTATAACTGTGGGTGTCGCCTTTTGTTTGGCCTTGCAGTAAATGCCGCTTTCGGTGAGATCGGATTCGCTTTCGTAGACATCAAGGGCACGGAATTGTTGCTCATCAACACGAAAGTTTTGTTTAATCTGGTCAAGCTTGGATGGTGGCACAAACTCGTGTTCGGATGAGGTGTCTGGCACCTGTTCCCTTTCCGCTTGACTGTCCGGTTCGGCAGCATTTCGAATGGCATTTTCCGTCAGGACCAAGAGATCCTCGTCTGTGGCACGAGCACGTTCAGCAAGCAGACGACTCGTATCCTTTTGTACTATGAAGTCATCACTGGATAATACCGAATTGCAGGGCGATGTAAGCATTGAAACCACCGCATCCGGCTCTATGGCACAATCGACACCCAAACTAACATCTGCAGCATCCATAGCATTCTCCTCTAGGTACGGCTGTGCTATCTCCCGCTCCTCCTCCTCCTCTATCTCATCATCGCTAGCATCCACATTTATTATAGGAACTGGCGGCAGTGGCACAATGATTACATCATCCGCATTGGAGGATGATTCACTATCCACCAGATTGATTAGCTCTACCGGTTCCTCCTTGGTTTGTCTTAGCTTCTTATTGATCTGCGCACGTTTGGATTTCTGTCGTTTTTGCGCGAGTTTTTGCAACTGTTCCAGCTTGCGACTTGCTTTCCCAAAGGGCGCATCTCCACGCTGGGCCGGCTCACGTTTGAGTTGCGTCCAATTTGGTGGTATTGCAACCAACAGACGTTGATCAAATTGTTCCGGCTCATCATCATTCGTTGCCTTTGAGGTTTGTTGTGGCTTCGGTGGTTTCTGTTGTACTTGTTGTTGTTGTTGCTTTTTCAGCGACTGTTGCAGCTGCTTCTTCTTCTGTTGTTGCTGTTGCTGTAACAATTGCTGTTGGACTGTATTGAGTGGTTTTGTATGCTTCTTGGGAGTGTTGGCATCAGTACGTTTAGTAGTTTGTGAGGTAGTGTCAGCATCTGGTGGAGTTAACATACGCTTGGGCTGCTCCGGAATCAGCTCCTCTCTAGTTGTAGCTGTAAGACAGGGATGAATTAGGATCTTTACACTAAAAATAACACTTCAGCACTAGCAAAAAAAGATTATATCTTAAGCTAACTTTAAAAGATATTTAAAAATTATACTTTAATTTAATAAATCAAACTAGAAATTTAAAATAAGAGTTATTAAATGACTCTTTTTTAAAACATCTTTATTATTTTATCTTTTCAATCAGTTGGACAAATAAAGCTTATTATTTAGTATTAAAATTGGATAGAAATGTGCATCTTTTTACAGAAAACCCCACAAAAAAACTTGATATCTTAGAATTTCGGTTTGATTTAGATCCCTTTTTTGGGGTTTCCCTTATTTGCGATTCCTGCTGTAAGATAATCTACAAAAAATAGATTTATATTCTATATAGACAACGATACGACAATTTTATTGATGTTATAGTTGGCAATATGTTGTTGTGTCTACTAATATCCTGCTGGATTAAGCAGTCTCTTGAAGTATTCATTACAAATGGCACTCATGTCGGGTATTTTAAGACTATAACCCTGTTTTACAAGCTCTTCGAGCTGTGCCTCATCAATGTGATACAAGACATAAGCATCCATCTGAAGATCTGCTCGATTTGGCCATAACAACACTGTCACCGAACTGCGAAAGTCGTTGACGGCTTGATGGATCTGCTGATGGAATAAAAGCAAATCTTCTAGCATTTTTATGTCTTGTCGGATCCGGTCTTGCTCCGTGTAGCGTTTTTGCACCAGCAGTGCGTTTTCCAGTTGTTGCACCAAACGCATGATAACAAACCGTCTATACCGCTCCTCAAAATACTGACGGGGTTTGTTGTAAAGTGACGTGTTGCGTCTGATAAGAGTTTCGAATAAAGTTACCTCAATACAGGACATGACAACGTGCAGAGTGGTGGCCAAGACGATGACTGATAATATCCATTCAAGTGGATTCTGTGAGATTTCATTAAGCCAATAGAGCAGATCGTGGCCATAATAGAGATAGTAGTAGTCCATCAACATTACAATGCACATCAATTTGAGTATCAATAATACAATAAAGCCATGATTTACTTCGCTCAACCGATTACCAAAGGTCTTCATAAGGCGGAGCACCCAATGCTGTGACATGGTGCTAGCCAGGCGATTGTACTAGAAATTTTGGAGTCTAAACAATAATGTTTCAATATCAATTTGATATTACTTGGCCAAGTCGATTTGGAATGTGTTTGAAAACACACATGTGAAAATCTCTGCACGTGCAAAACCTCTCAGATATATACCATAAACATTTAAAAATATATCGCGCATTTACTTGAAGAGTGACACATCTCCAAAAATGGCATTTGCTTTTTCACTTATGCCACTCTTCGAGTAAATGAGCGATATATATGCATATATACATTTATTTGTACTGACCTTCAACTGGCGTGACTTCGCTTGTCTTTGGTTTCACAGTATCCACAGTGGATGCAACATCGGTTTTGGCCTCTGCCCAATAACGGGGCTTCGCTGTTGCATTGTTGATAACGCGTTTCTCACTGACAATGCGGTGTTGTTGCTGTTGTTGTTGCTTTTGCTGCGACGGCGGTGGCATAGATTGCGCGTCCAGATCAGCGCCAAGTGCTGCATGATGCTGTTGCTCCTCGCTGGTTGTAGTATCATTATAGTGTATAGAAGCATACAGTATTGATTCCAGCTCATTCAGTCTCTCGCTGTCCATTTCTTCAAGCTAAAAACAACAAAGAGATTTAACTTGTGGTTTGTAAAAATATGTAATGCGACTTTTATCATGTCTGCTTACATCGCTCATCGTGCCAGTCTTTGTTATACTTTGTTATTGCTTTAATTTTTTTGGACATTAAAAGGCGCAAATCCTATTATTTGTTATATTTTCCTATTTAATTTTTATTAATACAAAACCACGTTTTGGCTAGAGATGACTGAATTGTAGAATAGTGCTGGAACTTGATTCAAAATTAATCGATTAAATTCATTTGATTTTAAAAATCGATTCCTTAAAACTCGTGCTGGGAAAAAGCATCGATGCTTTCACTTTCCCACTTGTATCACATTTTATAAAACTTAATTTAAAAAATTAGGATAATAGAATTTTAATACTACGACTTAATTTTTTAAAATCAATTAAAAAGGATTCCTTTTTTTTTTTTTAGTCGAATTAAATCGATTTGCAAAATAGTTGAGATTTCCCATCTCTATTGCAGATCCCTTCGCTATATCGATTGTCAAACAAACAGGTTCAACAATTAATATCGAAAAGCGATATATTTAAGAAGCAACCCTATTCGCAGTTACAGGCCGGGCCACGTACAAGAAGTAATTAATAAAAAAAAAACATACAAATATAAAACGAAATGTGAGTTAAAGAATATTAACATTTTCATAGCAGCGCAACCAATAACATTTTCAATTGTATTTGTAGCATGGAGGCAATGCAGCGTTACGTTTCACCGGTGAATCCAGCGGTCTTTCCCCATCTCGCATCTGTGCTCCTCATTATCGGTACATTCTTTACGGCTTGGTTCTTTGTTTTTGTGGTGTCTCGAAAGAGCACAAAGGAGAGCACGTTGATCAAGGAGCTGCTCATCAGTTTGTGCGCTTCGATATTCCTCGGCTTTGGCATTGTGTTTCTCCTGCTAACCGTTGGTATTTACGTATGAGTTAAGTGGCAAATGCAAACATTCCGTTTTTGAAGAGATATGTAAATGTATTCGGCAATAAAGATACTATGTGTGGGCGTGTAAGTGTACGTTGGGTTTTTATTCATACAATAAGTATACATTTCAAATTTGTTAAAGATTCAATTTAAGCTTAAAAAACAAGACCGAATATTTGTATCATAATAACATATCATTATGTGCGGTTTGATTATTAGTTGCACTTTAAAACTGCAAATAGTGAAAATAATAATAATTTCAACAGACGGGACGACCACATGAATATGAGAGCATCTCCTCCTCCTCCTAGCCAGCCAGTCCAGCCTTTTGTCTACACTTTTGCATCGTAGCCCGCAATATGAACTGTTTGCGCGAAAGAGTGCGCACATGCTTCAAGAACGTCTCCAGATCAATGACACCGCCACGGAGTCCCTCACCCAAGTAGTATATGGCATCCTCGGTGGCCGCTTCGTCAGCATAGGCATTAAGTAATCTATAATAAATCTCAGATTAGAAACAATACAACAAGTTGAAGGAATGATCAACCTACTGTCTATATAATGGAGCTGTGGTGGTCACAGCTTCGTCGGGATCTATGGCCTCAGCATTCTCTAGAGTCTCCAGACTTTTCTTCAATTCCTCCTCCTTGTCCCGCAATATACTGATGTTCTTTTGCAGATCAACTTGCTCGCGTCCCAGGCGATTTACGATGGCATCAATCTTGGCACTGCCCTCCACCAGTTCTTGTTTGGTACGATTCAATGTTTCTATTTCAGCCTGATATTGATTGACTTTTTCCTGTATGCGACGCCTCAACTTGTCCTCCACAGCGCTAATAAGTGATGCTTTGATGTGCTCCTCCGTAATGGTGCCTGTTGAACTGGAATTTGCAGATGCCGCAGGATTCTAAGGCACATTAATGAGAACAAATTAAAATTTCTACTACTTAATGTGATTGTGGTGCTACTTACATAGCCAGCGCTACCTGAATATCCGCCCGGTTGCGGGTAATTCATATAGGGAGGATATCCGCCGGAACCACCTGCAGGTCCACCGCTTGGCGGATAAAAGGAACCAGCAGCAGTGGGATAAGGCGGAAAACTGCCGCCGCCAGTGCCACTGGAACTTGGATAAGGCAGAAACGAATTAGCCGCACCTTGTCCACCAGGTTGCGGCATAAAAGCTTCATGGGAAAATCAAGAATGCTGATTAAACCTAATAAATTATATAAAAATGCACTTGTTCTTACAGTTTGTTGGATATGGAGCAGCAACTTGCTCCTTGGGCTTTGAGTATACAGGCGGATGATCACCGAATGTCACAATCATAACTTGTATAAGTGATAGAAGATCTGATCTATGCGGTTGCCAGTCATGCAGATATGGCAGATATACCTTGCCATTGTGGTCCACATACATGGACACCTTTATCTGCATGGTGGGTGTCGGTTTCACAAAGCACATGGGTGCATTTTGGGGATGAGTGTCCATTAGCCATATACAGATGGGAATGTAGTAGGTGTTATCTGTTCAAACAAAATAAAAATGTATAAAAGAAATGAACTGGACTGTGATAAGTGCATATTTACTTACTTTTATAGACCACAGGTATAGTGCCTTGCAATGTAAACAAATCCTTCGAGCTTCCATCATTAAAAACTGTGCAAAGTTGTTTATTAGTATATAAACATACATACATATAGCATAATCCACCCAGGGAGTTTCCTACTCCACACTCACCAAATTTCTGCAGATCGTATGTCAGACTGCGATACGTAGTAAAAACATCGACAACATCTTTTCTTGTTGCGGCCACATTTTTATACTATAAACAAAAAAAAGTTATGGGGAGTGTGATTAATTAATCACAAGCACACACGCAATTTACGTTTTCAATTTGTGATTGGGAGGATGGTAAAAAAACGCTCAGAAATAATGACTCATCATACCTTTGAAAGATATTTATTGATTTCTGCCTCTTCTATTGCAGGCATTATACTTTGTTGATATATTTTGTGAAATTTGAACACTGCACCTTGCAATTAATACGATTTTGTTTCTAAATAAATTTCTTTATGTTCGTTGCTGAAGCTATTTTATGCCCAAACGTTGCCACTTTACCCAAATGATGCCACCCTGTTCAATTTTTCCGATCTGGCAATATGTACATTTTTGGGTCAAATGTCAAAATTAGTAACATTACAATTATTCACCTTTTTGTGAGAATTTCAGAATTTTTAAGATGACATTTTTAAAATTTTGTGCAGAATTTTGGCTGGAATTTCCTGAATTTTTTCAGTATTAATTTTGTAATTTATCACCCCTTGGGATAAAAAGCTTCAATGCTTAAATAACATGTTGTTTACTTTAATTTTTATCTAATTTTGAATTTTAAAGTTTCATCAAATTATTAATTTATTGCAAAGTTATTTCAATTTGAATTTACTTAAATTTTCCAGTGTGGCCAACTTTTAAGGGGGAAAAATAGCGCAAGATGGAGCCACCATCAACGGTTTTGCAGCCCTAATTCATATTTCACATATATCGCACACTCGCGATAACTTTACGTTGTCGATATCCTCAACGTAACGCATTTTTTAAATTGAAATTGACTGATTGTGATTGATTGTGGAAGGGAGAAAATAAATTCAAGTGTGTGTGGGATGCAAAAATAGCAAATTTGAAAAATATCATTTATTTTAAAATTAGTTGCTACATGTGCGGGAAATGATATGTTCATTGTGTTTCTGTTCTGGTTGGTGCAAAGGGGCGGGAAGTTGATGGGTTGATTGTGGACTGTTACTTTGTCTTGGGCACAATGTGGCGTTTTGGGCGTCTGTAAACAAATAAGAAAAACACAAAATAAAACAAAATTTGTAGAAAAAGATGGTTTTGATTTGTATCTTAAATGTAACTTTATTTGAATACTTTCGTTTTTTGTCTCTTTACTCATTAGGCATATATGTATATATTACGTGTTGTGTTTTTATTTTATATGGTTGTTTAATTTTTGTCAGTGTACTTAGCCAATCTTCAGTTAACTAGGCTTTACTATAGGTATTGTTCATATGTTACTTTTTCAATATATATATGTATATATACATATATTTATATAAATAAGTATTATATATAATATATGTATGTATTTTATAAAAATCATCGTCATCTTCGTCTTTTTACTAAGCGCACTCGCTTTCTCATTGTGGGTCGTGTTTAGTTTTCTTCATTTTAGTTGTTAAATTTGTGGATTACACATATAAAAATAATTTTCAGTTTCATTCACATTCATTAACGCTACACGTATTTAAGTTATGTATGTGTGTATTTATATATGTAATTGTTATGGGGGCAGATATCTAGGGTATACACTTACTGCTAAAAACCATTAAATAGTTTCTTTAACTCATTCTTTTCATCATCTTATCTGCTTTAAGATTACCATACAATTAATTCCATTATTTTTTAGAATACAAAATGGTTTCGCTCGTATCATATTTGTTATTTCATTATCATAATCGTTATATATTTTTTTTATATTATATTTATGTTTTGTGCTACATATTTGCGATTATTGCTTTAATGGGCGCCTGCATTTTCATAGTACTAAAATTTCCAGTTCCATTTTTCTTCATTTCTTTATAATCTTTAATTTTGTATTTTTTTGGTAAAGTTAAGTTACAGTTAGCGGGCAAAGTAAATCGATTCATAATGATAATTTATTAAAACGTTTCTTTCGTTTTTTCGTTTGTTTCTCTTTTGGCACATATTACCGCATTCATTGCCATCTATGTACTACTTGTTGCTTTTTTTGATCAACAAGTGTTTCATCATAATTCATCATAAATAACAACACATCGTACATATACATAATCGCAAGTCAAAGAGTCTTTACGAAACTTGAGTGTTCAAAAACAAGTGAAGCGTGAACATGGACATGAACTTGGGCGTGGTCTTGTGATAGTCTTGGTTATATATAAATATTTATGTTAGCAACGTTTTATTTCATATATTAGAATAAATGAAAAATTGTACATTGTTAGCGAGCGCAAATTAAAAAATGCATTTGCATGGATATTACACATCGATATTTTAAGGTTTCTACTATTCTGTTCCACTGTCTCTCCTCTCTGGATAGTTTTTTTTTTTCTTTTCTAAAGTGTATCAAGAAAAATTTGTTCTAAAATGTCAGTCTATTGCGCAAGAATCTACTTTTGTGATCGGTTTTTATATACACCGAGTATCTAAATTTAATTTTATATGTTGCTGTATTTGTGTATTCTTTTGTTTTTAGTGTTTTCGTTTTTCATTATTTTTTTGTTGTTGGTTTTTGTGTTCGTTTTTATATAAAAAAATTCCCTAATATGCATTGTCATTATCATTGCAACAAATGCGATTTATCTTTCGCATTGATCGATTATTCGTTTGCTGTCCATCTCGTGTGTGTGTGTGTGTGTGTATGTGTGTGAGTGCAAGTGTTTATGTCGCGCTGACATTTGATGTTAGCTCGATAAGACCTACATACATACATACATACATTACATATGCCCAGAAATGGGATCATTGTCACGCTAGTGCCACTACAACATACTGCTAATTGCTACATCTACGGGCTACTTCCTGGCTCGATCAACTGGGGGACAAGGACTTAACCTAGCTTCGTATACGCGTATGCGGCAATTACGCCAACCACAACACCTGCCGCAATATATGTGAGTAATGACCTTCGTTTTTTCGCCGCCTGCTGATTGTCCTCGTTCTCTCGCTGCTTCCGCTTGATGTCGTTGACTTTCTGCTCGAGATTTGCTTGATATTCGTTGCGTTTTCGTCGCTTCAGCTCATCTCCGGTACTACAATAATTGTAGAAGTATTTATTAATAACATTCAATATGATTATATTCGATTGTATATGTACACATACCTCGTTGTTAAATCAATGCCATTGACCTTGTGTTGTTCCACTGCCGTTGGCTTCTCGCTGTTTGCATTGACATCATCTTCATGTGGCTGCAACAATGTCAGATTGCCATTGGGTTGCTCCAGTTTATGTTCATTAATGTTCTCGTACTCCTCGTCCTCATCATCGTCATCGTTGTCCTCATAGTCCTCATCATCATCATCACTATCTGATTCCTGTTCACTATGCTGTGGTAACGTTGGTAACGGCGGCAATGGACGATTGTTAAGCAGACTGTCGGCCACCTCGGCATTTATGATTTCATGCTGATTGATAATTATATTATTGAGCGCATCCTTGCTGCTCAGTGCCGGCTTTTCGATAAATGCATCGCCCTCGCCAATATTCTCGCCATTTGCCTGTGCTGCTCGCATGTCCAGGGAGAGCACACCACCTGTGATGGGCGCCAATGGCAAGTTGAGGGAATGCGAACGCGGTGGCAGCGGCGGTGGTTGCTCATCCTGTGTGTGTGGGTCCGTGTCTGTGCTAATGATTGGCTCCTCCGCCTCAAGAAAGCTCTGTAAATTAAAATGAGGTATGATAAGCAAATTGTTGATGAATATAGACTAGAAAATAGCGCTAAGAAATGTTACTAATGTTACTGCTAGGAAATTGAATTAACATTCCGGCTCGGCATAAAGGTAGTTCATAATGTAGAGAAGAAAAACTACAATATTCAATTTTACCAAGTAATAGTTAACAAATAAATTATTTTTACTATCAATAATCAACAAAAATAAGGCATAACATTAAAGCGGCTTTTAAAAATTGTTCGACTTCAAAGATTGTCACACTTAATTAAAGTTTTTAGCGCCATTTCTTCTCGATCGACTATTTGGGATACGTACGGGGTCGTTCAACTTTTTAATACCCTCGATGATTGCCTGATATGAGAAGTCCAATTGATCGGACGTCTGTATAAGTCCCAGGCGATAGCTGCGCAACTTGCACAACACATTCGCCACATTGCATTCTCCGTATTTATCCACCAGCACCAAACAGCAGTCGACAAGGCAAAAGGTGCCGGAGCGACCAATGCCGGCGCTGCAGTGCACCACAGCGGGTCCGACATCCTTGTTTAATGCTCCCGAATCCCGCACCTGCTGCAAGAACTTGAGAAACGCATCCGGTGAACTGGGTATGCCAAAGTCCGGCCAGGTTGTATAATGAAACTGCATAACCTCACGACTCGTGTTCGTTTCGAGATCAGTTAATCTGTAAGAGATTCAGGGGAATTAGATAGGAATTAAATGAATGAATAAGCTTACATTCAGTTGGTTATTTAAAAATAAATTATTAATTAAAATAAACCTGTTATATAACTAACTAATTGCTGACATAAATCAAACTAAGAGATTACTATTCCGGGAATCATTACACACACTAATAAATATGTGGATTTAACATCAATCAATTCTAATTTTGTCTAATCTGTCTGGGATTGCAAATGATTATGTCTCAAATTAAAAGTATGTTTATACAATAAATACAATCAAATATATGCGTACATTCTCTGATTGAATGAAGCAATTACATATTTAATAAATGAAACTAATCAAAACTGTCGGATCAAACTGAGAGATTACAATTCCGGGAATTCCATCATTATTATTAATAGTTAACCCAATAATTCACATACAAAAAATGGGAATTTAACGTTAATCAATTCTAATTTTGTCTTAGTTAGCAAACTAATCTATCTGGGATTATATATTAGTTTTTAATCACCTAATTCAATGTGAATAACCCAATATACGTTAGTAGCGTGATCTATGTTACTTACTTGAACCATCTACGCACAAAGTTCTGATAATTCTCGCAGCAGATCAGTTCCACGGATAAGTTGACATCCCGCAGATTGAGTGCCTGTTCGGGTCCCAGCTTATCGGGCCAATAGAGATGACATTTGATTTGCTTCTTCTCCATCAGCTTGTTGAGCATGAGAATTGCACGCGAGTTCTGCTCCCATACCATTAGCCAGAAGTGACCCACTGTATCCGGCAGCGGACCCTGTGTCAGTATATATTGACGATCGGCGCGTTCAAGCTGTAAAAATTTAATTGTTATTAGTTTGATAAGATGGTAAAATCACAAATTCTACTCACTTTCACCAGGTTGGCATTGATGTAGTCAACGTTGCCGCGTCTTAGGACAATCCGTGAATGATCATACGGATTAACATCCCTATATCGATTCAGTCCTCGATTCTGTGAACGCTCCGATTCCAATGTGGTAAACTGTTGCTCCTTAGCCTCACGATCGCATAGTTCGCATATTTCCTGCAATCACAAATGAGTTGACACAATTATGAATAAATCCGGGGAAGTTTCACATTAATTTTGCAGTGATTCACATGAAGATAGTTTTGTTTTGTTTTGGGGATAGCCCTGCCACAGAGAACAGCAACACCAACAACAACAGCTAGTCACAACCGTTGCCAATGTCTCTTATCATTATCATAGCCTAGCGACTGGCCCAAATAAACATACAGACAGAACCAGGCCATGTTGGCATGACTAATTGGTCAAAATGTGCTATAAACACATTGCTAACGCTATTATCTTGATTATCGAGTCGAAGGCAGTTTGTAGTAGAGTTAAGTGTTATATCAACAAGTTCAATGTCGTCTGTGTCTGTTCGTTTTTTCCCCAAAGTGATCCTCAATTTGGTTCTAGGTGCTTGGTGCCAATTGCTGTCCCACTTGGCTACATTAAACAGTCCAATTTGTGTTCAACAAATTCTGATGTAGATTGGGGGGGATGGGTTATGACTAACGACGCTGGCGCGACATTCAAAATACAGTTTTATATTGTACGTTTTTTGTTGTTGTGAGTTATATGCGACGCAGTTATTTTGATACTGCAGTGGAAAAATCAGCTGTTAATTGTCAGCTCGTCATTAAGTAGGTGAATCAGATTCAAGTCGTCAAGCCGCTCCTCCACAATCAGCACAAATTGAGGCTGACGACAGACGATTGTTATGAAATACAATTGCAAAGAACATTGCCCGATAACAGCGAGAGAGAGAGAAGCAGCCGAGAGAATGCGAGAAAGAGCTTATAGGCTATTTCCACGACAGCACATTCGGCACATTCGACGCCATTTTCATCATCCGACCCGAATGTGGACTTCATTTCAGTACAAAATCCGGATGATCTTTTTGGGTCATCCAAAATGAATGTGCCGATTTTTTGCCAGTATTTTCAGTATTTTTTTATCGAACACCCGATGTTTATCGATATACTCGTGAAAAAAACCAATTATCACCTACCGAAGCTGTTTTGTGCAATAAAAACAGAAGGCAATTAATTTTCGCCAATTATAATTTCAATATAAATATTAAATTGTTGTTATTGTCAGCTTTTTATTATATGTGCACAGAAATCGAACAGCTGATTTATTCTGCTGATATGGCAAGTCCATTGAATGTGTCACATTTGGTCGTGGAAAGCCAAAATTGAGTCACATCCGAATGTGCTCGGATGAGCCAAATGTGAGTGGTCGTGGAAATAAGCTATTAAATGAGTGTGAGTAGGAGTTTAAATCAAAGCAACCATGTAATTTATTTAATGTCGATTAAATGATAAAGATAAAATTAAATTAAATATAATTAAAGCAATTGTAAGCCAATCTAACTGAAGTGGTTTAATAAACAAACAATAACAACTCTTTATTTAGTTAAGTTACAAGTATCTGTGAGTTCACTCATTACTTTTTTTTATGCTTTTTGATTATGCAGGTGACCCTCTACGTGCATTTGCAGTCACATTGTTAACGTGCAACAGTTGTGAAATCTGTGCCGTTGTTGCAACAAGAAAATACAGCGGGAATTTCCAGAGCATGGCCAAAACAAGCGGGAACGACTATAAGATACCTTGTACAACGTTTAGAATCTAAATATCATGTACTCTTTTACATAAACAATCTTTCTATGTATCAAGACATGTTTTATAACACATTTATAATTTAAGTTTAAACTTGTATATAATTAGGCTATTATTCAGTATAATTAAATAATAAACAATCATTTGTTTACTGCTTCTTGTGGATACCCAACCTAATCAATATACTCCAATCGACATCACATTTACAGGGTATACAAATTGCATGCTGCATGAATTGCAAAAGCAATATGCTGTTGTTGTTGTTATTCTTATCATAGGCACAAAACAACGCATTAAAGCTCCCCCATAAAACGGTACTGTGTTACCAACAACGTTTGTATGTATGTATGTATGTATGTATTGCATTGAAGTGCGCATAAAGCATAACAATTTAATACTGTTTTTGTTGTTATTATTTTTATTATTATGATTTATTTGCTGTGTGTTGTTGTTAGCGGCATAATTCATTGGAAAAACGTTCAATTGCACAAAGAAAACGCTTTCAAGCGAAAACAATTAGGATACCAACAAGCTTGGCTTCAGTCTATGGAAGTTTTTTTTTTGGTTTTGTTACTGATTTAGTTGGAAAATTAGATTATCCTCGCAGCACACAAAGGACCCAACCGAAACACACACACACACACACAACGAAAGAAAGAAGGGGCAACAACAAATTGCGTTCCTTACACAAAAATTCAAAGATACAAATACACACACATAGACATTGAGATACAGATACAGATACACGCAGGCAATGTCATCCTAACTGCGAAGTTAAATTCCGTGAAATCCAAATTCAAGTGAGTGGCAAAGACGATGATGAAGCAGCGGGCAAGAAGAGCAACAGCTGAAGACACATTTCGCCGGAACTGGTCATAAAGCAGAAACTCCAGCTCTGCTTTTGGGCAAAGACGAAAGACGAACGGAAGGAGGAGGAGGAGGAGGAGGCAAAATGAAACCCAGGCCAAATCCCAAGCCCAGACGCATGCCCTTTGTGCCAAGAATTCTTTAAGTGACTGTATGTGTGTATGTATGTATGTATATGCGTGTGAAAGATTGAAACTACTTGCAACGGTACTGCAAACTTCTTTTGAGCGAAAGCTCGTCGAACTCTGGGTACATTGTTATTTACACATAGTACGTCACTCAAACTCTTGACAACCCATTGTTGTTGAGTGCGAATTGAGTGTAATTTAGATAAAGTTAGTCCAATCAATAATGTTACACAAACATATACTCTTGCAAAATATATATTTTTACATGTATTCTTACTATATTTCTTGTTCTTAGAAATAGCTTGATTTCAATTATTTTTGAATTTGTCAAAACACTTTTCTGCCAAACTGTTTCTACCTATGTAACATATTGCACATGCAAAATACGTATGTTTGTATGTATGTAGCAATTCAATTATCAACAGGCCGCAATCAAAACAAATGAAAGCCCAAAACATACATATGTATGTATGTATGTTTTTCCTAGAACTGTGTGTACGAATATATAAATATGTATACCGACAACAAATTCGCGGAACTCCAAATGCCAAACGACGACGACGCGTTCGTCTTTTATCAATAATAATAATAATAAACGTAGAACCAAATATTTTTCGGCAATCTTAATCGTAAACTCTTTCCCTTGAGTGAAAATGATTATTATTATTCCAGGTACGAGCGGCGCAAAGTCTACAAGAAAATGGCCACAGCAATCAAAAAGAATTTGAGCGAATTGCAATTCACAAGGAAAGAGAGAAACGAAAAAAAAAAAAAGCAGAAACAGCAATAGCAAAAGCAGCAGCAGCATCCAAGCGAGAGCGCATGCAAAGTGCAGCAGGTGAGCGTATGTGTATGTGTATGTGTGAATGAGTGAATGTGCCAGGGTATGTGTGTGTGTGTTTGAGAGAATGTGTCTGTGAAATTTCGGGCAAACGTTGCGCGAGCGCCACAAACTCAAGCCAAAGACCGGAGTTGGGCTGTTGTTGTTGCTGCTGCTGCTGACCAACGCCGACACCAAATGCTACAAATACAAGCGCACGCTCACATGACAGCGACAACAACAATAATAGCGCAGTGGGGCTGACCGTGAGCGGCGTATAGACACACAGACTCACTCGCACACACACACACACACTCATATATATGCAATGCTAGGTATGCATACATACATACATACATTATGTAGTTGTTGCTTTTGTGTTCGTGTTGGTGTTGGAGGCATCGGCATCTGCAGAAGCCTTTTGCGCACTCATCACATTTTCGTGGAAATTGAATCAAAAAGGAATAAAAATTTTATGAGCATTTGAGTGTATATATATGTACATATGTGTGGTTGTTGTTTTAATATATATGAATATAAATGTAGTTTGTGAGTGTGAGTGTGTGCTCGTGCTCTGCTTCTTGCCTCAGTTAGCTGTGCCTCTTTTTGTGTGTACACAATAATAATAATAATAATATGGAATTCACCTTGAAGTATCGCAACCATCCCGATCCAATTTTTTTGTCATTATATTCCTGTTCAATTTTAAGCCTAGCGGGCGTGTTATCCTTTGTCGGCGTTGTAGTTGCCTTCTCACTCATTGCGCACTCGTTTGTATTAACTTGTTACTTTGGAATTTTGAGTAATTTGTAATGTTTGCTTGCTTTTCTTTTCTTTCGTTTGCGTTTTGTTTTCGACACACCGACACCGACGACACACGACTGAGACGAGTAAATAGTGCGTAAGAAAATTTGACTACTACGACGACGACGGTCTGACGGTTGGTTCTGTTTGTTGTCTGTCTATCTGTCTGTCCTGTCTGTTGCTATCTCGCTGGCATATGTGTTGGCGGTAATTGTATATAAATAACTAAGTACAAGCGATTACACTTTGCCACATTATTCACAATTATCGCGTTAAAACCACCCAAGTGCGTGCGTTTTTTTAGTTTTGATTAGTAATGTTGTACCAGTGCTGCCAACTTGTTTTAATCGTCATTTCGCAAGAAAAAACGATCTGGCAGTCTTGGTTCGCAGATTTAAGCTCATTTTCAGATTGTGATCAATTTTCAATTTCAAATGAATTTTAAATTATAGAAATTGTAGATTACTTCTAAGCTAGATTTTGGAAAATTTATGCAAAATTTTAAATTTTAAACTAAATTTAACTTATTCTTCTGAGGTACAAAAAATCTCCTAGCGTTTCGTAACAAAAATCGTCTTTACTATATCTAATTTAGAACTAAAAATGATCATAATAATAATTTTATTTTGGCAAATTATTGTTAAGACATTTCAATTATGCGTCTTTTGCATTTGTTGATCAAATTTGTTTTGGTTTAAATCAACTTATGGCAGCCCTAGTTTCCAGATAGCTGTATGGCAGCCTTGTTCACCGATAGTTTTTAAATGTGCGCCATGTTATCGCGGCGAATTTATAACTTTATCGATATACCATTTATCGGCAGCATGTTCGCATCAAGTTGGCATGTCAATAATCAAACAGCTGATTGGTCGCGTAATATTTTCTTTGAGTTTTGAAGCATTAAATTATGTTAAAAACGCGTATATTTCGTTTAATACGTGACACACGCTTAAGCGTGCCAATCTTGCGTGGTTTTCACCATGAATTTAGCAAACCTGAACCGCAGGCTAAGCCAAATGTAAACAAAGATACGGAAAATTCGAGCGCATCTTTTGTTGCTGGCGGCGTGCAAAATAAATACAAAGTGTTCCGTGATGAAGAGGCAACTGAAATCTTTGACATGGAGGAGGCGCGTTACCACGAACGTGAACTGCCAGTGGAACCCGAAGAGGATCAGTACATGGGTCTAAATTTGAATAGTAAGTTGAGTCAGATATATTGAGATTCTTTTAACGAATATGCCTGTTTCTTGCTAGGAGGCGTTCATGGTGTTTTCGATGTGGAGGATCTTGTGGAGCTGTTACGCAAGGAGAATGTGGACGATATCTTTGTCTGCTATGTGCCCGAGGAGCTGAAGTATGTGGATCATTTGGTCGTATGCAGTGCCCGCAGCTATCGACATATGTTGGCCACGGCGGGATTTGTGCGCCGCATGTTCAAAATAAAGCGCGCCAAGGGAGATATATTGCCCCGCATCGAGGGTGAGAAGAGTCATGACTGGATGGCCATGGATTTGGGTGAGTAATGAAGCGGCATTCACTTTAGATTGTGTTTAAACATTTACATTTTCCAGGCAATATTGCTCTACACATATTCTCGCCAAAGGCACGCGAGGCATATGATCTGGAATCTCTGTGGGCCATTGGCGCACAGTACGATCCGGAAAGTCAAAAGCCGCAGAATCCGTTGGGCAACATATTCATGGCACAGTTACCAAAGTCTGAATAAAAACATGTTGTTAAGTGAAAGATTTTAATAGATTCACTACCAGACGACAGCATCGTCGGATAGCTTCTTATGGAAATCATAGAGACTGGGAAAGACATGTTTCCTGTTAATGTCGACGCCGTATTTCTTCTCCAGATACGCATAGCTCTTCTCATGCACCAAGGCCGCATGCCAACCCACCGCCTTGGCACCCAAATAATCTGTGGTCGGTCCATCGCCAATGTGCAGGCATTCCTGTGGCTTTAGATTCTCCAATCCCGACTCGGACATGGCACGCTCAAATATGACAGCCTGTGGCTTCTCCGCCTTGACCGCATACGAATTGATGGCAAAGTCCAAGTATTGATCCAGTTTTGTATTGCGCAACAGCACATCCAGTCGAGGATCAAAGTTGGCCACAACGCCCACTCGACATGGTTTGCCCGTCTGCGAATGCTTGCGCAGTTGCTTGAGGAGATCAATGCTGCCGTTGCAAGGTTGCCAGCAAATTGAGGTCTTGTACAGTTCCAGCAAATGATTGGAAAAGTTTTCCAACTTCTCCGCGGGTATGGGAGCACCGCTTTCCGCAAAGGTGCCTTTGAAGCAGAGCAAATCAGTACAGGAATTCAACTTTTGCCCTTTGGACATGGATCATTGCGGGTTTATCGCCTACCTGCTATCAGCTGACGCCACCAATGCTGCCACTCAAGTCGCGGTGACGTCTCACGGCCAAAATTCGGATAGTCTCGGTTCATCTTGTACCTGTAGATAGAGTAGATAGAGATCTTGTTGTAGAAGTTGAACTATTGTCAGTTAATTGTTTACCCACCAGTTGGCTTTATAATTCTTGGCCAGCTCGTTGTTATCACAGCGTGCTCCAAAGAGCGCTCCAATCTCACCATATTGCTTGCCTGGACTGGTGCGAAATTGCAATAGTGTATTGGTTACATCAAAGGTTATCAATCGAAAGCGATTCAAGCTGCGCATCTTTGCTGTGGGTCGATCGTTTATTTATTCTGACACCGATTAACTTGTTAATTTTTTGCCTGCGCTGCGTTCGACTGCGATTCTCGTACTACGTGTGCCCAGTCCATAATTGTTTTCTATCTCCGCTGTCGACGTCGCTGCCACAGCTGTCGCTGTCGCTGTCGCTGCTGTTGCTGTTTTCTTATCAGTAACAGATTTATATGGCTAATCTTTTCTCTCTGCGTGTGTGTGTGTGTGTGCGCTTGTATCTGGAACTGCTTAGCAATTCATTAATGACAACTCCTCATAATAGAGCTAAGCTTATCAGTTAGTAGCCTATGCTAATAAGGTTAATATAGATTTGGATTGCCAATGTCTATATTAGTCGCAATAGATAAAAACAGAAAAACACAATCATTTCTTATCAGTTAACTGCTGAAAAGACGTTGCCAGCTGGCAGAATTAAAGTTACCGTTAACTTAAACGCCTGGCAGCTTTGAAAAAGTATCTAGATCATTTTTAAATTTATCCTCTTTTTCCAACGAGTATCTTTTGGAGCATCTTTAAATAATTTTGAAGCTAATTTTGAAAATTTTACAAGATTTTGTATTGAAAATCGAATTTTTAATGCAATTAATTCAAATTACGGCCATTGTTTTAATTAGTCACGAAATTAATTAATTAATTACTTAATCTAATTGATTTTTTAAGCAATTTGTTTGCTTAAGTTTAAATCGCGCGCCGGAAAATGATCTTTCAAAGTCGCCCACTAAAGTCTGGCAACCTTGCATTCACAGCTGACAGTTTGATGTTTAGCTAAGTCACAAACCTTGCGAGCGCGCATTTCAAATTTGAATTGTGATTTCGGTTTCCAACTGCAACGTACATTTTGTGATAAATTTTGTTGTTGCTGTTGTTGTTATTGTTCGTTTCGAGGCCAACGCAACAAGAGTCGGCGACATTTTGCCAAAAAATGTGTAAAAGAAACTTGGCATATGGGAAGACGTGTCAGTTTTATTAATGCTCGTGGGAAGCAACAACAAATGAAAAAAAACAGCAACCACAACAACAACAACAACGAAAAGAATTGCACGTATCTGGCGTTTTGACCTACCAAAGTGTCTTCTACCTGCCTCAAGTTGCCGACTCTCAATTGGCATTTCACAATTATGATGAACATTATTATGATGATCATCAGCTGAGTTCAAGATAACAAATTTTGTACTTATAAATAAATGTTAATGAAGTTTTAGTCGATCAACTAGTAAAGAGTATAAATGCTTCGGTGTGTCAAAATAAATAAGTTTTCTGCTTTTTGCTGTATTTTGTCGCTTGATTGGATCCGATTGCTTTTTGGTGTGTGTGCATTCGTCGAGGACCAATTACAAATGAAATTGGCGATGAAAGTAGCGGACAGACAAATTTGTATCCTTTTATTGGTGAGCGAGAGGCATAAAATATAAGGCACAACAATGACAACAACATTGAAATGCATACATATGTAAATACACAAATACATACATACATAAGTGAAATGCCGTATAAGGCATTCAACGAAATTCCAGTGAAAACACACACATAAAAATAACAAAAGCATAAATTCATTCATACCCAAAGCGGCGACTGCACCGACGGACACACCGACCGACACACCGACCGACAGCTTCCAACAATAGCCCAACAACAAACTCAAACCCAATGGACCAACACACACACACACACACACACACATGCATACACAACTACAACTTCTTTGTTGTGTGCACTTCAAACTTTATGCGGGATTCGGGAATGGGAAAAGGGATTCGGATCGGGAATGGATCGCATCGTTTTGGATTCTTGTTGTGGTCGGCAATTCTGTTGATTTCTGTTGACTCGCGCGCGCCTACAAAAAGTTACAAAAAAAAATAAAATAAAATAAAAAATAAGAGAAACAAAGAAATGTATGCTTATTTAATCTTTTGACTGCTCCCAGTTCGCAGCACTTTTGGTATTTGCCAATTTTGTTCGTTTTCGCTATAAATAAAGTATCAATTTGCCTTAGCCTTCTTAGGTTCGGGTTTCTATGGAAGAAGGGCAACCAATAACGTTATGACTCCCAAAAGCTCTGTGTAAATTCCACACATTCCGGCCCTGAATGCAACAATATTTATTTGGCCCAAAATCAACGTGATACCAAGAAATGGCCAGGTATTAATGGAATTTATTAAAAACTTCATTTCAAGCTTTGGTATGTCATCTCTGGCATTCACATTTAATCAACTTGCTGAATGTATTTAAATCTAATTACTTATTTAGTTTCTGAAACACTTGAATAGAACAAGATAACTTAAATGCTTTCAATGCCATTGTTGCAAAATATCCTTTAAAAGTAAAGCTGCTGAATATTACAATATATTGAAAGAGTTGCAAGTATCAAAACATCTATTAAAATAACCCTTTTGGAGGGAATTTTTTTTTAAATTTTTATTTGAATATGGAATTCTAAAACTCATCCAACTTTAATATACAGAGACATTTTGATCCTTGTTTGATATATATATTAAGTCTGCATCTCAATTTATTCAATTTCAGAAATTTTTTTTTTAACTTACGAATATCTTTGACAAATTTTTTAAATGTTCAACACTTTGAGGAAACTCAAATGATTTGCCTAAGAAACGTAAATTTTATTACTGTTTGACCTCAAAATGGATTCTGCATCTAAATTTTGGTAAATAAAAATGGTTCTTAAAATTTCCAATAAAGCGTTTTTAATAAACTTTAAATTTTTTATCATTGATCATAAATGTATTAAAGTAGTCTTTTATTTTTATTAACTTCATATAAAAAAGAGTGAGTGTTTGAAAGTGTTCTTTACGTTTTAATGTTTTACTGAACTGTAAGATCAGCTAAATTATTTACTGTTGGATAACTCGACAATTTACTGACATATGTCCTACCCAATGATTAGTATTTACCTTCATTTTAACGCCAACTACTTAAGTTGCAAAAATGAAAAAAATAAAGAAGAAGAACAAAAAAAAAAAGGCCGCCCAACTTTCAACAAAAACTTTCCCAAGAAAATTAACCAAGCAACCAACTCAACCAAGCCAAGTCAAGCCGAGCCGAGCCGAGCCGAGTCAAACCAAGCCAAGTCAACCAGCCAGTGAGCCAGCCAAAGAGTCAACCAGCCAAAGAGTCAGTCAGCCAAAGAGTCAGTCAGCCAGCCAGCCAGCCAACCAATAATAATAAAGTCAATGACTCCCATGGAATTTCATGTTGGCCCTTTTCGAAATGTGTCTGCCAGTCGGTCGGCCCAACTCCAACTTGGCTGGCTGGCTGGCTGGCTGCCTGACTGCCTTTTAATATTATCTGCACTTTGGGTCTTTGGCTGCCGCCGCTTTTTGTTGTTGTTGTTGTTGCTCTTATTGTTGTTGTTGTTGTTCTTGTTGTTTTGATTGGTCGTTTTAACCTGTTTGCGAATTTCTACCATGTTAATAAATAATTTTTAGAGGATTCGCTTGTACGCTTAGGAGTTGCCAGTTGCCAGTTGCCACTCGCAGCGGCAGCAACAACAACAAGAACAACAACAACAACAACAACAGTGGCTGCAAAAGTACCGCACCAGCGCCAGCGCCATCAGTAGCTGGACACTGGAGCAAACGATGAACTTAGACTGCAATTTGGTTTACTCTACCCAAATCGCAGTACTCAACGGATTGGGTTTGACTTGATGTTATAGTTGCTGTTGCTGTTGTTGTTTTTCTTGTGGCAACATTGCTTACCACCGCCTCCACGCTGCACTCTTTACTCTACAGAGCACACGGCAGCCACTCGGCAACCCACAAGTCACTCTACCTGTCCAGAGTTACCTTTACTTTTCTGCTGTTTTTCCATATATACTGGAAATATAGTTTAAAGTGGCAACTCTAGGCTTGAAATTGCTGAAAACCTTCCTCAACATTTTATGAATCCTAGTTTATTTATGTTTGGAACTTAACTTTAGTAAGTAATTTTCGAACTCTTCCGAAACTATTTTATCTTTACTATTAATTAAATTCTATAAGTAGAAACCATTTTTTAAATAAAATATCTTACTAAGTAGTTGAGTTTTCATATTTAGAGAGATATTCGCATTAACATTATTATATTAACATTTGTTAGTTTTTTTTTTTTCTATTAACTATATTAAAATTATTATATGTCAGCTTAAACTACTAAGTTATAAGTCAAAAATAATAGTAAAATTAAAATATACTATTTTTAATTTAAGTAAATATGAAACTATGCTATTCAACATTTTCGGGCTTTTTAGACCCGTACTTAAAAAAAAAGGACAGGGGTCCATTGTGTTTGTTTTTTATAGAATTGAAATCAATAGAATAATTTAAAAAGTGAGCTGCATCTATTCAAATAATTCCTATCGAAGAATCTACGAAATGTATACTACATACTCTCATGTGTTAGTGAAAATATATTGAAAATGTATTTCGGAACATACCTTCATTCAAAAATCACTGACAAGGCAGCCTCAAAGTATGCTACAAATAAATTGAAAGTGTATGTGAAATTCTAAGATTGTTGAAAAATTTATAGTAATTGCAATCGTTCTTAGTATTTTAGGAAGTTTAATCATCCAGGACACTTCGGAAACTTCCATATTTTCATAAGAAAGAACCAAATGTAAAAAGTTTAGATGGTTTGTTTTAACTTAAGTGTTTTGGTTTAAAAAACAAATCTTTATCCTGATAGGGTTAAGGCTCGTTCGAAGATCTGTATAATATGTCCTGTGGATTCTGTACATATTTATATATTAGTTTCCAATTCCGAATCGGTTACATATTTAATTTATGGGGGTTCCAGTTCTAAAAGGGGGTTCATTTTTAAACATTTGTAGAGTAGAGTAGGAAACTTTTGAACATTGCTTTCTTTCTTTCACTCGGTGCTGGACTGGTTCGGTGTGCTCTTCGCATGGTTGCGCCACTTTACAGCTTCATCTCCATCTCTCTCTCTCTCTCTCTCTCTCTCTCTATGTGTCTCTCTCTTTTGCTGTATGGTGTTCTTGTTTGAAATTCCTGGTTCGCCTTTTAGGTTTATTTTGTGTTGTGCTCTGCAACGAGTCTGCGACTTTGCCGTCTACATCGTCGTCATCATCATCGTCTTCTTCTTCTTCTTCATCATCTTCTTCTTCTTCTTCACCGTCGTCGTCGTTTTGGCCTTTGTCTGCGTTTTGTGCCGCTGCCTTTTGGTTCGTTTGTTAAATGTTTGGGTTTTGTTTGAGTTTATTGAGTGAATTCCTGGAAAAGCGCAAGAATTTGTCTTTGGACGTTGTGTTTTTGCTGCTGCTGCTGCTGCCGTGGACCACGATCAGCGACGATGCAGATGAGACCCGAAGCGGAGGAGTGAGCAGAGAGAGAGGCGAAAGCGAGAGAAAGAGAGAGAGATGATGTCGTTGCCATTGGTGCATAAAATGAATTCATTCCCAAGGTGTCTGTATGGGTTTGAGCTGATGTAGGGTGGACAGGTGATTATGACTTTTAGCAGGACACCTAATGAGTTGCCGCCATATCCCGCAGCACCGCACGATCAGCGGCAAGATCAACCAGGTACATTATTAAGATATATAACGATTCACTGCGTTCAACTGGAAACTACTTCTACTTTGGATGCCAAATCATTTCAACACAGAAATCACTTCAAATTTGTAATACTGGCCCCCATTCTGTTTTACACAATCATCCATATATCTGTATGTATATATATATATATAATAGGGCCCCCCCGTCAATGGCTTCCAAAAATAACGGAAATGCTTTCGTTAGACATTTGCTATTTTCGAACGATGATTGAGCTGAAATGATTACGGAAACTGTTCTAGCTAGCTTCCCATACGGAAGTATGGAATGCATGTGTCCGCCTCCGCCCCCGACTCCGTCTACGTTTCCACCTTCCTCCCAACTCTCCCTGCTAACACACATCCCAAAGTTCTCGACCGAAGACGCCACATTCCTGTGCCATCCGCCGGAGCATTGGGCATTCCCAGACAATGCTCACAGCTCCCCATAGATAGCCAGATAGAGATAGACACTGGCAGAGGCACAGGCACAGACAGAGACAGACAGATAAGAGATATATAGAGTATATGGTAGTCTCCCCTATATAACTTTAAATACATTTTGTTTGCTTAGGATTTTCCCCTGTTGTCTCTTCGGTTTTCTTCGTTGATCATGCTTTCTATGCTTTCTTTTCAATTTCTTTAATTTTGTTTTTTAGTTTTCTGATCTTCTATTCTATTCTATGTATGTTCCTTTTTGTTGTAGTCGTTGATTTCATTTTTGTTCCTTTTCGCTACTTTATTTAGACGCTGAAAAATGTTGCTATTTTGTTGTTGTTGTTGTTCTTGTTGTTGTTGTAGTTGCTGTTTCTGTTGTTGTTGCTGGCGCTGTTTAAAATTTCTAATTTTGTGGGCAAGTGAATCTGAATTTGAATTTACGCTGCCATCCGTAGGAATGATCTAGCATATACCAAACCAACATTCAGACATATGTAGATATGTATGTGGAGCTACAGTAAAATCTGGCTATGACGAAAAAGTTTATGGTATAAATATAGAAGCACTTTTAAGTCATTAGTCAATTGATTTTTAAGTAATTTAAATATTTTCTATATACGTTTCCAGGGGATTTCCCTTATTTAAAAGCTTCGCTGTTTCGATATTTTAGCTAAATATAACTCTGTTCATTTTATTTATCATCCCAGGATTCATCATCGATTCCAAACTGACAAAAACAACCCTCCTCATTGGATCTTTTGATTTTTACTGGAAAACAATATTTAATCTATTGAAATATTTAAAAAATTAATATCTTTTCAATTTATAATTTGCTTAAAAAGTATATTTTTTAATCTGAAACGTCGTTATCAAAAACAAATGTAATTGAATTTCTAAAATTTTAAAATAATGAAATTTTACAGAACTGCTAAAGTGATAATCTTTAATAAAATAAGATCATAAAAATAAAAATAGATGTTAAAAACATGCAAGACTTGTGGGAAATTCTTCTGTATTACTTTTTATAGAGACATTTCAGAGCAAGCTCAACTGTAAAGTGTATGCAAATAACGATCTATAAACGTATGCGTTTGTCCCACAGATTTGTTCCGTATCCCGCACTGTCCATTATTCAAAGTAGATTCATAGAGTCTCCGGCCAGACCAGACAATATTTAATTTGCATGCGAAGAGAAGCGGACATGGTCACAGGGCTGCGTTCAGGCATAAATCCAGAGCGTAGGACAACAACTAAAGGGTATTAAGGATTCAACCGTTACGCTGCTAAGTAGGCAACATAAATTGTTGTGGAAGGATGAGGAAGATGTGGAATGTCCTGGGCAGATGACTCATCTTTGATATCACCAGCCCTGGCGGTCATAGAACAGCCACAGATCATTTGAACGTAGCGTCACCATTGCGACATTATTGCCAGCCGGGCAACGTTGGCGTTGTCGCTGACGTCGACGTCGGCAGCGGCAGAGGCAGAGGCAGCAGTCGAAGGAGCAGCAGCAGTGACTGCGACAGCGACTGCAGCGTTGGCGTCGTCTGCTGCTTTCGTTTATTTTTGGCCTGTCACTAGGCTATTTTTTGACTGTTTGGTCCACGGGCCGCAGCCGCGTCTGTCGCGTCTGACGAGCGGGTGGAGCGGGGAGTGGGCAATGTGGATAGCCAGGCGACGGGGTAGGGGGAGGGGTAGGGGGTCGGGGGATTTGGGGTGCAGATCTTGTACGTTTTGCGTTTGCTTTGCTTTGGTTTGCTTTGCATGTTGTTATTTTTGGTATAAACATCTTTATGTGCTTTTAAATATGCTGCGAAGTGACATTAGCTTTTTGAGCGCTTTTTGGCCAAAGCAAGCGGCAAGGGGGAATGGAACAGATGAACGAGACAGACGTCGCCGATCCGCTACAGAAATAAAATTTGTCACAGACAGTTAGATCACAAATGTCCCCCTGTATGTGTGTGTGCGTGTGTCTGTGTCTGTGTATATGGCAAACATGGCTAAACATAGCCAACAGCGACAGGAGATGGAGACGGCGGGCTGTTGTTGTTGTTACTGTTGTTGTTGTTGTTGTCGCTGCTTCTGCTGTTGATGTTTTGATTGATTGTTGCTGTGACACCGCAGCTGTCTGTCCAAGGTGGCAACTAACTATTCCAGACACAAAATCCAACAGTCCGGCAACGCGGCTTTAATTAATACTGCGCTTAATCTTAGAGATGGCCACAAGTTTCATAAATGATTAAGTTGGACTTTAAAAGACTAAGTAAAAGCAAATAGTTTACTATTCTCAATACTATATGGAGGTAACTAAATTTTAATAAAAAAAAATTAACTTGATATGAGAACTTTGGATTTGTATAACAAAAAATGCCAAGGATTATTCTTTTGATTCTGCCTTTTCTTACTTTAGACTAAAGAAATCCTGAACGATTCAAAATAGGGGAAGATATAAGAAAGCTACCAAAATTAAAATCCCTAAAAATAATTGAGATTGAGCCTCTTCTTTTTCTTTTAAATATTGTCAAGTTTGAGCTAAAAAATATACCATACCCAAATTTTAAAGATAGCGAATATATGATATTAAAGATGAATACGAGCTTAATTAAAAAACCATAAAAATGACTAATGAAATGTTTGAAAAGTAGAGATAATATAATATAATAGAAATTCCAATTATTTCAAAAAATATATATCGTTAACGTACATCAAAAATAAATTAAAAATAATAATCAGTTTTACCTGCAAGCTTTAACTATAAATGATGCACAACTTTAAAAGTTAATTCTGAAGAGTAGGAATTCAATTTGCATAAATCAACATGATTTCAAAAATATAAAACAAATAAAATTTAAATATATATTGTATAACTAATTCAATAAGAAACAACAGTAAGAACTTTATTTTTAAATAGTAAAAATACTTTAATAATCATGCCCGTGAATGTTGTAATTTTCTAAATACTTAGAGATCTTTACGGTTTGATATTAGTTAGGGACATTGGCCTATTTTTATAAGCATTGACACTTAAATATTGGCAAGAATAAAAGTGCAACTTTTAAAGAGAAATCTAAAGAGTAACAATTATTTTATATGAACAAATTAAATGTGCAACAAATTAAATTAAGCTAATTTAAAAATTAATTTTGTTGTAAGCTCTTGAAAAGCTCTAGAAATTTCAGTGCTTGCTGCTTAATGTTTGATTTATTGTATCTTTAGCTGTTGCCATGGCCATCTCTAGACGAGACCCCAGATTGCCAGCAGTCATAGCTCTTGGCACTGGCACACACACACACACACACACACACACAGACACACACACAACGACATGCAGACAGAGATACACACATCTACACACACATGCAACACACATCCGTTGTCTATTCGTCTGCGTGTCTCCGTGTGTCCGTAAGTTGTTGGCAATTGCATGTGCAGATGCAGATACAAATGCAGATGCAGATACAGATGGAGTTGCAGTTGCAGTTGCAGTTGCAGTTGAAGTTGGAGATGGAAACGCTAAGCGCTTTTTCTTTCCTGTGCATTTATTTTCGAATTATTGCACACAGTTCTTGAGTCATTCTTCCGCATTCTTGGATGAAAATGACCGTTGGACTTGCAACGTCTGCCGCAGCAGCAGCAGCAGCAGCAGCAGCAGCAGCAACAGCAGCAACAGCTAATGCCACAGCTACTGGTTGATGATGCCAACCTTATTTGGCAAAAATTAGCAATGCCTTTGTCTGTATGGCATTGTATGCAGATGCCAACTTGGCCAAGAGCAAACCCTACTACCAACTATCAACTACCAACTAGTATCTTACCTACTTATATGGCACTCCCTAATGTAGGGCTGCAACTAGACATTGTAGTTTACTGAAGGCGTTGCTGATAACAATGGGCCGAGCAAAGCGGAGCGTAGCAGACGGACGGACAGACAGACAGACGGACAGACAGACGGACGGACAGACAGACGGACTGCATTCCAGGCATACCATAGACCACATACCTCATGGCACCACACAACGGCGACGCTTTTCATATTCAAATGCGACGTGGCCCAGACCCAACGCGCCACGCACTTAACATACCAACAACAACAGCAACAACAGCAACGACAACAACAACAGAAACAACAATACACAATGCACTTCAGTGGACAAATGGAGACGACGAGCGGGTGATGCTGGTGTTGCGGTTGTTGTTGCTGTTGTTGCTGTTGTTGCTGTTGTTGTTGCTGTTGCTGTTGGTGTTGCTGTTGGTGTTGCTGATGGCGATGATGTTGTCGCTGCAACTTCAAAAGCTACGCAAACACAAGAATTGAATGTGAGAATGAGCTGAAGCTGAAGTTGAAGACGAAGACGAAGACGAAGCTTAGCTCAAACCTGAAGCTAAAGATGGTATATATATATATATATATTTATATATATGTGGCGTCTCTAGTCTTGGGTTTTTTGTGGATACAAAACTGGAGAAGAGTAAGGGAAAAAGGGTAAGGGGAACTGAGAATGATTTTACGAGAATATAATAGGTATTAAGATAGCAAAGTTTATTCCAATAAAGATTTATACAAATGTAGTTGTCTTTAATTTTTTTTTGGGTCTACTATAATCCCTTAAATCGGTTTAAAATCAAAAGTCTAATAAAATTTAAAACCGTATCGATTTACTTATAAACGATCTCCTTTAAGTAGATTGCAAATTTAAATTAATAAGATAATTAGAAGTTGCAATATGATAACATTTTCTATTAAATTATATAGACTGTGTAAAAACCTTAATTAGAAATCGAAATTTAATCTTAATAGTTGAAAATTTAAATACAAAAATATTTAAGATGGTTCTAATCACAAGGATTTCTAAAGCATTTAAGTTCTGAAGTAGATGGCTTTGGAAGAGCTGAAGTTAAAGCATGTTTAGTTAGAATGAAAACTGGAGAAGTAACCTTAAACAAGAAATGTTGTTCTTTTAATAAACTAAAAGTATTATAAAACCCATATTTCTTAGGAATATTGACTGTCAATTTTTAACGCATGTTAAAGAATTTAAGTATGGTCCGGTTTTTCAATGACTATTTAAGGGGATTCAGAGATATTTTGACGTAAAATATATATAAATTAAAAATATCTCTTTCTTAATATTTAAGGAGACATTGAAGAACTGGTCCTTAATCAACGAAAGATTATTATCAATCAGATATGTTTCCTTTATCAAATAACCGAAGATTTATAAATTACTTAATTTAAATAGTTACTTTTTAATGCGCTATCTATAAATTTAAATTATTTTTAACAAATTATAAATCTAAATTTATTTAACTATTGTCTATTATTCTGCTAACCAGTCTTACTGTCTTCAAGGATCCTTATTAATTGGTTAGTTCCCACATTAGAGTTATATGTGCCAAATTTCCGCCGAATAACGAATAACTGTGTGTTTCCTTAGGGTTTCATCCTTAACGAGTATTCTCTGTGGCCTTTTATATTTTTTAAGGGGTGATAAATCCATTGTGCGGCACTAGAGATAAAAGTACACAAATTAGTTCCAAAAAAATCATCTTGTTGTTGTTGTTGTAGTTGCTGGGAATGTTTTCATGAATGGTTTTTAGTTGCAATTGTTTTGAGTTTGGTGAGAATTGAAAGTATCTCACGCTGCCATGAAATCTGTTTTCTGTTCGTTTATCGTTTGTCGATAAGAATTGATTGCATATTTACAGTAATCCAAGCTAAGAACCTCCTTCAATTCTCCACATACACGTAATTCCAAGAAAATCAACGGTCTGCCTATTTGATGTCCTTAAATCGGTCAGCGGGTCAGGTCAGAAGGGTCAGGTCAGTGGAAGCCATGTGTAGCCCTCGTTTTCGGTCTCGGCTTGTTTGTAATCAACACATCACTTCCCACACTTGAGACTCAGTATGTGGCACACAATATTGCGGCAATGTCACTTTGATATTTGGCACACCCACACACACACACACACCCTGGTCACAGGAGCTGGCTTTGAGACTGAAGATCATTTCCAAGACCTCTAATCACTTCACATTTTATGTTTGTGGCACAGGAAGTTGTTGTCAGCAAAAATGATTACACGCTGACTAAATTATATGGTGCCCATGGTGGTGGTCCCAATGAGAGGGTGAGAGTGAGAGAGATTCCTGGAATACCCAGTAATACATTCAATGCAATAAATGCAACTGACCGACGCTGTCGTTAGGTTCTTGGGAAAACCCAGTTGCCCAGTGCCTAGATCCTATTTCAAATGCCTCGTCAATGACTTCTACGAATTTAGCAATGCACCGATGTCGATGTCGATGTCGATTGCTCGATACCCCCGCATACGATACGATACCCTCCTAATGCCAAATGCCAAATGAGTGCTGACCAAGTCACTTGGGTCTGTCACACGCAGCGAAATCGCAGCGGTCAACTCAACCGAATACAGACAGAGACGGAGACAGAGACAGAAACGGAGACAGAGACAGAAATATGCCCAATTTGTTTGTTATGCATTATGGCATTGTTGATAGTTTTTGAAAACACCGCCTACAATGCAATCCCATTATTAACCCAGACACTTGAGTTCTGTATAGTCTGGTATTGCTTTATACACTCGATGTATGCCTCGTCTAGGTCGTCCATTCTCAGAGTAACTCTTTGTGTGGGTGTGGGTGTGTGTGTGTGTGTGTTTGTGTCTGTGTGTGTGGGAATGACTGAGCTGGGAGTTCCCACTAAAGTGGCATGCAACTCTAAATCATTATCGATTTATAATGTAAATTGACTTTGATCTTAAAATCTATCACAAATTAATGGAAACGATTTATCTAAAGACAGAGTACGCGTATTATCGATATCGGAAGGATGAAATGATGATAAAGGGTGTTGATAGTATAAATAAAGAGTAAAGAGATAAAGATGATCACAAATTGTTAGAAACTTTTCTTATAAAATAAAAGGACAACTAATTTAAATTTTTTATATATCTTCAAATCTTTCATCAAGTATAGTGAGTCTGTATACAAGGAAAATAAAGTAGAACTTAGCCAATTTATGTGCCATTAACTCTTAATATTGCTAGATCGGATTATAAAAAGAAAAACATATTTTTCTATATAGACGTAGTTCGCTAATTCTGTAATATATAATCTTCCTTTCCTCTTTCTTTCTACTGTATTATATGAAATGAAATAATTAAATTTACAGTACAAAATGTTCAACAAGCTATAGATATAATAAAACTTGTTTTTTTTTTATATATAATCTTAGCATTCCTAAGATACTTCAAGTTGATTAGGAGAGTCTCAAGGCTCTATAAAATGAGAACCGAAAGCGAGTTCTATGGAGTTTTTGCCCAATTATGTTTATAGAACACAATCAGATCTTAGCGTATGACGATTTCCTAATCAAATTCCACATTCAAGTTGCATATGATTTGACTCAATGTATGGTATGGTACCGAGTTTCGAGTGTTGTTGGTTCCATCATGCGTACTCGTATTTGTCTATCTATTGGGAGCTATTTGTCTCTCTGTCTCTCTATCTGTCTGTCTGTCTGCCTGTCTGTCTGTCTGTCTGTCTGTCTGTCTGTCTGTCAGCCTGATTGTGCCCTACCTACCCCTCTCTTGCACCCTTCCACCCGCTATTCTCAAGCTGTCTGCTTTGTTATGCTGCACATTCCACATGCGCAGTGTTTGCCTTGATGTTTTAGGGTGTTGATGTTGTTGCTGTTTGTTACAAAATCATTCATCGTACATACAAACAACATTAATATGTTACATACATATCTATGTAGATAGAAACATATAAAAATTCTTTGCATTCCAATGAATCATGCTGTTGCTGTTGTTGTTATTATTATTATTATTATTGTTGTTGTTGCTCTTGTTGTTGTTGCTGCTGTTGATGTTGCTTTTACTGCGACAGCGTCTACTTCTACTTGTAAACTTTAATTAGGTAACATTGAAGTATGTGTAGGTATGTACAGTGTACACACGTCTGGCACGCCGCCGCCGTTGCCACTTTGCTGTTGTTGTTGTTGTTGTTGCTCTTGTTGTTGCTGTTGCTGTTGTAGAAAAAGTTTCGTATGCAAGTTGCGGTTGTTGCTGTTGCTGCTGCGTCTCTGTTGCTGTTATTATTAATGTAGGGGCTTCGCATAGGCAGAACGTCGGCAGACTAAATATCTAAAAGAGATACGCATTGCAAATCTACACTGCAAAAAAAAAGTCACATTTGATAATTTCAATATTTTATTTTATTATATGCATATCCCAAATTATTAAATTTAACTTGAAACTATGTCTGAATTATTAATAGATATATTTATATATATTTTTCTAATCGTTTGTGGCATGCTCAAATAATGCTTAAAAATGTAAGCTCAAAAATATATATCTTTAAAATTATAAAAATAATATATTAAATAAATATATATATATATTCATTAAATAAATAAATAAAATAAATATATTCATTAGCTTTTTGAATGTGTACATCTTTTTTAAATCTGAAGTGACATTCTGGATTATTGCATAAAAATGCAAGCTCACCTGTAAAAAAAGGCTTACAATTATTGTACAAATATTTTAAATTTCAATGTTTTTTTATTGACTGGGAAACTATCGGAGGTGCCACAGAAATCGAAACCAACCGAAAAAGTATGGAGATTTGTGAGATATTCCTAAAAATATATGGAGATTTCTGAGATTTTCGGTTGTTTTCGCTAGCTGTGGCATACCAATATATGATTTCAAGGAAAGTTGATTTGGAGAAATGATAACAACCTGTAATGAATACGATATGAATAATACAAAGGAAAATTAAGATTCAACTTCAAAAGAAGAACTTGAAAAAGTGTCGTTCTCTTTTTTTTAATATTTAATTGGTCTTCAATTTCTTAAAGCTTGCGCATTTCGCTCTGTGTATGACCAATGTGTGTATATACATATATGTATATGTGTGTTGGTGTAATTGTAAATAATGATGATAACACGATTACACGACTAGTTAAGGAATTTATTGTAATTCGTTTGCCATTTGAGTAAGAAATTAAGAAAGACAACAGGTTATGCAGACGCAGACTTGAGAAGAGAGACCAAAGAATTGTCTAACCCTAAGCAGCAAATGAATCATGCGAGTGGATCGTGGATTGTGGATCGTATATGCTGTCGTGGCAGCATTTCATCAACATTGAGTTCAAAGTACGTTCAAGGCTTTAGCATTAAAGAAAGAGAGACAGAGAGAGAGAGAGAGAGAGAGAGAGCGGGTGCGAAAAGAGAGCGTGTTGAAGGCAAAGTTTGATTAAATACATAGTCAAAACATTATTTGGGACTGGAGCACTTCTCCCCACCCCCAGTGCTCAAAGTCAAAACAATGTCCGTGTCCGTGTCGCATGCCAAGCGCAAAGAGTCAATCGCCCAGTTGCAGTCACAGTCACAGTCGCAGTCGCAGTCGCAGTTGCAGTCGCTGCAGCGCAACAACAACAGCAACTCCAGAAATGTGCAGTCTGCCGCTGCGCTTGCGCTCCCCGCAACACAGACCACCACACATGATGCTGTTGTTGTTGTTGTTGTTGCTGTTGCTGCTGCTTGCAACGTTGAAAATTGTGAATGAATTGACGGCGGAGGTCTAACCTCTTTCGTTTGGAATGCGGTATTGGTATTGCGACTTGCCACCGTAACTGGTTTGCAACGCCACAGCTACTCCCTCCGCCCCCCGCCGCTCCTATCTCCCCTTTGCACCCCCTGCGCACGAGCCCCAATCGCTGTCGCTGCCGCAGTCGCAGTCGCTGTTGCCGTCGCCGTCGCAGTCGCAGTTACAGCGACTCTCTTGTTCATTATCGCTTTGCTGGCAAGACAGGGTGGCGTTAGTTGGCCCCATGCTCTTTGTATGTATGTACATATGTACAAACTTACATACATACATCTACATATACAAATATATATATATATATGTGCTGCTCTCACGCTCTTCGCGTACAGCGAAGTCGACGTCGACGTCGACGTCAATTATTCTGTGTATGTTTGTGCTTGTATTTGTATTTGTGTTTGTATTTGCCGCGTCCTCGACCGCTCTGACGCCCACCTCTCACCTATCACGAGTCTCAGTCTCAGTCTGAGAGTATCTGCGCACTACGTGATCTTCGTCTCTTACCTCCTCTCTCTCCCCCATTCGCCTGTTTCGTTTGTACTGCGATTAGTATAAGCATGAGAGCGTATGCATTAGTATTGTGTGTGCGTGAGAGTAAGAAAGCGCGATTGTGTAGGTGAGAAATTGGCGCACATGTGCGCGTGTGAGCGATCAATTGGCGCTTGCGAGAGTATGTGTGTTTGAGTGTGTGTGCGTGTGAGAGATACTAGCTTTTTGTTAGTTTTTGACATATTTGTTGTTGTCGTTTTTATTTGGAGAGCCGCCGCAGCTTTCGTTAACAGAGCACTGTGGACTTGGGGTGAACGAGAAGTGGGAGGGCTTCGCTATATTGCTCTTTGCTGTTGTTGTTGTTGCTATTCTTTTTGAGAGCGTCGAAAAAAAAAACATAATGGCGGCGATTTTATAAATTTGATAGAAAACTCAAAAATTGCGTTGTAGCAAATTGTTTAAACTTTTCAACATTTTTCTGTATGCATTTAATTTTTCTTTTTGTTTTGTTTTATGTGTTTTTTTTTTGTTTTTTTGTTTTTGTGTCAACAAAGTAATTAAATAATTTTAATTACCAAATATTCGAAGGCTACAAATAAGTCCATAAAACTGTGAAATGTAATTAAATATTAAATTACATAATTATGTTATGAAATGCATACATATGGAATTTTATAGTTTTTACATTAATATTGAAATTAATACAATTATAAATTAAATGATAATAATAATTAAAAATTCTTTACATACATATTTTATATTACATGGAAATAAGAGTATCTTTTTCATATTGCATAATCACTTAAAAGAATTTAAATATTTATAAATAATTAATTTGGATTGAAATTTTGCTGTAAACATTAATATGAACAGGTTTCTACCAATTTGAAATCCCTACACTGAAATTAAATCCGGGATTTTGTGATCAAAAAATTTAATGCAGTTTCAGATGTACGTTAATTCCTGATTTTCTTAAACCAAAATACAAAATTCTTGATTCAAGCACAATTTTTCATTTGTAAAGTCGTTTGAATTTTATCCGCATATTGTCTTAAATTAATAATAGTATCCTAAATAATTATGTTCTTAAAGAATTCGAGTACATGCTTAAATCAAGAATTTTTTAATGAAATTTTATTATGATATTGTGTTTTTCTTTTCTTAACATCTTTAATCAAGAAGTTTGGGCATTTTAACCCCCTTTCCACTTTCCTACGCACATTTGGCAATGAAATATCAGCCCTATCCTTGATCTCTATGTGCGATAAAAACACCTTTTGGTAGAACTGAGATGATGTTCAAGGGGGCTGCAGTAGAAAAAAAAAACCCAAGAAGACGATACCAAGTCCACTGCCAAAACAAGCTGCGCTCTCCCCTTTCAGTTCTTTTTTGGTGCCGCATCCCATGGAATGAACACAAAAATAAAAAAAGAGGCATTAAAAAAAAAAGAAACGCATAGCATGCAAATTTATTTAGCGCATTAACAAACGGAACGCAACGGAACGCAAACAGGCATAAACAGGATATGGACCTGGAAAAAATGCGAGTAATTATGTATGAATATGTGTTATGTATGTATTATAATTAACATTTCTGGGAAAATTCGAATGCGATGCGCAGGACAAAAGGCAAAAAAAAAACAGCAAAAATACCCAAAGCCAAAGCCGATGTCGATGCCGATGCCGATGCTGAGACTCAGACACATTCAGACAAGACCAAGACGCACAACAATAACAATAACAACAACTACTACTACAACGGCGACCCCGAAGACCGCGACAACAACAACAACAAGAACCACAACTGACAGAAAAGGTACGAAAAGGGATTTGCGCCTGCGCCTCTCACACATTTCCCATTATAAATGAGCAGAGTTGCTGTGTTCGCATCCACAAACACAAACACAGCCACAACCACATTCACATCCATGTCCATATCCACATCCATATCCACATCCACAACCACGTCCTCGTCCTCGTCCTAAGTGCCGAGTGGCGGCGACTTCTTGTTGTTGTTCTACTGGTTTTGCGAGATTATGTGCGGATTTTTGCACAGGCTCAACCTCAGTTGACGTCGCCGTCGCAGTCGCAATCTCTGCCTGCGTCGCAGTCAGAGACCCAAAATGCCTGCCAGAAATAATCATAATGAACAATATGCGGCGAAAAGGCGGCCAGAAGCCTCAGGAATAACAGACTTAGCCGATGACCATCGTCAAAAGCCGAATTCAAAAGAAAAACAGGAACGCCTCCCTTAGCAACCGCTCCTGTTCCTGTTCCTTCTGCTTCTGCTCCGACTGCTTACAGCTCAACGCATCCACTTATTCTCACTGACTCGACACGCTCTACCTACAAATGATCAACACATAAACCTGATGATGGCTATAATAGTTGCCATATGTACTATTATTTCCCTCATCAATATGATAATGGCATATTATAAGGATAACTAGTTTATAATGGCAAACCAATAATTGTTGTAACTATCGTCGAATCTTTGAAGAGAGTATATGGACAGAATTCTACAGTTTCTGCATAATATGGTTTAAAGTGCCATACAAAAAATCTGTTCAGGATAAAAATGAAAAGAGATTCAAACAGAAAATTCAATTTTTTTAAATCAGGAGTGCTACAGAAAGCGTTACCAACCAAAAATCTCCCTAATATCGTTACATCTTAGGAAAATCCGAAGATCTCTTAAATCTCCTTACATCTTAGGAAAACCCGAAAATCTTTCTAATCTTCTTACATCTTAGCAAAACCCGAAAATCTGCCAAATCTCCTTACATCTTAGGAGAATTTTAGATTAGTTTTAACTTCTGTGGCACCCCTATAAGTAACATTTCAAGTTTTTAAATGAACCATTAACCAATCCTGATGACATATCCTGATTTCAAATTATAGCTTAAATTTTATGAAATGAAAATGCTAGTTGTTAAGGATTGCAAAAAAAAGAGAACATATATATATTTCGTTTACCTAAATTTTAAATTCTAAAGGTAATAAACTTAATAAAATATTTAGCTAATGGATTGTTTTAACTTTTTCTGTTATGAATAAAATTCTAGGTAACCTTAGTGGATTGAAATTTTTCTAAGATATTGGGTTAGAGACTTGAATAGTATTGTAGACAAACTAATAATTCAGGATAAATGGGCTAAAGATAAAACCTAAATTTGAAGCAATAAATGCAACATCAATTTTGATTATCGCCTGAACTTAACATATATTAAAAGTATACTAAATTATTAATATAGCAATTGCGAGAGGAAAGATTTTTGGGTCACGTATTTAAAATATTGATATTAAGTAAGTGTAGAATATCCGTAGAATATTTTCAATATTTCAAAAATGCAATGACAAAACATAATCGAGAAACATTACGAGCGATAGATGGTTATCGAATTCCTAACGAATGAATTTGTTGTGCGATTTAAGTATTGAGAATAAATCGTTCTTAGCTGTTGTTGCATTCAACATGCCATCCGGATCTACATTGGGCCAAACGAACTGATGCTGGGTGAGGTGAGAAGATTTTCTCTACCCGTAAGGCAGCATTCCATGCAAAAAGCAGCAGCAACAACAACAACAACAACAACAACAGGAGGCATGCTTAAGACTGAGGCCAAGACCGAGTCCAGACTCAGGCCAAAAACTTGAGGTGAGAGGACAATCAACTCGGCATAGCAGAGCTACAACAACAACAACAATAATAACAACAACAGCGGCAACAGTAAGAATAAGAAGAAGAAGAGCGTGCGCTCCTCTTGGCCAGAACTCGTGGCTAACTCAAGCGCTTGCGCCTATTTAATTTGGCTGCCAGTTCGAAGCTCCCACAGATTCCAGATTGCTGCATCCGCCTCTACACTTCCACTCTCCACTCTTCACTCTCCACGCTCCACTCTCCACCGTTGTCTTGGCATCTTGTTAACGATCATGGCAACAGGATTCTGCTATTTTGTCGCTGCCCTGCGCCACGGCCACAAACACAAATACAAAAAAAAAAAAAAAAAAAACAGAAAAAAAAAATTATGCAGCTTCGACGATGGCGGCGCACATTCCACAAGCCAGCCGAGAAAGAGGCAAGAGGCAGGAGGCAACGTCAGCAGCAGCATCCCAAAAAGAAATGGACTGCCTGCAACACACACACATACGAGCACACACACACACACATACACTGGCAAAAATCGCAGCAAATGCAAAAACAAATCAAAACAAAACCAAACAGAATGTGGCAAGCAAACAGAATAACTAAATGCGGCACAGAGGCCCATTCCCAATTGTACAGCCTACCTCTGCCCTCCTACCCTCGCCTACCCTCTTACTCCACCCTGTTGCTGTTACCCCTTTTTTACCGCCCCCACTGTGGCTTTCTACCCACAGTGCTGCAATGTTGTTGTCTCGGAATTTTTGGCTTTCTCTTGTCGCCGGCTTTATTAGCCAAGTCTGGCATTGCGACTCCCGACTGCCGGTACTGACTGAATCTCTGCGGAAGGTGATCGCACCCCCTCTCTCTCGCTCTCGCTCTTGCTCACTCTGCTAGCCTCTCTCTCTCTCTCTTTCCACTCCACGCACACGTTTGCACCTTAAAATGCGCCGTTTTTGGCTGCTGCAATACGAAATTCCACAAGAACTTAAGTGTATACAATATGAATGTCTGGGGCATGCTGCAACTGCAACTGCAACAGCGACAGCGACAGCGACTGAGACTGAGACGGAGACTTTGACTGTAAGTGCAACAGAGACGTCGACGCAGACGCAGACGCAGACGGAGGCAACTGCAATCAAACATTGGCCATGGCCCAAGCCCAATGTAGGAGCTGTAGGAGCTGTAAGAGTAATAGCCACCGCCACCGCCACCGCCACCGCCGAAGTCTTTCGGTTCGGCGACTGCAGCAGGGATTGCTTAAGTGAGCGAAAGAGATGGAGATGATGGTGGAGAGAGAGAGAGAGAGAGAGGTTGGAGCACACAGGCTTCGTATCTTGAAATGAAATGCAAAGAAAAGAAAATAACAAAAACAAAGTTTCTCACGTTCCTCTTCCTAAATTCTTGGAATTGCAATACATTAAAAAGAGGTCTTTGCTTCGTCTTCTGTCTGTGTGTTCGTCTCTCTTCCCTCTCTCTCTCTCTCTCTCCCTGTCTCTTTCTCTGTGTGTCCGTCTGCTTGTGCGTGTGTGTGCACGGACGGACATTGGACATCAGTTTTGAGCCGTGCTACAGACCGTACGCCCGTTCAACATATTCCTTTTCTCATCGATTTTTTAAATCTATAAGTGAATGTGTCGATTGTATGCACTGCAAGAAATTTTCATATGTTAAAGTACCTCTTAGCATGTCCAATAAAGATCATTTGGTTAATCTCAATCTTAAGAATTCGACTTGAAGATGCTGTTGAATTAATTTATTAAAGGAATTACAAGTTTTTCATTCTCTGGATTTTGGCTGAAGCTCAAAGAAACCGAGTCCTGTTAAACTTCTTTTTATTTGTTTGGACAAAAATTATTTAAATTAGAAATGGAGTTATTATATTGCTGTTGGAATCTTTGGCATTTAGGGCGAGTTGACTCTGCAAGGACGAAATCGGTAGAATCGGCCATTTTGTGAGATATTCCTCAATTTAATTTTAATGAATCATTTAGAAATTTAAAGCTCTCAGTTTCCACAATATTTATTTCCGATATTTAAAATTCCTTCAGCAGGTTAAATTATTCATTAGAGGGAGCCCAATTAATTGAGATGAAATTATTTTAAATTTTTTAAAGTTTAGAAGTTTTTGAGAAGCGTTGACAATGTAAATAGTTAATTTTTAAAAAGTTTTCTAATATTGTGGTCATAAAGGAAAGAAAGAAAGAAGATACAAAAGAAGTTTTGGCCAATTTCGCGAAATAATTGATTAAAAATTAAATTAGTTTAAATAAAATATTTAAAAATATTTTTAATAATCTCATGTAATCTCATGAAATCACAGAAATTGCATAAAAAATCAATGTTTAACATTTCAACAAGTTAATCTAGCTAGAGAATTACTTTTAATTTTTGTTAGAAATATATTTCCACAATTTTCTGCACAAATTGGCTGTTATATAAGGTGATTCTCTATGTCTTCGATGGTATGCAATGCATTTTTCACAGTGTAATGATGTGTAGCGCAGTTGTAGTTTTTGTTGTTCCTGTTGGATGTTGATTTTGTTGCTGCTACTTTGGCAATATGATTTTGTTGTTTCTTTTCTCTGGTTCAATTTGATTTTGGACTGCATTCGGGCGGTCGAGCGATCTTCCAACGTCCATCGTCCGTCGTCCAATGGTTTAACAGCAATGCAGTCGCTGTCGCTGTTGGCGTCGCTGCCGCTGTCGCAGTCGCTACGTTGCAGTCGTCGTTGTTGCAGGAGATGGAGAAGGTTGAGGAGGTGGCATAGGCATTGGGGCATAATGAAAGTCGTCGTTGCTTCGTGGTTGTTGTTGACGTCTTCGGCGGTTTGATCAAATGAATGAATATTATCATCGATGCCTTCTCTTCTTCTACTCCCTACCCCCCGCCCCCCTGCCTTCTTTCCTCTTGCCTCTTGAATGTAGACCGTAGACCGAACGAGCCACGTAAAGAATGTCTGATATCAGAGTGTGTGTGTGTGTGTGTGTGTAACTTTGTGTATATTTACATTGGCGGGTTTGTAGCTTGAGCGTTGACTCTGTTGTTTCAGGAGGAGGGGGGAGGAGAGAGGGGGCATGGGGCATGGGGCATGGTCTCTGTGTTGTTGCCACTCAGCAGGAGTAAGCGTTTGATCTAATTGGTTCGCTCATCGGGATCTCGAGGCGATCTCTGATGATCTTTGAGGTGTCTGCAAAAAGCCAAAAGAAAAACTTTATTATCTTGCTCGACTATTATTCAGTTGATTTGCTTCTAAATGCGATTACATCTATCAGCAGATCAGTTGCAAGCTGATATTAAACTTTATCCATGGTAAAGTGGCATTTCAAAAGTCAGCAATCCCAACAGAACTCTGAGGAATGTGTTTAAAATATCAAATCAATTGCTTTATCAGCAGGCAATAATAACAAAATATATAAAATATCAAATTAAGATGTTAAGAACATCTTTAAAAATGAGAAGTTATTCCATTTTCAGTTAAGGATAAGCTGAAAACTCAGTTACTATTAAAGTAATCTCCGCAATTCTACATGATATGAAAATGTCAAAAAGAAGAGTAAATATTTCTTTCAAAATAATCTTGACATCACATACCTTTAGGAAAACTGAACCATCTGATATAGCTATATATCCAAAAAATATACACAAAAATTTAATCAAACCTGTTAAAAATATGTTTTTTTTTTAAATATTCACCGAACACCGGACCCTTTGCTTGGATAATTTTTTTTAAATATTTGAACCGCAATAACTTGAGGGAAACTTAAGCGATATCTATAAGAATTGTCTTCTTAATCATTATTTAAATTCTTTATGTATTTTAAGCAAAAATTACATTTAGTTTGTATACATAATTTTTTATTTTACCTGTAGAGGAGAAAGAGAGTAGTTATTCTGTACAGATTTCATGATGGAAAGTTCTGCTGGGAGAGAGTGCATAAAACACCACACAAACAGGCCTACAGACTGACAGACGAAAAGTGCAGCAAGCGGGGGAGAGGAGAACAGACAGAGCGACAGTCGGACTGGCAGACAGACGGCAGACACAACAGGGACAGGGACAGAGGGAGAGACGATGAGACGGTGGGACGGTGAGACGGTGAGACGGTAAGACGTTAAGACGTAGTCGAAGAGCCGGCGTGTACAAATACAGCAGTTGATATTTAACAAGAGTCAAAATTCCAGGAATTTAGGATTGGTTTTTGGTTGGAGAGAGGCCCAGAATGAGACTGAGACTCGAACTGAAACCTGGTCAGTTCAGTTCAGTTCAGTTTAGTTCAGTTCAACGGGGCATAATTAAGTGGCCTTAAATGCCGCTAAAGGAATTTCCCGCAGGCGACATTATTATCAGTTTTTAGGGGACACTGGGCTCAGGGACAGACATTATATTATACTGATATGCCCATGCATTGCCAGTTGATGTGGATGTTGATGGCATTTCCAAATCATGTTCCCATCGGCATCGTTTTATGCTCATTATTGACTGGCATTGATCTCTCATCGTCGCGTAACATGAAAAGTTAGGAATGTCTAGGTATACGAGCATTATTCGAATCTTAATGCCTGTGTCGACAAACGAGACAATGGACCATCAAATTAATATTGTTACTTCTGTCTCTCTTGTAAATTAGGCAAAACTTGGATGGAAAATCCAAAGCCGTGACTGCAGCTCTCAAACGGCTTTAGAAATTTTAATTGCAAAATGCCAACAGGTTGCAGTTCTGTCTTGTGGCTTGCACAACATTTGTTCGTCGTCATCATCATCAAGACACACATTCCAATATCGTGACTTCATATCACAGTCACTTAAACAATGGGCGTATCCCAGGGGGGTTGGTCAAGAAGATTCTGCAGTTATGCTTACAATTTCTCTATCTATAAGTTGCATTTAAGAAATTTATGAACTGGGTGTAGTCAACGTCATATTCAGACAATTTGAGATGCAATCAACGAATAAATAAATATTTAATTGAAGAACTTTTTGAACTGAATGGTAATTATTCAGGGATGCTACAGAAATCGAAACCAATCGAAAATCTTCCAAAAAATATATAAGTCGTCACAAGGACTTATTGAGTCAAAAGGTATCTATTATATTTTAAATCATTTTAAGAACGTTTTCTACTGTTTTACAAATTCTATGTCAATGTTGGTGGTGGCATAGAAATCGAAACCAATTGAAAATCTCCAAAAAATATATGGAGTTTTGAGAGATTTTCGGTTGGTTTTGATTTCTATAAAATTATTAAAAAACCTATAGACATCTTATGAGACCTCTAAGCATCCACAGATATCAAAACCAATCGAAAATATCCTAAAAATATATGAGGTTTTGAGATATTTTCAATTGGAATTTTCGAGAATCGCCAAAAAATATATGAAGTTTTGAGACATTTTCAATTGGTTTCGATTTCTGTGGTCCTGATTATGACTTACAAAGTCAAGGGGTTGCTTAGAGTCCTTATAAGATGTTTATATGTTTTTTTTTTTTGAATAATTTTAAAACTATTTTCTACAGTTTTACAAATTTTTTGCTGTTTAAGGTGCATTTGATGGAATAAAGGACATATTTGGTAAGGGAATTTGTTTAAAGAAGTGACTCAGCTAGTTTTATGATAGATTGAGATACGACTTGCTCAAAGTAAATATTGTTTGATATGCTATGAAATCCTCTTTTTGAATTATGGTTGCTACGCCTCTGTTTGCAACTACTTACTGGCAATGTAACTGCAACTAGAGGTACGCTTGTACTTGTTCTCAGTCAAGTCAAACCAGTTGCCCCCATGACTCAGAGTCAGACTCCGACACAGACACAGACAGAGACACAGATTCCGACTCCGACACAAGAGCCAGTCTCTCAGATGCAGTATTAGATTTAGATTCACATTCAGATACAACAGCTATAGACTTGAAGCAGCAGCTACAACTAATTGCATATATATGTATATGCATTTTGCATAATCTTATAATAATTACAATAGTTCGATCTATGAGCGGCCGGCGCCATCGCCATCGCCATCGCCAATTCATTCATTCATGCAACCAAACAGATCACAGTGTGCCACACAGCTGCAGCTGCAGTTTTTCGGAGCAGCTCCCAGGGCCCCATTCATGAAACTGAAACTGGCTGGCGACCGCGACTCTGACTCTGACTTTCTGACGGACGGTGACTGTGACGGTGACTGTGACTGTGACGGGGATTGGTTCATTCTCATGTTCATAAGTAAATACATGTTTAAATGTAACTGAATGTGTGTGTGAGTGTGTGTGGCAGTGCATTTCATCACTTTACCACTCAACACAATGATCATGATGAAAAAAAGAAAAAAAAAAGAATATACTCGCTTGTAGAAGAACCAAGAGAGATACGTGTACTGGCACTCGTAGTCGTACTCCGACTCGTACTCGTACTCGTACACTCCACAGAGTTTACACTCTGTAGTTGGCCTGCATTCTTCATGTAAGTAGTTTTTTGACACCAATGCACTTTGGTCTTATCGCGCATATATTTCATATCTGGTTTCTCGCCCCGTTGATGGTAACTCGGTGTTAATCTCTTTTGTCGTTTCATCGAGGGACTGCAGCAGGAGTTGGTGGAGTAGTGCTCAGTTCACTGATAAATCAGGGGTATTTTACAGGGTGTTGTTGACGCATTCAAATTAAATGCCTGCTGCACTTGTTAAGCGTTTTTCTTTTAGTGTCTAATATTCATTGTGTACATATATTTCAATTTCAATTTATTAATTTCGTATGCATAAATCTTGCGCTTTATTTATTCAATTTGAGTCTTTGTTGTCTGTGACGGTGGCCCTGGCCAGATACAATGCATTAACTGACTCTCAGACTGCGACACGGACTGGGAAACTGGGGGATTGCTGGCAGGGACAGTCACTATCATTGGTGCACAGCACATTCGATCTTTGACTTATGAATTCTTGGAATGCAGTTAGTGGGGCATTTTAATGGAGGCTGTCGTCGACTTGCCCAGCCCTGGCCTGGCCTGGCCTATCCAATCCAATCCAAGCCCGAGTCCGAGTTGGACTCCAAGTCCGGTGTCCAAGTCCGACTCCGAGTTGAGTAATCAATGTCGAATGGTCAACTCGAACCCAGACTAGTTGCATGCAACAGCAGCAACAGCAAATTGAGGCCAATTCTAATTGAATATTTGAATATTCGATCAAAATTTTAATTGTGCTGCAACCCAAATTCTTACAAAAAGTTATAGTTATCTCACATAAGACATAACTATTGTCAGTTTATCATAAACCTCAGCAATTTCTTAAACATTTACCAGCATAACTGATGATTGATTGTACTCGAATAAAATGGAGAATTCTATATCTATATATTCAAGTCTAAATTATAATAGTGTTGCAGCCTTAATTCTAACAAAAAGTTATAGTTACAACACATAAAACATAATAATTGTTATGTAATAATAAAGTTTGCGATACTTTTAACATTCAAGAAGAAAACTGATGATTGATGCTATTCAAATAAATTGGAACAACAAATATCAATATGTTCAAGTCAAAATTATAATTGTTTTGCTGCCTTAATTCTAAAAAAGAGTTATAGTTACAACACATTAAAATAAAGTTTGCGATTCTTTTAACTTTTTGAAAGTAAACTAATGATTGATTGCATCCAAGATAACTAAATAACTCTATGTCTTTGCAGATGAAATGCATGAAATTTCTCTAATTTTAAAGAAAACATATTGTATTTGCTAAACTACTTAATTAGAAATTAAACCTTGATAAATTCTATATTCTAGACATAAAATAAGTAGAAAAACGCAATTCCAAACTGAAATTTTACTACAGCAATTATGAAAAGTTTTACTAGATATATTTGTAAATCTGAATTCAACATTTGAAAAGTCCTTTCAAATTTGAGATCCTGTGATATTAGAATTAACCAAAAGCTCGTTGCATATTTAAATAAAATATAAGTATAATTTTTAACTCCGTAATTGCATTATTCCATTGGAATACATTTTCAAGCGCCTGACAGACGCCATTTTGTATAATTCTCAAGCGTTTCTTTGCTGAAATTTCGTAAAATGCTTCTCATTTTAATTAAATAAATGAAATTAAGATACTAATAAATTAAAAATATTTTCAATATTTTTAATAATTATTTATAATAATGAAAATTACTTTAAAATTGCTATTGCAAAGAAAAAAAAAACAAAACCACGTCAACAAATTCACCTGACGGCCATTTTGTTTCTTGATTTTATTCGCGACGCGTGAGTTTCTCTCAAAGAGAGAATGTCGAGCTTTTTTTCTTTTTTTTTTTGTTGCTAATTTCGGGTGCTCTCTCCTCTGTTGCCGAGCATAGTATAAAAATTGTTTGCTTGATTCGAGAGTACAAATATACAACATGAGGGAACACGTGATTATTGCCAAATTTTCTATAATTTTGGCAATATGAACGAAGAGGTTAGTGTAGAAATGTAGATTATTATTATAATTAAAAGGATTTTGATGATTTTTTTAAGTAGCTTGAGAATTTTTTGTTGAATGTTTGACGACATTTTGACGATTATTCATGTTCGATATTGTGTACGTCATTTGGAGCTTTGGCACTCTCTTAACTTGATGTATGTATGTACGTATGTATTGCGATCTTTATAGAAAGAAATTTGCTAAACTTTGTTGTGATGTGTCACTGTGTGTGTGAGTGTGTGTGTGTGTGTGTGAGCTGTCGACGTCTTGGTATGCGTGAGAAATGCTGCGTTTTTGAAATAGCTGCGAACAAAACGTTCGCTTTTGTTGCTGTATCTGTATCTGTGTGTTTGTGTGTGTGTGTGTGTGTTTGTGTGTGTGTGTGTCTGTGTGTGTGTGTGTGTGAGCGAGATGCGTTGATATTGTGCACGCCCCTATGCGTTGTCGACTGTCGACTGTCGACCCTTACGTCAGCATTAGCACGTGGACTATTATTAAAGCGTTTAATTAACTTGAAGCATTTAGGATCAAATTAATACATAATTGTTAGGGGAAAATGCGTGTGTATGTGTGTGTGTGTGTGTGTGTGAAAACGCTTAAATAGCATTAAGGGCTTCTGTTTTAAACTATTGCCAGTCGTTTTATTGAATGATGATTTAATGTGTTTGTTGTTCGTTGATTTTCAGTTTTGTTTTTGTATTATTTTTGGTTTTTGTTGTTTTTTGTTTTTTTTTTTTTTGCGTTGTTTCCTCCGACTGGACAATGACAACTCGTAGACTGATATCAGTTGTGCGGTTAAAGGTTGGGCCCAGTCTTTCATAATAGCATTTACTTAGTTCCGTTTCAGTATCAGTTGAAAAGTTACTCAGCTCAAAGTGTTGCCCATTTTGGGAAGTTGAGAATAATTGTAATCATTTAATTGCATATTTGAATGTAAGTACATTTTTATTTGATATCAAATTCATTTCAATTTCATGCTTGCCATTAGAAAATGCCCTCATGGCAATCACACACACACACACACACACACACACAAACAAGACAAGCACACACACATAGAGGCATATCAAGCAACTCTCACACACACATATAATAATATACAGGCCCAAAATCGAAATGTTTTCTAGTATATTTGTATCTCAGTGTCGGTGAGTCGCTTGTTATAGTATGTCTGCATTTGTATTGTGATGTTACACATTTCATATGGCACACGCTATGCGAGTGTGTTAGTTTAAACCTCTTGCTCTGTGCTCCATACACATATGTATGTATGTCTGTATGCATGTATGTATGTACATACGTACTACAGTACTACATACGCGCTTCTGGCACAGGAATTTTTTCTACAGATTTCGTTGGGGTTTTGGCTCTGTTTTTTTTTTTCGTTGATTTCGATCGTGTGTGTGTGTGTGTGTGTGTGTGCGTGTGTTTGAATATGTGTCTTTGGGCTTTACACTGAGCATAAAGCTGGCATCGTTCACTTATATATAAAGTCAGGCTTACAAACCCTTTTAATATTATCAAAAAAAAAAACAAAGACCTTAATTAGTAGTATTAGCAATGTTCACATAATTCGATCGAAATAACTTACCATACTCAGACATTTTAAAGATATATAGATCAGAGATCTATTTTGTATTCTTACATTAAATCTTACGATATAGATCTGATTAAGTTTTTTCGGGTTTTCCGCATTTCTTGCAACAAATCTCTGTTCATAATAATTTTTGTATACCCCAACATAAACTTTATCGTTTCAGTTTTTAATTTAAATTTTATTTTAAAGACATAAATTACTTGTTACCAACTGCATATATGTATAAATTAATAAATGAATATTTATATCTTAGCTTTGGAACTTTATAATTGTTTCTATAACTTTATTCTTGACAATTTTAAATATTTCGCAGAACTTCTATTCTAGTCACATTACTATTGACCCAAAGAAAAGCCAAAATTCAAGGTAAATATGGATTTGTCAACAATTTAAATACTTTTTACAACAAGCTTAAAGCCTTCAAAACATTTTTGATCACATTTGAACAGTTTAATTTAATTTAAAATGTATTAAAAATCCATTTATTAAATGAAAACTTGTTGAATGTCAATTGAAAATTATTCTCATACCTTCTATTCTAGTCACATTACTGATTTCACCCATAATAAATGCTTAAATTAGAGTCAACTATTGACTTGTAAACTATTGAAATAATTGGTAGGCCATACTTAAAGCTTTAAATAGATATTTAATCATATTTAAATAGAAAAATTCAATTTTAAACCAATTAAAAATCCATTTATTTTAAGAGAATCCTTAAAATGCAATGCCTCAATATTTATCGCTTTTCTTGTAGTTATTTATTTTAATTGCATTATTTATTGTTGCTGCGACTGCAAGCCGTATTTCGTTTCTAATTAATCATTTAATGGGATAAAATTGCAATTGATACGCTAATATTGCAATTGAAAGATCCGCCATTTTCTTTTTTTGCTTCGTTCATACAAATTTTTTACCGTGCCTAAACACGCGTACTCACTCACACACACACACACACACACACAGCGAACCGAGCGACTGCAAGCTTTTGTCAGATAGATAGAGAGAGAGAGAGAGCGAGCGAGCGAGTGTGCTCTCTTTGATAATATGCATGTGTGTGTGTGAGGTGTCGGTGTGTTTGTTTTGCTATTGTTTTCAGCACCAGAGCGGCAGACAAGCAAGCGAAATTTATATTTTTTTTCCACGGTGGCGTTAACCATTACATGCAAAGTCACACTCACAGTGTCGGCAGCAGCTGCGCGCCACATTCATTCAGACATTCAGACATTTGAAGACGGCTTCTGCTCGCACTCGTACTCGCACTCGTACTTGTTGGCAGAGGCAGCGACAGCGGCAGAGGCAAAGGCAAAGGCAAAGCAAACTCAAGGCATTCATTGATACCAGCGGGTTTGCTGCTGCTGCTGCTGTTGCTGTTGCTGTTGCTGCTCTCGCTGAGCTCTGTCGCTGCCTCTGTCGCTGCTGCTGCTGCTGTGGCTGCTGCTGCTGCTGTGCTCAGAGTAACCATGCGCCGCAAACTAAACTTTGGTGAGGCATTTGTTTCAGTACGTCACCGACAGCGCCAACGTCAAGAAGGAGGAGGCGGTGAACTGCTTTGCCTGGGCGCGGCTTACTCTGGCTAACTGCTTGGGCTCTTCTCCTTCTGGTCTCTGGATTGAGGCAACAGCAACGACAACGACAACGACAACGACAACGACAGCAACAACGACAGCAACAACGACGACGTTGGCGGCGGCATCAAAGTGAATTTCAATTAAAACTGTGCAAAGGTGTTGGTGTTGGCTTGTGTCTGTTGTGTCTGCTCTGTGTGTGTTGTGTGTGTGTGTGTGTGTGTGTTTGAGTGTGTGTGTGTGTGTGTGTGTGTGCTCGACTGTGTGAGTGTATATGTTGCTGTGTGTCGCCATTTAACTAATTATTACTTATATTGCAAAACAAACATCAAATAAAAAAGAATAACTTGTACCCAATTTCAACTCGATGCAGCTAAATAAAAAAAATATAAATAAAAATAAATAAAAACAAAAAAAAAAAAAAAAAACTAAATGAAATCAAATAAATTTGCAAATTTGCGTCGCAGTTTTAAAGGCCTCCCAAAAAGTCATAATATAACGTATACGTAACGTAACTGCTTAAACGACGTTTTCAAAGCGATGACAAAACAACAACAACAACAAGAGCAACAACAACAATAATAATAACAAGCAAAAGAGGAAGAAGAAGAAGAAGAATTAAAAACAAACTAGCGCGCGACTTTTGAGCTTCGCAACTGAATAATTAAAATTAGAAGCGGAAAAGTAAATACAAAAAGAAAAAATAAATAAAATAAAATAAAATAAAATAAAGAAACGAAATTGTATACACACAAACATACTCACATACATATGCACATATGCACATGTATGGATTTGTATTTAAAAGACAAAAAATAAAATGGCGCACAAAGCAACTGTAAACTTATACAATCACAAAAATATAAATGTGTGCATGTATTGCACATACATATAAAAAAAAAAAGAACAACAAGTGAACTTTGTATTGTACATGACAGAAGTGACAACGATGATGATGATGATGATGATGATCATGATGTTGTTGATGAGGATAATCAAATTGTTGCACAGTTGCTAAAATCAATTATAAATAATAATCGAATGCGAGTTACAATACATACATACATACATACAGTAGTAATTGTTATAAAGTCACTCATGCAAGTAGCTCCGCCCCCCAAACCCCCCCAAAAAGTTGAAGTCCAGCCCCCTCTGCTATCACCTGTGATAAGCGATAGTTTTTTTGTTGTTGTTGTTGCTGTTGCCTTGTCCACTTTGGCGGCGTGCATTGAACCAATTTTGTTGCTGTAGTTGCCTCATTTTTTATAATACCTCTGTATATATTTATTTAAAGCGCAAATGTTTTAGATACCACACAAATGTCGCCGCCAGCCCAGCAACAACAACAACAAAGTAAACTACAGCAACAACAACAACCACAACAACCACAACAACAACAAACAGCAACAAAAACAACGGCAAACAGAGCCCAACAACAAAGGCAAACTTGCCTATCTGCCTGTTGCTGCTGCTGCCTCAGTCGCTGTCGTCGTCGCTGTCGCTGCTGTCGCCTCTGCCGCCGTCGTCGTCGTCGTCGTCGACAACGTTTCGTTCGGTTGAGTTAGTGCGTGTGCTGAGCATTTACTAAACTGGCACACACCAACACAAGCATAGCACTCCAATACACGCACACACAAAAACACACACACACACACACACATATTAGCTCCAACTGCGTGTGTGTGTGTGTGTGTGCACGACGTCGCTGCTTATATAATCAACATCGACATCGACATCGCCATCATCAGTCTGCCTAATGGCTTTGTTTGTAAGTATCAAGCAATTTGTTTAAACTTTAACTAGTTCATTATATACGTACATATAATTTTGTACATCACTGTATTATTTGAATGTTATTATTATTGTCAGCTTGCATGCATATATACATATGTACATATACAAGCTGAAACAGCTGTCCGGCCGTTGCATTACAAACTGACAACAGAAAACAGCTGTTTTGTGCAGCCTGCAGCGACAGCAGGCGTCGCAGTCGCAGTCGCAGCAACAGCAGCAACAACAGCGCAGCTTTAATCCAGACAGCGAGTCCTCCCCACATACAAACACACACACACACACACACTCTCACTGCCTTGGCAATGTGTCCTTAAGTGTGCGCTGGGCTTTTTGCGCACCAAAAACAAAATCATACACTCAAGCACAGCCAAACACAGACAGAGACAGAGACAGAGGCAGAGAGAGAGAGAGAGAGAGAGAGAGAGAGAGAGAGACACACGGCCAGACGATGTGACGGACAGACGTACTGACAGACAGCCCAGACAACAGCAAGGCCAGCAAAGGCCTAAAAGCTCTCGCTCTCTCAGTTTACTCTCTCACACTCACACACATGTTTCACATACACTCACTCACACACTCAAACGCCTGCTCGCTCACCCACACAGTCTCAAGCGCAACAAGTTGTCGCAATTGTTGTTGTTATTGTTGTAGCTCTGCGCGCTCTTAAGCTCTCTTATACTCTTTGCGCTTAGCGTTGCCAGATTGCCTTGAATGCTGTTATTTTAAATTTGAAAGAAAAAAAAATTCCCAATTAGAACAAATTTATTAATCCCATTAAGTTGAGAATAATATATTTTTTTTTTTATAATTAGCCACACGTGCCTAAGTTGCTGGCGTTGCCACCTGACACGTGTACAGGCTGAGAAATAGTGCGCAAAAACGTTTTTTTTTGCACTGCGCTTCTGTTTTGTTTGCTGGCCCATAAACTTATAATACATAATAAATAGCCAAGGCGCAATATGCGCAGCTTCAAATGTCGAGAACGACAGACACATGGTCGGGAACGATCGTCGAGAGGGGGTGAGGAGGGACGACAGTGAAGGGAAGGAACTCAGGGAACGGGAATGGGAACGAGAATGGGCAGGCGCCTTTTCCTCAAGCCTCAAAGTTCACAATGGGCTGTAAATTTGCTGGCTGACTGTGAATAGTATTTCGTATGTTGCTTCAACTGTATGTTGTTGTTCTTGTTGTTGTTTTCTTTTGCTATTATACTACGTACATACATACATATTTAAATGCGCAATTAAGATTGGTACAGTCGAGGCGCGATCAACAACAACAACAACAACAAAACATGAAAAACTATCAACAGAATTGAACTAGTTTGATTTGTTACGCATTTATCAAAAAAATCAAAAAATAAAAAAAACAAAAATAAATATCTGATAGAAGAAACAGGCAATTAGACGAAAAGCTTTTCAACACCAAATTGGATAACCCTGTATATTTTCGATTGTTTTATGACTCCCCCTCGATAATTATCGATTAGCTATGATAAGTATGTAATAAGCTGAAAAAGTAGTATCAGTTGCTATAAATTATATTTTTTCTTGATCAGCATCTACAACAAATAGATCTGAGAGATAGTTAAAGCTGAAAGATAGGATAATTAACTAGGAAGTTAGTCAAGAATCAATTTTCCGTGTAAATAAATTCATTGGCAACTCTGCCACAGTGTCTGGCATAATTACGCGCACAGTTTGGTGCAACTAACTTAATGAGATTGAGAAAATGGCGACGTATGAAACTTTTATAAATGGTCTCTGGACTCCTTCAATGGTCGGAGAACGTCATCGGGCAATGCTCTTATATAAATAATCGTAATCTAAATACGAAAAAAAAAAAAAAAATCACAAAAACCGAAAGAAAACAAAACAAATCTCATGAAAATAGTTGGTGCTGACGTAAAAGCCTCCAACTTTGTACCTAGTTGTGTTTGCTGTGCGCCAATTTCATTTTCATTTTCGTTTTCATTCAGTTTTCAATGACGTACACAGCACTTCCCCAGCTGACCCACCAGATCTCTTACCCCTCGGGTCCCTGATATTGATATTACATTGGCACAGACGGGCGGGCAGACAACCTTGTAAAGTTTGTGCGTCATTTGGTCTGTTGTTGTTGTTATTGTTATTGTTATTGTTATTGTTTCTCCACATTTTAACAATTTTCGCGGCACTTTCGCTTGGCGTCTGTTGTAATTTTACCGCTTCGATAAATATTAAGTCGTAAAAGTCAAGCCAGGGCTATATAGATACATATCGTATAGGACCATATTCCCATACAATATTAATATATACACATATATACATATATTTAGTATTTATATTTGCTTTTAGCTCAGTGTGTTTTACCTGCAATATATAGCGTTGTTTGTGCGTCATTGTTGAACAACAATCTTGAACATTTTCTATTTTTATTTACATATATATTTTCTTTGTAATTTTTACAAAAGTTTCATTATTTAGTTTTTTTTTTTTATGACTTTTGTGCGGTGAGTCCAAGTGGCATTTGTATATTCATTCCATTTCCATTACCAATTTCCATTTCTATTCAGGCGTTTTAGTATAGAAGGCACTTGTGATACAGTCAGTCGAAATTCTTAAGAATCACAACGACTAACCCGATCAATCCTACTTACATACAAACAGTCAGCAATAGGCTGTTTCCCCGTTTCACTGACTCAGAGAGCGAATGTAACGCTAAATGCAAATTTCTTAATGTGATCTTTTTCCCAGAATATCGCAGCTAATCAAATATCCCAAAATAACACTAATGAAATCAGCAAAAAACACACAGTCACACAAAAAATAAATATGTCAGCGTAATTTATCGGGCAAGCCAAAAAGCTATACATTTTTTAGTGAATTCTGAAAACTGCTTGGCTTATCTGAATTCCATTAATTTGAAAACCCTTTATCGTTGGCATAGTTAAATTATGCACTAGGGCTTATATTTATATTTTATTCATCTTCCATTCTTTGGTTCCACTTTAATATACGCTGAAAATTTGATTAGAAAAGTTCTCAAGATTTTTTAAAGCATACTTATTTGTATAAAAATCATATAAGGTTGCTTTTTATTTATATTAACAGAGTTAATTCGTGATATTTTATAAATTTTGAAGCTGCAAAGTTTTAAAATCTAGTATTTGAATTAATTTTTATTGAATTTTCTAATGTAAAGCCCACAAAATAAAAGATCGTTGCTAAGTCAAAGTGCAAGGCAGACAAAAGATCTTTGCTATGAACAGTATCAAGAGTTCAAAGCATTTTAAACTTAAGCTTAAGTTTGTTCTTGCGTATTTTTATATTAAAGTCGAATATAAATATTTATTTATTTATTTAGATGTGTATATGTGTATATATGAGTGGATACTTGAAGCCATCAAATATTCTACAAGTATCTTATCCGTAGTTGAAAATCAGGCGAGCATTCATTCATTCCAATGGGGCAAATTTCTTGTCATTGTTGTAGTAGTAGTTGTTGTTGTAGTAGTTGTTGTTGTTGTTTTTGTTCTCATTTACTTCCGTTTTTACTGCATTTGCTGTGGTTTCTGTGTGTGGGTTCTCATATGTGTGTGTGTGTGTGTTTGTTGATTTATGTGTGTTGTGTTGTCGTTGCTTTGGCTTGGGATTTTCATTCATTAAATGTGAGCGCACACACACATAACACACACACACGCACACACACCAAGGCAAACATAATCACATACACTTTCCATTCATAAATTCATGCATTGCCAACGCCGACGCCGACGCCGCCGCCGACGCTGACGCCTCCGCTGCGGTCTCGCCTCCGTCGCAGTCTCGTCTCTCGTGTCATCGCTCCAACTGTTTGCCCCAATGCGTTTTATTTGTTGTTGCTGTTAGTTTATCGCCGCCATCGCCAACGCCATCCAGCGAGCCATTGAGACCCCCAAATCATGTGTGTGTCTGTGTGTGTGTGTGTGTGTGTGTGTGTTTGTATCTGTGTCTGTGTGTTTTTAGTCTGCTTGTAGTTATTGCTGCTTGCTTCGTTGCATTTTATAGATTTGCTCTAAATTTCAATGAATTTTCATTGAGCACACGCAACAACAGCAACCACACTAACACACATACACACTCAAGTACACACACACACACAGACATAAACTGATAAGTGCGGAACGGATCCGTATCTCCGTTGTTGTCGTTTTTTTTTTGGGGTCAGCAGCCAATACATTCAGTATTTGAATATACATATACATATATACTTTTTTTTTACTGCATATTGTCGCAATCACAACAACAAAAACAAATCAAACTTCTCCCATATGCGGTTGCCATTCCCAGTCCCATTCCCTTTCTCCTTCCCAGTCTCAGTCCCTTTCCGATTCCGATTTCCATCTCCATACCCATCCTATCCCCAATCCCATTCACATACAGTTATGAATGAATGGTGCGCAAAAATATGAATGAAACATATACAAACTGAAGGAGAGAAAGAGAGCGAGAGAGAGCGAGAGAGAGAGAGAGCGAGAGAGGGAGATTCAGACTGGGATTCGTATCGGTTGCCGTCGTAGCGTTGCGTCTATATAGTCACAATATTTCCGGCCTCTCGGGGCAAACGCTTATTTATAGACCTCCCCCCGTTAACCCCGCCGATACGATTATAACTCGGCTCCAAATGGCGTCTGCATTTGGTGTTTCTTATACCCTATAATTTTGTAGAGTATTATGAATTAGACATCTGCTGAGATTAGGCAAAGAGAAAGGAAATCCAAGTCAATACCATTATCAAAAGAATTTCCCATATTAAATAGATTTTCAATATGTACAGCTTTGATCAGCAGTTTTTTAAAACTGAAAATAATTGAAATTTGAGAGTAATTATCGAAATGGGGTAAAAAATTAAAAAAAAAAAAAAAGACAAACTTTTATAAAGTAATATTAAAATTATATATTTATCAACATTTCTTCAGTACAAATGTTGATACTATTTTCCCAAATCTAAGATAAACGGAAATCTATGTGTTTTCTATAATAATTCATGAAAATAAATGGGCCCAGAAATGTCTTTAAAATTTGGTTTCCTACTATTATTTAGTATTTATTAAGTGATGTTATTTTATTAAATGATGACATTTGATTTATCTTCTATGTTTCACTTTTTTTTTTAGAATAGCGTATTCACTTTTCGGTCTTCCAATTCATTGCATTTCTTGTTTGGTGTTTATTTTTGATTCGTCTTTCGCTTGTCTTTGGCACTCTTCAAAATGCAGCTTGCATTTCCCACCTTCCACCACTGCCACTTCCATTTCCATTTCCACTTCCACTTCCATTTCCAGTTCCATTTTCTACTTCCAATTCCACTTCCACTTCCTCATTAGGCCACACGCACAGGAAGTGAGCGGGAGGAAGCAACAAGCGACTCACACTTGAGCCATTAGTCACTTTTATTTTCGTTTTTTCTTCTCTCTCTCTCTCTCTTTCTTTCTTATTTTCTTTGACTGTTTCTTTTGCCTTCTGCCCCTCAGCCCTCGCTTCCCTTCGCTCCTTCCATTCCTCCCTCTCTCTCTCTCTCTCTCTTACTTGAGCAAGCGTCTGCTATGTTTCTGTTTCCGTTGATAAAACATTGCCTGTTTGGGGAGCAAGGGTGCAAGGAGAGAGGGTGGCGTTAGGGAGGGGAAGCAGGGAAGAAAAGGGGGTAGCCGTCACTTTTGCTATTTATGGCGAAAGTGTTGCTGGTCCGAGTTCAATAGTGCTTTGAACTTTTGGCTCCCTTGCCTGGGAACGGCAATGGGAATGGAAATGGGAATGGGAATTGGGATTGGAAACGGAACGGAACGCATCCAAAATAGAGCGGCACATTGTCTGCCAAATGCGGTGGGGCGGGCAGAAGAGTGAAGTAGGGGGAAAAGGGTGGCCAAGGGGGGTAAGGGTCGCACAACTTCCGCTGCGTTGCAGCTTTACGCAAAAAGACGTTAAATTTATGAATATGAATGAGGCAGACGACGGCGACGGCGACAGCGACAGCGACGCCAACGTCGTTGCACAGCTGCTCCAAGTTACGTGACGTCGTCGCCCCCACGATGAAAAAAAATTCAAAACTCAAGAAAAACTGTTAAGAAACTGGGCCAAATGTCATTAATACATCTCAGATCGAAGGCGGAGCGGCAAAGTTGCCAGTTGCCAGTTGCAGTTCGTAGGGGGGGAGGGGACTAAACGGGGGCTGGGGTACGCCCACATTTCAATGAGCGAGCAACTCCTACTTGGCAGCCAAAATCCACAGCCACATCCACATCCACATCCGATTGCAGCTACTTTGTGGCATGGAATGTGCTATAATTATGCCAGCCTCACACGGCTTGTTTCGCTGTACCTCTCTGCCCCTGCCCCATCTCTGCTTCTTCTCGCTGTCTCTGTTTGTGTTTGTGTGGGCTCAGGAAGCGGCACAGCAATTGCCAGCCTGCTGTGCCACAGCTGCCCCCGTTGACGACTTTCCCTCCATTTCCACAGACTGGCGGTCATAGACTTGCCCATATCCAAAATGCCAAGAAGATGCACTGAATGTGAGGGTGCTACGTATAATACTAGCCAACGGGGGGGCAGGTACACTGAAAAATAAGACCAGCTTCTAAAATCAAGAACATACATCTTAAATATTTGGTTCTTAAAATAAAATTATTTTAAGACCAAATCACTTAAACTAAGATTTTTAATCTAAAAAATTATAAATTAGGAAGGTATAAATATGTACAATTTCATGCGAAATAATTGGTGGCTCTAACAAATTATAACAACATTTATAAAATTACCAAGAAAAATAAAATACATACATATGAAAAAAAAAAAAAAAAAAAAAGTTAAAAAAAAATTTTTTATAATATTTTAATTTTTTAATTTTAATCTTAAGAACATATATTCTTAAAATAAGAACTTGGTCTTATTTTAAATGTTCTTAAGACCAATATGTGTTCTCTTAAATTAAGACTTTTATGTTCTCAACGCATTTTTTAGACCAAAAATCTTAGTTCTGAGACCAAAATCTTAATTTTAGAACATTTTTTTTATCAGTGTACATACACATATACACACAGCCAGCGCCCACTGCAACTGTGGCAACATCAGAGTCCGCATCAGCATCAAATTCAGCCTCATCCTCAGAGTCGCTTCAATGCATTTTACTCTAGAGACTTTTGAGGCGTTTCTCTGTTCGTTAGCAACAGCTACGAATAGTTGTTGTTCTTTATGTTGTTACTGTTGCCTTATATCTCGATATCTGAGTCTCTGTAGCCAACACTTGTATGCTAATGCATGCAACATGCAACTGCCAAAAGTCCTAACCAAACAAACAGTGGTTCACTTTTTGAAACCGTTAACTTGAACCCATTTCATCAGCTAATTTAAGTACATTTGTAGTAGATCATTAAAAGACAGTTGTTATATTGTTAATCCACCTTTTACATAATTTTCATAGCGGTTGTCCATTTGTTTTTTTCTACTGACCGAATCAGACCATGAACCTAACCGAACCCTACTCTTAGACTCAACTACCTATCGAAGCATTGCAAATTATTACATTTCAGTTCTTTTAAGTTGAGTATCTACTATTTATCAGAAAATAATAACAATTTATATTCAATATATTCAAACTACAGTTTTGGCTTAGATTGCCAAGTATTGAAAGCAGTTTCAAGCTTATAACTAATGTATGTATAACTAATGACTTTAAAGAAATTTTTTCAATATACATATCTAATTTTGATGTCCTTTGCTTTTGTTTATATTTCTTTAGATCATAAAAATGCATTAAATTTCTGTTTTTTTCAATGTATTATCTTTTTATTTAAAAAATTTATTAGCTTTTTTAAGTTAAATACCGTTGTGTTTTCTATGGGAATAATAAGATTTATTTAAATTTATTAAGTTAGAGTTTTGTTGAAAAGAATGCTTTTGGCTAAAATATCTGAATATATATTTAGTTTCTGCAAAGATCGTTAGGAATTTAGGACAAGACAAAAAAGATATAAGTACAGGTATATATCTTATACCTCTCTATATTTTAGAAAAATCTATGAACTACCATATTTGCTCTTATATGTATGTTCCTGCCCCACTTCACCTGATTTTTGCCAATAATATATAATCCTCTCTTTTTTTGCAACACACTTTTCTACTAACTTATCCCACTGTGCACTTTGCAACGTTTGTGGCAAGTTCCCGTCTCACTCGTGTGTACATTTTGGGTGAGCTCTCATTTCGCATCGGCGGCGGCGGCGGCGGCGGCGGCGGCGGCTTCAACGGCTTATCATCAAAAACCTGAGCCAGTTGCCAGTTTGACGCCGGCGGCGATTGCAACTTGCAACGCGTTTTGCCTCCGTCTTCGTCTCTGCCTCAGTTAATGTTGTTTTTGTTTTTTGTATGTTTGTTGTTTGTTGTTTTTGTGTTCTTTTTTCGCTGCTTGCAACTGATTCTCTCATGCATAAAATTGCACACGACATAATTTCCATGAAATGGCTGGCAGCAGGAAGACTAAGAACCGAGAACTGAGAACTGAGACAGAGACTGAAACTGGCGACGAGTCGTCAACTGAGACTAACTAACTAACTAACTAGTTGCCCTAGGGCTTATCCAGCACTCTTTCCTTTCCCCGCTTCCCTTTCTCTCGTTTTGCTCTCTTTGCTTTCTCGTTCTAACTGTCTGTCTGTCTGTCTGTCCGTCGGTCTGTCTGTCTGTCGCGATTTGGGGCAGGCTCGCTGCACTTTTCGCTGTCGCTCGCTCGACTAGAAATTATGTGCAATTTGTCTAGCAGGGGGTCTAGCAATGTTTCTCTCCTCTTCGTCCCAATGTTTCTCCTCCCCCATTTGGATTTTTAATGGTCCCCATTTGGAAAGCGTTGTATGCGCCTCACGTGCTTCCTATTAGACGGTATTATTATTAAAGCCCATACAAAACTTTCGACTTAGTTTAGCAGAGTTATTGATAGAGAGAACCCATTGACGATTACGGCCAATCAACCCGTGACACTGCAATAACATTCCAATCTTTTAACGTCATAGCTAAGGGCTTTATACATATATATATTTGTAGAGTGGGCCACTTTGAAATGTACTTGTACTTGTAAAGGCAAAAACCTGATAAGATTTATTAATTATTTTTATGGTCTTGACGTTGCTGTTGATGTTGTAAATAGTTCAAACAGTTGAAAGTCCATTCTTTATTTGTACGCGTTTGTACTTATTGAGAAATCCCTTGAAATGAAAACACAAATATTTATAACAATTTCTCTCGCTCTCTCTCTCTCTCTCTTTCTTTCTCGCTTTATTTACAGCTGACAACCGTTAAGTACTGCTTCCACCTTTTCGATCAGGTAAGTGTTAAGCATGTGACTCAAAGTTACTGCAATTCCATCATAAGTCTTTTTTTTTATAGTTGGTTTTCGGCTTTTGATAAGCCAAAGATTGAGCGCGTGCTTCTTGTTTGTACGGGTGTGTGTGTGTGTGTGTGTGCGTGTGTGTGTGTGTGTGTGTGTGTGTGCGTGACTGAGGCAGGTGTGTGTACACTTTCGAAATTCCAGAAATTCTTGCGTCAAGTAGCCGCCGTCTCCGTCATTGTGTCCGTTACTTATCGACAATCGACTTTAGACGAGTGGTTAAAGTTGTCAATGGACTTGCATTCATTCTGAGGGCATTACAAGTTTACACCTGGCGCCCTACTTATAGGTAAATATGATGATGCATTCACCTTATCTTCAAAATTCAACACAAAGAAAATTAACTGTACAAAATGTAAAGTACAAAAATCATCACGTATCTTAACTTTAGTCACTTTCGAGTTACAACAAATGCTTCTAAGAATTATGTAGAATTTGCCCCTATATCATTCTAGTGTTACAAATAATTTGAAATGATTGACATTTGATTTACAAATATGACACATTTGAAACTAATAATCATTCAAAGATACATTTGTATCTCAGGCAACACTATTTTATCAAATATTGTTGTATGCTGTATGTTTCCTAGCCATTGACACCCACAGTTTTGTCGATCGGTTGACATTCTTGTCGCTCCCCTCTCTCCCCTCTCTGACTCTCTGCATTAAGTATTCATGACATGCTGTTGCCCCAGCAACTATAAATAACGCCTATTTTAAATTTAAAGAGTAATGCCTATGGAATTTCCTATAAATACCTTCATGACGAACACAAAATACAACAACAATAACAACAAGAAGAACAACAACAAAAAAACAGCTTTTTAATACCAATGCTCCCCCGCCCACCGATTGCTCCCCCTCGATCGTTGTGCTTTGCTTTTTTTTTTCGTTGTAAATGACCTCGTTCACAAAAAGTTCAGAAATTCCATTTACAAACATGTAATTGAAAAAGTCCACACACACACACACACAGACAGATACACACACTCACATACACGTAACAAAGTCAAACACGTTGGAATTTGTTTTTACCGTTCAATGGCGAATTTCGGTTGTGTGTGTGTGTGTGTGTGTGTGTGTGTGTTGTTGTTGTTTACGCAAAAGAACGCCACCAGCTACAGCAACATAAAAAAACAAACCTACACATATGTTACATACATCAAAATAATACATACAAACATTCCAAAAGACACTTACGAAAACCACACACAAAAAACAACAACTTTTTCGTAGATTACAACATTGAACAAAAAAATATAAAATAAAACGAGTCAAACAAAGCTGAAGAATCCAACGAGCAGCGAATGCGAACTCAAAGAGACATTGACGTTGTGCTTGGGACAAAAGGCTAAAGTAGCGCATAGCTCGGACGCAGCAACAGCATGAGATACAGATACGAGATACTTTTTGTAGCTGCTTGGGCATAGAGAAGGGCGAAGGGGGAGGGGGACAGGAGCAGCGGTGTCAGTTTGTTTGTGGAATGCCGTTCTGTAAGTTTCATATGCTACCCAAACATCATCATGGAGTAGTTCAGTTCAGTATCGAAACTTTCTAGCACACACACACACACACACATTCACTCGCTCACACAGATACAGATTCGTATACAGATCCAGCGACACACACACATACACAGTCTACTACTTTCGAAATGTACAACAACAACAACAGCAACAAGAGTATTTTTCGAAGTGCTGCCTCTGCTGCAGCTGCTGTCAGCGTCACTGCCAGCGTCGCTGCTTTGCTGCCTCTTTTTCCCGTGCTGCTGCTGCTGCTCTGTCAACTAACTCCGTCTCTGTCTATACGAGCGCATGCGCGACGACGACGCGACGACGACGCGACGACGACGACGACGACGCGAGCAGCAGCAACGAAAGATCGGCGCAAAAGAAAAGACAAATTTTCATTCAGTAAATTTTTGTAGGTGCAGCCGCATGGTCGTCGTCGAGCTGCTCGCGGATGTTTTTTGCTTTTGAGACCTTTTGCCGTTTTTATGTGAGAACGGATGTAACGACAACAACAACAACAACAACGACAACAACGTTAAATATGAGTAGAAAAAACAGTGTGAAAAGTAAATATTAAAACGCAAACATGACACTGAATCGTTGCGAGATTAGTATAAAAAAAAACAAAGTTATTTAAAATATAAATAAAACAAAAAGGCTCAACAAGGAGCAGACAATCATACCTCACACACACACTAGCATAAAGGCAGTACACACACACACACACACACACAACATACAACATACAACATACATGCACATACATATGAAACTTGTGCGACCGCATTCCAGAAAGTTCAAATAACGAATTGTGGATCGTGGATGGTGGATGGTGTGGACTCAACAGCGGGGAGCTGAGGTGGATCACACAGCATAAGCAGCGTGGAAAAATTAATGTTAAAGAACTCTACTCTCTCTGTGTGTGTGTCTGTGTGAGTGAGGCTTGAAGCTTTGTGTGTGTGTGCATGTATTGATGTAGCCATGGAATGCGGTTCCGTTCAACTACGAGAAGAACTAAGCCAAATAGAACTTGCGCTTCAATAGTGAGTAATACGAGTATATGAACTAAAACAACAACAACTAAAATGAAGAAAATATGTGTCCACAAAACTGGTTTCTCAGTCGCTAGCCAAGACTTTGTGTCGTCGCTGTGTTGCATCCATTGACATCTAAGGAGTTGTTTGACTCTAACCTCCAAGTCACAAGCCACATGGGTAAAAAAAAAAAGCGTAAGCCTTGTGGAATTTTTGCCAGCAGTCAATGTGCTCTCTCACACACACACACACACACACTTACATATACAGCGACCTCGCCTCTCTGCCAGTTACAAGAGTCGAAGACAAAAAGCTCGGCTTCGTCTTTGGAGACGAAGTAAAATATTTATTGGCTGAAATTGGATGCTGCGCGTCGTCGTCGTCTGTCTGCATGTGTATGTGTGTGTGTGTAGCGTCTATTTAGAAATTCAAATTGAAATTTTTAAGGCATGAGTCATACGAAAAGAGCGTGGGTCTCTGAGCCTTACTTTATTTAGTCTTTTTTATTCAGCTGCTACTTAAGCTGCGAACAGTCGTCAGGAAATTCGTCAGGAGCAAGTGAAAAAAAAAACATTATTAGAAAATACACAGTTAGACAAGAAAGTGTTTTATCATTTCTTATTTAGAAAACTTATTTTTATTGAACTAAACAATTTTTAAAAATATAATAACACATTTTTGTGATATTTATTCAAATCCCTTGTCTAACTGTATATTTTTTGATTATAGTTTTTAATTATCAAAGATTTCTCTTGAAAAAATATGTAGTTTTTTTATAGATTTTTTTATTTCTTATTTTTATTAGAAAACTAATTTTTCTAAACTTATTAACTATATTTTAAAATATAATACAAATATTTATGTGATATTTTATTTATTCAAATCCCTGATTATAGTTTTTAATCAATAACAAGAAATTATCCAAGAATATTAGATAAAATCCGTATTTATTTCAACCCGTGTATTAGGCAATTTTTAGTTTATACCAATTTCGTCGGTTTTTTTTTGTTTGAACGTTTGAAGCTTTAATTGAGGCACTGTGTGGTTAAAGCAATTTTGTTGGTAATTGCGCACACGATGCAGTTGCAGGCGATAATAAATGAAAGGTTAGTACACCGAAAAAAAACCCGGGGATTTATAGGAAAACATCGGTTTCAAAAGTACACTAATTTCCTATAACTTTAAACAAAGTATTTGATTTAATTCCAGTTTTTCTCAGCAATATATTGAATTTCGGGGCTCTGTAAGATACTTTATAAAGAGTTAAAATATTGAAGTCTTATTTAAATTTTGAATAATATGAAGTTTGCATTTTAGAATAATTTTTTTCTGTGTACGGTGGGTTGTGAAAGATGGTGCTGGGTAAGGAAGGGGCAGTGAAGGAGTTGCCTCGTGTGCCTATCATAATTGCAATCGCTGGACTCGAGTCTGGAGTCTCTTGGATACACCGAGTTATATTGCGGTCTTCAAACGCCAAACAAAAGTTGCATCACTCAGCAGAAAAACGGCAAAATGAAGAAAAGTCAACTACCAGCATAGAATGCGGGCTGACAGCAAAGCAACAGCATAAAACAACAACAGCAACAACAACAAAAGCAACAGGAAAAGCAACAGCAACAGCAAAATCAACAACAACACAGGGCAGGCAAGCAGAACCAGAGAAACCATCGCCAAAACCGTTTTACAAGAACAGCAAGACGAAAGCGAGCAAAGCAAAAGCAAAAAAAAGGCATGCGAAGCAAAAGCAGAACAGTGACGTGGTGAGGAGGGGAGGGCAGACAGGGACAGAGACGCCAAAGTCCAAGTGGGCAGCAACAAAAAAAAAGGGTAAAAAGGGAGCGCAAATACATTTCGCTCATTAACAAGAACAGTGACATATCTCAAAAAATGACATTTCGAGATAAACGCATTTAAAGTTTTCACTTGGTCAGAAATAAACACTTCTCACGCTGATGAAATTTTGATACAACATAGATGATCACATAATGAACATTATTCTGCATAGTTAACTCAAAAATCGTGGTCTTCGACTTATGTCACTCTTCCTGTTAATGTGCGATATACTCTCCTTCTCTCACACACACACGCATACACCGGGCTAACGGACAGCGGCAAACTGATCCCGTTTGTAGTTCTTGTTCTTTGCTGCTGCTTGTTGTTGTTGATGTATTTGGACGAAAAATGTGAAGAAAAAAAGGCCAAAGAACGCCAGCAACAAACAGTAAAAACGTTGGCGGTGGTCGTTGAGTGCAGTAAAATAACGAGTTGAGGAATGCCGTTGTCGTTGTTGTCGTTATCGTCTGGCCTATCGAAATCGATGCGCGCAGTCTATCGATAGTCAAAGCTGCGCTCACACTTATCAGTTTGTCAAGTGAGCTGAATCTGTCGGGATGGAATGGATAGAAGAAGAAATTGAGTTTATTGGCCGCTTTATTTTATGCAGAACAATAAATGTCAATTAAATATTATATATTTGAATTATCGGTGGGGCCATAAAAATGTGCTATAAAAACAGAAGTAACGGTAAATGCTACGGTCTGCTGAAGTTCGTGTGTGGCAACAACAACAAAAACTATTGCGGTGTTGTCCGCTCAATAGAAAGTTTGTGTTAATAAAAAAAATGGCAGATAGACAGAGAAAGAAAATAAAAAAATACAAAAACCAAAAAAAAAAAAAACACTAAAAACTAAACACACAAAATATGTCGAAATATAACAACGAAAAAGAGTGAATGAAAAAATGTTGACCTAATTTGATGTTGCTGGCGTCGCCGTCGCTGCTGCTGCGGCACATTACTTTCCCACAGCTTCCCAGCAGCGTGTGATCATCTCGCGGGAGCAGAGGCAGCGCAGCAGCAGAGGCAGCGACAGCAGCAGAGGCAGCGGGCGCTCCCTTGGCACGCCAAAGCCAAACAGCTGGAACGATGTCTAAATTAATGACTGTTAAATGGAAGATTGTTGCTCCCAGCAGACACATTCCAAAGCATTGTTGGCGCTTGTTCACGCTCTCGCCCTCTCTCTCTCACTCTCTCTCTCTTTCTTACTTACTAACAGGGCGCGCCTGCGCAGCACCTTTGATTTCTCCTGCCTCCCTCGCCCTTCGGCTATATTTAGCGATTTTGATAAAATCCCCTTGGAACTGGTATGGGAATAGTTGTTGCAGCTGTGATAAGTTTGTAATATTTACACTTTATTTATTTTTCTTTCTTTCATCCACACTTCTGTTTTTCTTTTTTCCTTTTCAGCGCCACTAATTGTGTGTGCTATTTATATTAAAAACCCAAAAACAGTAAGATGTTGCCCGAATTTAGTCGCTGTCTCTCTTTCTTTCTCTCTCTGTACTCTTTTGTTTGCTTTTGCTTTAGCCGTGTGAAAATATTTTGGGGCTATGCTCTTTGATAGGTTTATGTTTTAAATGTGCTAAACTCTGTCAGTCTATAATTTTGACTTGACACACATTGCAATCATAGTTATTATAAAATGTAGCTCAGGGTCCCAAGTTTCCAAGTTCCAGGCACGTGCGATTAAAACTGTAAACTACGAATTAATTGAGGTATGTACATATTTATAATGTTGGTAGAGTTGGTTAAGAAAGTGTTTTGACAAACATTTAAAGAAATAGTTCAATTTGATTATAAATATTTTCCATTATATTTAACTAATTCTAAGAAACATAAAACCATAAGAATTAAAGTAAATAAAACATAAAAATATGTATACAATTTTTTAAAAATTTATAATTTATCTATGATTTTATCTGGACTAACTGTATGTGTACTTGAGGTATGTATTTATAATGTAGGTACAGTTTCCATTATTTTAAACTTATTCTAAGAAACATAGACAATAATAATAACATATGAATTTAGGTTAAAATACTCATAAAAAGTAACTTGTTATTTTATTTAACTTATTTTAAGAACCGTACACAATAATAATAACATAAGAATTAAAGTCAAAATATTCATAAAAATATGTATATATATATTTTTTTTCTAACTGTATATGTGTACATTCAAGGAAAACGAACTAAACTAAAAAATTTAAAAGTGCTACTTCCATCTGATTTGACTACGAAACCGGTTTTCGATTTGGTTTGACTGTTTTTCATACAAGTGAGATCATTTTGAAAGCTGATTTTGTCAATGAATACCACATTCCACATTCCAATGGTTTATGTTTTTTTTTTGAGTGTGTGCCCTGCACACACATACACACACATGCACGCATTATTGGTGTGGTGTTACAAAGCTTTGAACTAATGCCGACAGCGCAGCCTCCAAAGTGAAACTGTTGTTGTTGCTGCCGCTCTGAAGGTGAGTACAATAAAAAATAACAAAAAATAACAAAAATAACATTCATTTAATTGTGTATAGTTAAGTACACACAATGTGACTGAGCTTGCAGTTCAGCCAAAGAGAGAGAGAGAGAGAGAAACGTGAGCTTTTTTTGGTCTTTACACTGGGTCAAAGCAGCAAACGCCGACGCAGACGCTGACGCCAACGTCAACGTCAACGCTTAAACTGCGCGCAAGCGCCAAACGTTGTTGTTGCTGTTGTTTTTTGTTATTCTTTTTTTGGAGTGCGACTATCTGCTCAAGGTGAGTTGGTGAGTTGGTGAGTCGGTGAGCCGGATAGTTAGCTGGGCGCCGGACGGACAACATTCCAAGCATGCCAAGTGACCGAAATCTAAACAACAACTTGATGTGTTGGTATTTATGCTTTGTTTGCGCATTACAAAAGGCCCCGATGATAAGAGAAGCAGCCACTAGGAGGCGGGGGCAGCCAGATAAGTAATCGACAATCAAATATGTCGTCTATCTACCTACATACACGCATACTAACACACACACAGACACGTATGTTCCTATATGTACTTGTGTATGTTTGGCCTCCGGCTGCAACGATTTTCATTCATGAAATGCCAATGCCTGTCCCCTATCTCCCATCTCCCCCCGTCTCCCTGCTCACCCCCCTCCCTTCCACAGGCATGGATCGCACTCGAAGTCGACTCTGAATCTGACCAAAGTGGAGCATGGAAACGAAACGAAACGAAAGCTATGCACGTTGTGGCCCAAAGTCGTGATAAACATATTTACCAATTGATTATTTTCTAACACACACAGATACTCTCACACACACACATGCACGGTTACACAAGGCAACAACAACAACACATGCTATGGGCTGTGCTAACCCAAAAGGTGCTAATCAGCATAAATATGCCGTGTGTGGCTGTGAATTTCCGGGTGACTTTCTAAATGCCCATGATAAACAACGAATCATCATGACTGTCAAGAGGTTTACACTGCCCAAAGGAACTAGTTCCATCTGATCGTAAACCAGAACAAATATCCAAAGAAGCTGAAGAAAAACCACCTGAAGACATTCTTTAAGGAAAACTCACATTGTCAAGGATAAAGTGTTAAACTAATCTTAAAACATAGTTTTAAAATCATTATAAGTATTATTTATTTTAATTTTTATAGATTGTAATGTAATTTATATAAGAGCTAAGATCAAGATGAATGTATTGTATATATTTATAATGGAAAATTTAATAGTTTAGTACCTTTTATTTTAAAATGATTTTTATAAGAATTTTTTTGTTTCTATAAAGTCTTTTAAAATGTCATTGACCAAAAATATTTCTGGAACTTCAATTATTGTGAAGATAAACCGGATTTACTATCAAGAGAAAGAAAATACATACTGCAATTCTGTAAAATATGTTTTTTTTTTTATTGACAGAGTTATGTGAATGAATAAATACAATAAGACATTCGGAAGAGTACATATAATAACTAAAAGATATTTTGTCGTAAAATGCATAGAAATGTATCATAAATCCTTCGGTTTATGTTAAAATTACATTACGAAATGGAAGGAATTCCTTAAATCGGATTATTCAAGTTATTTCTTAAGAATGTTGATCGCTAATAAAGTATAAATAGCATTTGAAAATTGAGAAACGTTTTGGATTGATTGTTATGCATATGCCTGTAATAAAATATCTGAAAATAGATCCCAAAAAACATATGCAAGATTTTAAATAGTTTGCGATGGTAGAAAGAAACCTCTCGACGCAACGCGAGGCGACACGACACGAGGCACGACGCACGCATGTTGCCCCTCTTTAATGTGATGGTCTCGATATTATTTAAAATGCGACACGTATATCGGTAGGTGAGTGGCCCAGAGAAAGAGAAACACGGGCAGCAGAGACTATGGCTAAAAACCACAGATACTAAGATACACAGAGGGAGAGAGAGATAGAGGGAGAGAGTGCGAGAGTGAGAGGGAGAGAGATACAGACAGCGTGCAGACGCAATGGTAAATGTGTCTCGAAATGAAAACATTTCACAATCCCGGATACGCATCGGAATGCGTCTTCGCAAATGCGGCCAGCGCCAGTGCTTAGGCCAGATACAGATACAGATACACACACACACACACACACACACACACAGATACAGATACGCACGCAACTGCAGGCACAGATACATATACAGATACAAATACAGCAACAGCTACAGCTACAGATACATTCACAGGCATAAGAGAAAAGATACAATTGCCAGAGGCGCTGCGCTTTCTTATAATGTAGTCTTAAGCATTTCCTATGCTGCAATTGTACTTCAAGTTGTTGTTAGAGTTGTTGTTGTTGCTAGTTTTGTTGTTGTAGCAGTTGGCCTTCAGTTGGCCACGTTTTGTTTGCAGATGTATCTACAAGTTTGCAAGTTATATCCTGTCTGCAACCCCTTTAAACGCCTTGACAACAACTACCAACTACCAACTGGCAACTGGCAACTGGCAACAACCGACAACAAAGAACTAATTAAATTTTCTATGGCAAGAATGCGCTTTTGTTGAAACAACTTACCCCTCGACTTTGAGCTGTTGAGCTGCTTCTTTTGGACTTATTAAGTTGCCGTTAAAGGCGGGCAAATAATATCTTTTTTACGACTGTATATATCGTGGTTTTTTTTTTGCCAAAAGGGTCTCAGGTAGTCAACGCAGTGTATAGGGAATAGGGCAGAAATCTATTCATATTCATAAGCACATTTCCACAGCCATCAATAGCTCGTAAAATGTGTGTGAAAATGGGGTGCCCAGAGAGAAACGGTTCCGATCCCGACCCCGATCCCCGTGCAAGGGAATGATCACGTTCAGGGTGGCTGCCTTTACTCTATCTATCTGTCTCTCATTCTCACTATAGGACTGTCTCTTTCTTGTACTCTAGTTGCCTGCAGGGAAGCGCACGTGTGCGGCATTGAAGTGGCAATTGGAAACGGGAACGTGGAACGTGGAAAGTGGAATGAGATAGAGGAATGAGAATGAGGAATAAGAAAACGCTGTGATCTGTTGCCAGGGCAAGTTGTTTGAGCTTTTGTGCTAGAATTTGTGAAATGAGATCACTGCGCAGTGGAAAGCCAACTCCCGCTACCCCTTCCACACTCCATTCCCTACCCCTACCCCTAAATACTCCCCTCCAGTTGCTGTTAACTTGATGCGCCATTGCGTTAGCAACAGCGGTTCCTTTTCAATAGTGTCCGTCTGTCTGTCCGACTGTCTGTCTGTCTGTCTGTCTGTGTGAGAAACTGGAACTTTTGCTGGAAGCGCCGGCGCACATGCGTACTCAAAGTGCGAGTATCTGAAAGTTCGAGTATCTCAGAATATATCTATAACTATATGCATAACAATGCCCAAAACGCAAGCCCTCGTCTCAAACTTAAAACTATTATATTCATACTGGTAGAAGTGTCTCTTCTTCTTCCTCGATTCCCTCTCCCTTAACTCCCCTTTTGTGCCCTGTCCATGTTTAATTTATGTACGCATTTTGGGCGCCATTTAGATACTCCGTAATTGGCTAATTATATGTATGCATGTTTGTTTGGTGCGTTATGAATTTCATTTAACCATATCTTTAATTTAGAAATTGAAAACTTTTGTTCACCAAATTGAACTGACTGACAGCCCCGACGACAAACCGACGACGAAAAGTAAAAGATATGCGGGTTACCAGCGTTTTTTTTTTTTCATATTTCCACATATTTTTGTGTGTTAAGCAAAAAGTGCACGAAATGTAAATTGCTTGATTTGTAGTTGGTTCCGTTTCGTACCGTTCTCTTTCCCTTCCTTCCTCCCATGCCCGTTGCTGCCACAGAGATTGCGTAGTCCGTTGCACATTTGATAAACATTATGGTGGCCTATAGGCCTAGAGGCCATGTGAAAAGTGCAGCACTTTCACCAGCCTGCACTCTAAACAGCTCCGCCAGCGTCGCATTTCCAGTTGAACTCACATCGACATCATATTCAAAAGGCGCCTTATATCAGTAGAGACGGATGGCCCTAGGGAGAAGAGAGAGAGAGAGAGAGAGAGAGAGGGGAGAGATGTCTAATGATCTGTTGATTTTGTATGTGACAAACCAAATTTAAATAAATATTATCTCTAGAAAAAAACTCATACAAAGTCATTGAGTCTTTAGTTGATTATTTTGTATCTTTTAAGATATTCTTAAGAAATTATAAAGTTCAATAGTTAAGGTATATGAACAGTTCCAATTCTCTAACTATATTCTTAAGAAAGTAATAAGTACAATCCTTAAGGTATAAGAACAACTCGAATTCTCTAAAAAATTCCATTTCTGAGAAAATCTAAATCTTCTTTATTTATATCAGTCGATGATCAAATAAATACGGAAAAAAGAATAAACTTAACTTAACTAATGTATATATATATATGAATTTTCCATAATTTTACTTAAGTAGTGAATAGAGGATACTTTCATATTTAAAAGTTTAAAACGTTCGGCAATTTTTATTTCGGGAATTCTAATTAAAGTTGATCTAATAATTAATCTGCCATTCGCTTATCAGTGAACTTTTTAGAATCTGAGCTGAATTTAAAAAGAATCCAACTCTTCATCGATTTCAATAAATAAGATCTCAATTTAAGAATTTGTATGAAACCAAATCTGACAAAACACCCACTAGAAATCCTTATATTAATTCGAAAATAAATATCTCTAAAAATATTGATGTAAACTTTTGTATAAATGATTATAAACTATATTTTTTAGCTTTTGGGAAGTGTAAAGTTCTAAGAAATCGGTTGTTATATTCTCAACAACTTATGCTGATCTCTGAAAAAAAAATAACTTTAAAATATGACAGATCTTACTATGGACATTTTTTTTAACGTGTATATAGATTTAGACCTAATGATTAAATATGGTTTATTCAATTCGAATTGCCTGATTAATGATTTTCAGTCAGCCACTGGAAATCATTTAGTCCTTTTCTCAATAATTCAATTGGTCTTCTTTGTCCTAAGTATTTCTCTACAAATAGTTCAGGTAGCTGTTCTTAAGGTCATCTTGATAAAGACACACATACTCGTGTATCTGTGTATCTCTACATACAGATACTTATACATACTTATGAGATACTTATGATCATATTATGCATAACTGTAAGCATGGGGCAAGCCAACCATTTCCAGTCGCTTCCACACTTTTCGTTTGAGTTCTCGTCGCACGTCCGTCTTTGACGTTCGTCGTCCGCTCGTCCGTTCGTCCGTTCGTCCGTCGTCTCCGTCTCCGTTGCTGTCGTCTGTGTGACTGTGCAAATTATTGTCGCGCATAAAAAAATATTGCAGGCCAGTCAGATTCAGATTCCGAGTCGCTCCAAGACGGAAGTTCAACTAACTCATTTCCGGTTATGTGTGTATTTCGTATTCGTATTCGTATATGTAACGTGTAGTATATTTGGCCTGGCCCGGCCTGATCCGGCGTACATACAAACACACTTAAATCCGTTCCCCTCCCACCACACACACACATATATTCATTCATTCATTCATTCATACACATTTCATATTTCATGGCAGCCGGGAGACGGTCATCGAGGCACTGGCTCTGCTCTGGCTCTGCTCTGGCTCTGCTCTGGCTCTGCTCTGGCTCTGCTCTGGCTCTGCTCTGACTCTGACTATGGTTACGAGTACGTGCACTAGTAGTACAAGTATACCATATACATATATATATATATATATATATAGTATACCATATAGCATTCATATATAGCTGGCGACTCGATTCGATTCATTCAGCAGGCGGCGCATTCATTGAGAGTCAGCTTCGACGTCGCCGTCGTCGTCGCTGCTGCTGCGCAAATACATTCTTAATTAAGTTGTAAATGAAACATAAAAAGCTCTAATTACGTCGTAGCTGGCATAGCTTTTTTTTTCCTTATTTCCAAATACAAACACACTTCTAATTTTTTGTATTTAGTACATGCACTTCCGCTTATCACTAAAGATTACTTAAAAGGAATTTGGGTCACCTGCAAACGACACAACATAAAAACAAAAACAACAATCAACACACAAACACACACACACGCACAAACACACGTACTTAGCAGCTATGAAAACTTGCAAACTTTGTTTATGTTCACTGATTCTTGCTGTTATGTTTGTGCTGTTGTGCAAGTGTTGCAATGGCTGGGAAACTAAAGGATACCCAATTCATATAGAAAAAGTCTAAAAATATTATTAATCTATTTACAATAGCTGTCATCCCATCTTTCGTCTTTAAAATCGTAACAGCATTCAAAAATGGCGCTATTATCGAAAGACAAACCTATCGGAACAGTTTCGAATACCTATCGCTTTTCGAAATGCTTCGAAAATATATCACACAGCCAGCACTAGATGGTGCTTTGTAATCAACACGAGGATGTTAAAATGCTCCGGTGTTAAGCATAGATGGCGCTTTATACGAGCTATTTGTTAACAGCGCCATCTAGTTGCAAGCGAATGTGCCAAAATTGAAATGGTGGTGTGTACAAATATGTAATTAGAAATGGTTGCAAACCAGGATAAAATACTGTAGATGGCGCCATTAAAAATAACGCAAATTTAAAAATTTTAAAAAGTACATAAGAAATAATAAAATTAATTAAAATTTAAAATTCAAAATTAGATAAAATTAAATATATAAAAAATTATATAAAAAAATAGTGAAAATGCTAAAAATAAATTGTCAAATATTTAAAAAGTCTTAGAAAAATTTGGAGAAAAATACACATATTTAGAATACCTTTTCTCGGAAACGTACTTATTTTTTAGGTAACATAAATCAACCCAGATCGGAATTTTTTAAAGAGTGACTTTGACTTTTTGATTGTCAGGTGGTGTTTTATAGTTTTTTAGAAACGGGCTCCCTTGCCTTGCAAAATACCCTGTTAAATTTGTATCTGGTCTCAATTTAGCCAGTAGATAGATTCTTTAATTACCTGTGTCGATCGTAGTATTTAAAAATCCATAAAATCGATTAAACTTTTGCAACTTTGTTAAAAAATTTGATTTGATTTGCCGACGTCGACAGCGACGCCAACCGCAACCGGTTTGCCCTGATAACATTCCCTGGTAACATCCAAAAAATATCTCTACCCTTGGGGCCTATTGAAAATGGGCAAAAAGAGTATTATGTGTTTGGCAGAACGTATGTAACATGCAGAAAGTATATATATTCTTGGTCAAGATCAACAGCCAAGTCGATTGAGCCATGTGTGTCTGTCCGTCCGTCTGTCAGTTCGTCTGTCTGTCCGTCCGTCTGTCCGTTCGTATGTCCGTCTTTTTAAACGCGTCGCTCTCACAGACCATAAGAGTTAGAGACTTCAAACTTGGTATGTAGGATTCTGGATACCGTACAGATCGGACCTCTATATCATATAGCTGAAATAGGAGCGATAGGTTGAAAATTAAGTTTTTGTATGAAAAACTTCTTGGTTTTTTGATTCCATATAAATCCGGGCCCAATTTGGTTCAAATCCATCCACTATTTCATAAATATCAGTGCAATTCTTAATTAATCGTTCTGATTTACAGCAATTATATCAAACGAACCATTTGAAAGATTCAGCTTAGCCGAGATCATTAATTTTCCACTTTTGCGCGTATTTTCCCTTAATTTCGTATGAAATCTCATTTATTGAAATGCTGCCGGCGACAACAACAACAATAACAATAACAAGAACAACAACTGAAAAGGCGTTTGGAACAGCATTATAAATAAGGAACTTCCCTAAAGTCCACTTTTTCAGATCCTTTGTTTGAGTTTAGCGACAGTTTTCGCAGTTAAGAGGATTATTGCCAGCTAAAATTTACAGAGTTCCCTTCTATTTATGTTGTTTATTCTATTTTTGTCGCCGTCTGTGCAAATTTATTGAAAAATTCCAATTTTTTGAGAAGTTTGCATGGTTTTTTTTTTGTTTGGTTTTTTTTTTTTCTATTTTTGGGTGCATTCTTTGTATTTTTGCACCCATTTTTTGTGTCGCCTGTCAGTCGCATTAGCAGCGACCTCGTCGATTATAAATCCGGGTATGCGACCGGCTCCGGATCCAGGTCTGTTCCTGGTCCGATTGACACTGACCCACGCGTGTCAGGCGATGCGCCGGGGTCGTGAACGGGGTTGGGTTGGCAACGCTTATTAATGGGTTCAGTTAATGTGTCACAACCCCTTCATCGCCAACCCCCATCCCTTTTACACTAGATTAGGTGCAGTTTCACAAAAAAAAAAAAAAAAACAAAAAAAAATTAAATTTTCCTCCTCAAAAATTGGCAAAAACTTTGTGAAAAAAATGTAATTTATTAATTTCGCATGGTCGTGTGACAGTTGGGCTGACGATCCTTTATTTACACAATGCGCAGCGGCATTTGGATGACCCTTTTTACCCCCTGCCCTTTTTACCCTCAACCTTTTGATTTCCCAGTTTTATTTTTTTTTGTTTTTTTTGCGCAAAATGTCAAGAAAAACTTTTACAATTTTGCCTAGAAAATTCGCATTATCCGCATCGAAATTGCAATTTTTGAAATCGAAAGGGTTGCCGTCCGGTGTCAACCCTTTCCACAGATCACTGAATATCCGTGCAGTTGTTGTAATGCGCTCAAAAGTAATTTGGTGACCCCTTTTTCAATTTTTGGGCTAAAATTTTACACATTTTCAACGAAAAATGTTGGAAAAATGGTGCACAATTGATTTACAGTCGAAATGCAACCCTTTGGCGCGACCTTTGTGCAACAGCAGGCCCCTTAACCCGTCTAATTCTAAACTGAACTCTAACCCAGTCCACAATCCTTAGGTTCCCTCACATTTTGGAGCATGTGACAGAATTGCGCTTCGCACGCGTGTTGATTTCAATTTCAATTTCTGTGTCTGTTTCTGTTTCGAAAAGCAGCTGCCAAGCTCAGACAATAGAAAGACTGAGAGGGAGACAGATAGAAAGAGAGAGAGAGCGAGTGAGAGGGTAGAAGACAGCAGAGGGGACAAGGTTTTTAAACTACAAACGACCCGTAACATCATATACATACAGTTGCAGATACATTTGTATCTTATATTTTATGTGTTTATGTTTATTTACTCGATTTCGATATTATTGGCGCGCGCACGTTCGCGCGTCTGTTTGTCCTGGACTTAGGGTCTTTTTTAGGGATCGGGCTGTAAATTCCCATAAAAAGATAAGAAAAACCATTGTGTTTTTTATGATATTTCATTGGTGTTAAAGTTGACTCTGTCGCTGTTTGTTGTTAGGGTTGCTGGCCTCAGAAATTATGACTTTTAAATCAAGACACGTGCCAAGGAAAATGATCACACGTCAAAAAATAAACTTAACTATGCTGGTTTCAGTCATTTAACACTGCGCTTAAAATTAATAAATATTATGATATGGGCAATTTCAATAGATGATCAAAGTAAGGACAATAATAAAAGCAGTTCTATTTAACTTATTTTCGAGTAAAAACTATTTTATTTTTAAAGTTTTCTGTAATTAATAAATATTAGTCAACTTTTAGGAATGTAATAACTACTTTAAAGTGACTTTTCTGTTAAACTTAATAAATTTAAAATAAGGAATATTTTATCTTTAGCATTACAAACGAATTTATTTATTTAAAATTTTTAATTATATGTAAAAGTATCACAAGATACTTAAGAAAATATGAAACTTAATTTATTCACTATGCTTAAATTATTATGGCGCTTATTTTAGCCCAATTTTGACGGGGAAGAAAAAGGTTCAAATGATGTTAATATCTAAGATACTTTCGAAGCATTCATTTAATTTTAGTTCAAGCGTAGTGACCGGACTTGAAAATCAATAGATAAATATATAGATACATGCGAGAGAATATCTGTTGCTTAGTAAAAGTATCTTTGCAAATGTATATTTTTACTTTAAGGTTTGCTGTTGCTTTCAGTTATTAATGTGCTTCCGCCGTTTGTCATCCAAAAGCCAAGAGATAAAAATAAAAGTCTAGAGCATTAGAAAAGGAACTAGAGAAGGGAAGTGGTAAGATTTTGGGACGGGTTGGACAATTGGACAGTTGGCCAGTTGGTCATCGTCAGATTGTTTGATTCGCCCTTTTTCTTTCCTTTTTTTTTTTACTTATTTAATATAAACTCAACACAAAAGCTGACCGCACACACACACCTACACACACACACACACACACACATATAGAACCACACACAATCGCAACACACACAGACACAGACAAGTTTTGTAAGCCGCTTACTTACGCACTTCAATATCTGTAGCTGTATCTGTAACTGTGTGTGTGTATCTGTGTGTGTATGTCTATGTGTGTATCCGTGTGATAGTGCATGAAATTTATTGGCGCATTGGGGACGCCTCAGTTTGAGTTTGGAGGGGGGAAAAGAGGGAGGTTCAGGCTGTTGCTGTCAAGTTGCGTTTGCTTATTTTGTTTTCCTTGAAGCGAGGGCTTTTATAATTTTATGCCATTTCTTTCAATATTTATTTTGTTATTATGTTTTTGTAATGAGTCCTTGTTGCTGTTGTTGTCAACAGCAGCGGCGAAAACAACAACAGCAACAACAATAACAACAATGTTGACGAAATTAGGACGAAAATGTTGGATGATGACGTTGAAATTGGAAAAATTGTATCCATAGATTGGAATTTGTCTGTGTGTATTTGAGATTGTGTCAGTGTGTGTGTGTGAGTGTGTGTATTGCCATGGAAAATTCCGACTGGCACTGGGCACATAAATTAATTAATTTTGTTTTTGCTGTTGCTTTTTTTTTGTGTTTTTTTTGGGGGGAATGATTTTTCTATCGAATTTTTATTGATGTCATTGAAATTGAACTACTTACTACAGTTCGAAATGGAAATAAAAGAGAGAGAAATAGAGAGCAATTGAAAGAGAGAGAAAAAGAGAGAGAGAGAGGGAGCGAGACTGCTTGTTGTCACGGTCTAAACTTGCGTTTACTTTCTATTGATTTTCGCATAATGAGTTGAGTTGCAAAATCACGTAAACAAAAAAAAATGTAGCATACATTTCAGCTGAAAGTGATTGAGAAGTGTAGGCGGAATGTGACACAGTCAAACTTGATTGCCACCCACACACACACACACACACACACACACATACACATACACATTCATATATATATATAAAGGCCATTTATTTTTTCGTCACTTTTGCTTGACTTAATACACACACACACTCATACAGACATTGGCTAATCTTGCTGGAATATTGGCCCATTATTTGGCTTGACCAATCTTGGGCATTTTGATTTCCAGAGCTACACTTTTGTTGTAGTTTTCAATTTATTATCAGCTGCGATTGATTTTTCGTACGTTTTAATTAATCGGATCTTATATTTATTACTATAAATAATTTGCCAGGTTGCCCAGCGCTCAACTTTAATTTGAAAAGCGATAAATAAGAAACGCTCCCCGTTCGAGCACAAACTACAATAAGTACACACACACACAACCACACACACACACACACATGCCGTAAAATAAAACACAAATGAAAGTGAAAAGAAAGTAAAGAAAACAGCAGCAGCAGCAGCAGCAGGCTACAGTAACTGCAAAAAGTGCTGAACGCAGAAAAGTACAAATTGCCCACAAAATATAAAAACGTAACACACAGAGGAAGAGCCCGTTGGAAACGAAAACCCAAACCTAAATCCCCTTCTATTCTAACCCAAGCCAAAAAGGAAAAAAAAAAGAAAAGTTCAATTTACTACTTTTCACTTTAGCATCTCCCTTTGCCTAATACAAAACACACGCACCCAAATAGCAGCAACAGCAACAACAACAACCACAACTACAGCTATGACCACCCTCATCTGAAAGAAAGGGCGACGGCGGCGTCAGGAGTCTCTGAAATTGGAGAAGCCGCCTTACAATATGGCAGGAGAGTATCCCGAGTACACTGAAAAAAGACCAGCTTCTAAAATCAAGAACATTCATCTTGAATATTTTGTTGCTAAAATAAGATTATTTTAAGACCAAATTACTAAAACCAAGATTATTAATCTAAAAAATCAAAAAGTCTTAATATAAGAATAAAAATCTAATAATGTTAGGAAGACGAAATAAAATGAATAAAAAAAAAAAATAAATAAACTATAAATATAAAAAATAATTTGTAATGCTTTTATTTTTTGATTTTAATTTTAAGAACATTTTTTCTTAAAATAAGAACTTGTTCTTATTGTCAATATTCTTTAAATCAAGATGTTTTCTCCTAGTTTAAAAATTGTAGGTCCTCAACGCATTTTTTAGACCAAAAATCATAGATCTGAGGCCAAAATCTTGATTTTAGTAAATTTTTTGTATCAGTGTAGGAACAGCATCATTCCTGGCAACATCCTCCCCCCAACGCTCTCTCTCCCCCGACAAAGTTTTTGCCTTTTGCCTTTGCGTTAAATTTTTCTTTTTATTTTGGAATTTTTCGATAGCCTTACCGTAAGCACACAAGCACACATATGTACACACGGTTGTGGCATGCACACATACACACACATACTTATGCATAAGTGTAGCAGGCGGGCACGAGCTACTCATTATGCCCTCTACCTTACACTGCAAAGGGTATAGCAGACTTAAATCAAACAGCTAAACCATAAAATGAAATCTTTAATAAGAAACATAAATACATTTGTAATTATATGAACAATTTGTAAAATATTTTTAAGTCTTTATATTATAAAATCTTAACACATTTTTTTTTTAATTTTTATTTTTAAATTATATTTTTATATTTATTCATTTGTTTCCTAATGTTATAAGTAGCGACTCTACTTTTAAAAAATTACAATCATAAATTCTTTAAGATATTATATTTTCTAGGGTATCACATAGTATTACAAGTCTTTTGGCATTCCCTTTTGTCTTCCTTTAAGGTCAAGCAAGAATAAAATAAAAAGAAAGTTCTCATTTTTTTTTTTTTGATGAAAATTACAATTTTTCTCTTATTTTTCTCTCAACTTTCATACAGAATGTGCTGCCATCTTGTTGCTTGTTTCCTGCAGCTTTCTCTGTCTACTTCTTATGCTGCTCCCTCCCCTCTCAGTTGCCACAGCAGCCCCCTTGTAACCATACATGTAGTTGGCTGAGTGTGTGTGTGTGTGTGTGTGTACACCTCGGGGCAGTTTTGTGCCTGACTTCGGTTTGCTCCACTTCCCCTGCCCTCAACTCATCAACGCCCAAAGACGATGTATGCTTGTGTGTGTGTGTGTGTGTGTGTGTGTGTGCGTATCCAATTGAAAGGAAAAGGCGCAAAAATCTCAAAACGCAACAAACTGAGCTAAATCCCAGTTTAGTTTGATGGCTTTGGTTCGGTTTCTCATTCGAATGGAGAGCTGCCAAACAGATTGGAAACTGAAAGTGAAAGTTGTGAGTCCGTACTTAATAAAATGCTGACGTTTCTCTCACACTCTTCAACTCTCTCACTCCTCTCACTTTCTCTGTCTCGCTCAGTACTAAAATTCAGTACTAAACCTATAGCTGAGATTTAATATGGTATAATGCCATTCTATAAATTTAAATATAGAAATCAGAGACTGTAAATAATGATTTTTTTCTTTCTTTCAATTGAAAAAATCATTCACTTCTATTAACTGTAATAAAAGGAGTTTTATTTTTGAGTCAATAATAAATAAAACTCATAAATAATCATTATTCTTGTGATTTGTTTTATTGTATTAAAAATAATGAATATTCATGAGTTTTATATTTTTGATGAAAAGTAATCATAGATAAAATAATAAAACTCATAGAATAATGATTATTCTTGAGTTTTATAATAAAACTTATAATGATTACAGTTCCTGATAGTAATTTCTTTTACTCACCATTATTTTATTGTAGATCTAAAAAACTATTATAATAATAATGTTACCTGTCAAATCTCAATCCTTAGCATAGTTGCTTTTTAATATTATTTCAAAATAAATTGACAAATAAAATTAATAATTGTATATATTTTTTTTTACCTTTAGATACTTCTTTGGTCTAAATACTATGAACAGCTTAAAGCATTATCTACAGCGCTGTCATCGTAAGTTGGGTGCATTTTTTGCGCTCCTGGGTCTGCTGACCTTCTTCCTGGAACAGAACTATGTGGGACAGCAGCGGGATCTGATTTATTGGAGGGATCTGTTGTTGATTTGGAGGAAATATCCATTTATGTATTGCTTGCTGGGTATGGTAATGCTCTTGACACATATATTGGTGTTGAAGGCGCATCAAAATTTGAACGTAGGAATATTTCCAGAGCTGATACGCAAATATCATCAGCGTAAGTTTGCAGATTTTATTGTGCGACGTCTGTTGTGGCATCTGGAAATGGCCATGTTGCGAATGCCAACAGCAATTAAGGAGGACTTGCTCAATGATCCCTCGATACAACAACGCTTACAGCTGGCCAAGGATATGGCCTATAAGGCTGTCGATGTCTTTAGACGGGATGCTGCCGCTTTGTTGCTCGATCGACTGCCTCTGAACAGGGAAGATTACCCATTCTTTATACTCAAAGAGGAGGAATTGGAGCTGCTCAATGCTGGCTACTCCCATATCGGCTTAAATGTAACTCATGACGTGCTGAGGCAATTGCTTTACCCCAAGAGCAAAAGCCTTAACTGAAAAAGACTCTACTAATCCAAAATTTATCGTTGTCCCGCTTTTTCGTTTGATATACAGAAATATAAATGGCTTAAAACTCGTTGTCGTTTGCGTTCTCAAAACTCATTAGGCCAAAGTTCCGCCTCCTTTTGGCTCCTCTCCTCTCCTTCCTTTCGTTTCCCTTTCCTTCCCTCTCTTGTTGTTGCTTCTGTTTCTTTTGCTTCGCTTAGTGCGTGTCATTTATTTAAATTGCCACATTTCGGCTCTAATGTGCATATGCCACCGAAAACAACAACAGGAGAGAGAGAACAAAAAAATTGGAAAATAAAACTAAAATTTCCACCCTCACCGCACAGCTGGAAAATGTGTCGAGAAAAAAAAAACAAGCCGAAAAAATATTTTCCGAACAAAAATCCATAATAAGTTAAATTATTAAAGTTTGTCGTTGTTGTTGTTTTTGCTGTTGTTACTATTATTGTTGTTTTTGTTGACTGCCTGGCGTTCTCTGTGTGGGTTTTTGACATGTCGGTCCAAGGACTTGTGACCATTTACAACACGACAAGGAGCAAAGCAACAAAGGCCACATAAATCCGAAATGCCCTACTAAGAGTTACCCTGTAAATATTTTAAAATTTATCTACAATTTTTAAGCATTTATAACACTAATGTCTACTTAAAAATGATACCTTAGTTCGAACTTTCTTTTTTTTTTCTTTCTCATAATTTATTTCTTTTCTTTATATGTACTTAAATAAGATCTTCTGCCTTTATTTCAATGCAATCCAAACTAATTTAGACAATTTAATTGAAGTTTGATATATAATTAAGCAATAAATATGCCAATAATGTTTATTTTATTGTTAATCTGCTAAAATTAATAAGGCACAAATAAAATAAACATACCTTATAAATACTTTTTTATTTTGTAATAAAATAAGGTATATACTTACAGGATATACAGTTGCTATTATTTTTAGACTATTTAAATAAACATTTTAAATCATTTTCTACACGGTATACAGTCCAAATTTCCGCTATCAGAAAGATATATCACTCTATTATATATTCCGTTTAAAGCACTTTATGACTAGGTATAATTAAATACAAATGCTCTATCTAACTTTCCATACACCCTATGTACATAATTTTATACAGGGTATTTAGTAGCGACGCCGTTTAAAAATGGTGCCAAAGCATATGGTGACAAAATTGTTGTTGTTGTTTGTGTTTGTATTTGGCGCCGATGTCGTTGCCTCCGCCTGCACAATTTAATTGAGAGTCCAAATTATATACACAAACTCACACACACACACATACACATGTATATATATTTTTAATAGTGTATCGTGCTGTCTTGGGGTCGTAGTACTTACGTATTTTGGGTGTTTAATGCCCATGTCTGGCTGTGAATGAGTGTGCGTGTGTGTGTGTGTGTGTGTGTGTGCGGTGTATAATTTGTTGTGTTGACTGCGTGTGTGATTGTAAAATCGATTAAAAACGAATTTTCAACTTGTACATTTTGAGTTAATGACCAGTGTAGTCACAACAGAGTTGGGGGATGTCTCATAAGTAGTTTGGGAATTTTATTGAATTGAGTCAAGGCGACGGCAGCACTTAGCCTCGACAGCTCATTATGACGTATCCCTGGAGTAAAGATAGCCAAGTGTTGATGGGGATAGCAATAAGCAAAACAAACAAACAAATGGCTTGAGTGACGCCTTTCTCACACTTCCCGACAGACAACCAGGAAAGGAACTCTAACGTAATACTCATTTCTAGATGCAGAGAAAGCGAATCGAGAACTTGTCCATTTGGCAACGTATTTTGCGGAATTATCCAACAGCCTTTCATATGAAAAGTTTTTTTTTGTTTTGGGCAACAGTAAGAATATCAAACTATGTAACTGTCACAAACACGCGCCGGACATACACCCCAAACACACACACACACACACTCACACACATACAAATCAAAAGAGAATTCCTTTCCGCTTTCGCTTTTAGCCTCGAACATCTCATTTTCCCATCTGCAGGCGAGTTCTTTACAAAAATTATTGATAAGACAACCTCGCATATAATACAAATATTGACATACTCTGATTTCGAGACTCAGGGGAAGGTGGTCAGCAATGTTGGGTGGTGGTTTTGGCCGAGATCAGAGCCAAAAAACTGAAAGTAAATGTCAAAACTCGAAAAGCTGCCTGGCCAAGGGAACAGCGGGTGGGGGGGAAACTTTCTCACATCTTGTCTCAAGGGCCGCAAAATCAGCTTATAAGTTTCCACAGCAAAGTGAGTCGGAAAATCAAAGTGAAATTATACCCAGAGTGTGGCTGAAATAAGAAGAGATGATGACACGTTTTTGTTTTTGTTTTTCCCTCTATATGAATACAAATTTGTGATTTTTGTTTGTTATATTTAATGGTTTAAATTCATACAATATATATATGTATATGGTTGTATATATATTTAATATAATCATTAAAACACATACAATTTTTGATAAATGCTCGCTTACAATCGAATGACAAAAGGTGTGAGGAGGGGAGAGGGGCGGAATCGGGGTTGGGTTTGGGTTTTGGGGTTGAGGTCGTTTTTGGGGTGCTTTTGATTCTGCTCTTGATCATAAATGTTTGTTCTCATTTCGTTACACATTACATATAATATATATAAATATAAATAATTATTTTTAAGTTTTGTTTTGTTTTTTTTTTTTTCATTTTGTTTTCACACAGAGTTTTACATAATAACAAAGTTTTTTTTCAAAGAGTAAAATGTTAAATATAATATATATTTAGATATATATATATATATATATGTATATTTGCCAATTGCAAAATAAATTGTTTTGATTTCTCATTTTGATTTTGAATATAATTCTTTTGATTTTTGCTCATCGTCTTTCTTTTCTTCCATTTTGATTTCATGCTCGTCTCTTCCTTAACTCAACATCATTTTAATAATAATAAATTTTCAATGCAATTTTGAATTTTGCTTACAACTAAATGCTATTAAGAATTTATATTTGATGTTTGCATTTCAATTAATTTGTTGTTTTTAATTTTCTTGGGAGTTTTCTTAAATCTAATAAAATGTTTTTGATTTTTCTTCAGCTCAACAGACATGTTATTTTTGTTGTCTGTGGCCAAAATTTTGATTTATGCTCATTTAAAGGTACGTTGCAAGTTCATTGTAAAATTGTTTACTTATCCATTTACATATTTGTATGTATATATATATATATATATATACTTATTTTATTTTTTAAATTTTCGTTTTGTCAATTTTTATTTGTGCGCTTTTTGTGTTTCCAAACAGAAAATACAAATTGTGTAAAAGTAATTTTAATAAATTAAAATGAATCGATAAAACCCAAATCCAAAGCCAGCCTCAGTTTGCAGTATTGAAAGATTGTAATAATGTGATTTTATTTAATGTCTGCAACGCTTAAATTTGCATACAGAATTTGGCAAATGGTGCTGAATATTTGCAAGGAGGAGGGGTTGAAAACACCCTCTGAAAACGTCACGATGTCAAGTAAATTGCATTTTTCATTTTTCACATACAATATTCTTGCCTTGCATTTTGATATTGCATTTTCCCGCTGCACACTTTTAAACATGCAAATTGTGGCACCACACACCCCAGCACCCCCCGTTGCCGTTGTAGCGGGTCGTTTTTGGCAATTGTTGGCCCAGGATTACGAGCACAATGCCAAAAATGCCAGTCCATTATAAATTGCCATAAAAATTCAATAGAAAACATAGGAAAAAAGCAGAAGCACACACACACACACACACATAATTTGCATGCATACAACTCCCGAGGAGGGTGCAATAGAAATTGGCAACCTTTCTTTGAGGGTTGCTTCTCCGCAGCCCTGGACAACGGATATCAATTGAAAGGACTTTCGCATGCAGCATAGTTATATCTATAATTGCAGCAGCCAACAGCAGTGAGAGAGAGTATCGAATGTCTATAGCGTAATCAATGGAATAAAATTTGCATGGACACGTGACAAATAATTAACGGAAGACTGTCGCAGGGTAGCTCGACCCCATGTAAAAACTGGACAGCACTCGAAAAAATGATTTAGATTTCATCAAGACATATTTTATTTTCCATTTCCAGCAAACAATATTTTTGTCTCAGTGCATTTTTAATCAATCGCTTGTAGATTTCTACGGTTTGTGCATATTTTTTACTACCAGCAGCAGCAGCTGCGCAATTTGAATTTTTCATGGAAAATATGCATAGCTTGACCCTCACAGCGGCTGCATTTGACCGTGTGGGTTTTTTTCTCTCTATTCTCTATTCTCTAATTTCTATTTTCTATTATATTTGTATTTTGTGTTTTTTTTTTATCGCTGTTTTCACTAATCATTTGGAGGGTATTTTTTAAGCAAATAGACTAATCAGCGTCTGTGCGTGGGGGTTGAGCCGGAAGCGAGTCTCACTTTTTTATGAGGGTTGCCTATGGCATTTGATAACAGACTGTAAAACACTCGACTTAGATCCGGAATCGAACCCAAAAGCAGCTGCTGATTTTTAAAGAAGGCATTTAACATGTATTCTCAACTGGCATTGTTGACAAATTTCATTTGAAAATTCAATCAAATAACAATTTAATAATTTTATATCGAAGGCGTTCAACCGGCATAAAGTATGTAAGAAGTGACCCCTATGTCAAACCTCAGTTCTTAAAAAATTAGAAAATAGAAAATAAAGAAATACTTAGGTCTGCAATTGCGTGTGTGAGTCAATTGTCGGCAATCAGCGACAATTTTTTAAGGGCTGCGATAAGATTGAAGTAGACCTCAAATTGTTTTTAACACCCGGCTCGAGACTGGCACACTTTGGCTGGAGATATTTTGGATGGGGGAAAATGAAAATCGAGTGTATAATAAATCAAGTAAATAAATAAAAAGATAACTCAACTCAAGTTTAACAAGTACACATGTTTTATTAATATATACAGTACAAAATAAGATGTAATTGAATTTCGTAAATCATTATAATTAATTGTAAATGAAAATTATATACTATTTTCGCTTTTTTATTTATTGATATTATTTTCTATTTTGAATTTTCGATTTTGATAACTATTTTTTTAATTATGTGGTTTAATTGTTGATTGGTTTAGTGTTGAACAGCGACGCAATTGCTAAAAGGCACGCAGCATTTTAAAAAAACACACGTTTTTAAAAAATAAAATTATAAATAGCAAAATTGTCGCCGCTGTTCATTATTGAAATTTAAATATTCTATTATTTTATACTATTTTTCAGACTCATTGAACTCCCAGCACTGCGACACATTTTCATAAAGAACAAACGCCTTAAATACTACAAAATAATATATGAAAATGTGGCCAGCACTGTAGTCAGTTAAGGAGTCTGAATTGTTTTCTGGTTTGTTCGGTTTGTATATCATCTATAAGGTGTTGGGGGGGGACGTCGCTGTAACGGCCACGCCCTGCAGCTGCGACCCCTCCAACTTTGACTAGAATGAGCTTGTTGTGGTTATATATTTGCGACTAGCATCGTACTTTGGTCGGTTTTTATGTGCGTTTCTTTTTCTTTGGAATGTGTCAGTGTCACTTACAATTATAACTAAACTTGTATAGCAAATAATAATTATAATTAGGTAATACTTTTAACTAAAAGCTAATTAATAATAAGTATAAATTGTTGTGCTTTCGCTTTTGTTTTTCTGTTTATCTTTAAGTTTTTGTGTACGGCTCCATTGTGTTTGGTTTTTTTTTCTTTTGAGGTAAATTCACTAAAAATTTAATTTACTTCTGCTCTATAAGTTGCATTGTTTTTTGTTTGTTTTGTTTTTGTTATTTTAAGCATAAATGTTCATAGTGTTTTATAAATTCATTTATTTAAATTATTGTTTTCAAGTCCGTCTGAGGTAGCATTTATAAATGTTTTTACTTTTTTGATTATTTTTCATCATTTCATTTATAATTTTTTTTTTATATCATTTATCGTTAATTTTATTATTTTATTAGTTTATTTAGTAAGTATATAAAAAAAGTACTAATGGTCATTGTACTTTTGCCCTGAGTTGTTCGTGTTTGCCTGCTGCTGAAAAAACCTTTACTGGCGCCATTTTCTTCATTCGTTCACGCAAAATCGGTTCTATTACAATTACTACTAGATATAGGACCTCTCTATAGCTTTATATGTACATCTTGTTTGTGTGTGTGTGTGTTTGGCATATGTGTAATAAGTGTGCATTTTCGCAGGAGGAAAAATAAATTCCTGTCGAAAGGTGTAATAATTGAATTCTTTAGCTAACGATTTTTGGATAGTTTTAAATAAAAATTTCTTGTATTTGTGAATAGAGCAGAAAATTAATAATTTATCTACAGTGTGTGGTTAGTTGATAGTGGTTTTCTATGGAACTTTCCTTAGATCTACACCTTTCGCATATCAACTGTTTTCTCTACTTTGCGAATTCTTTCGCCTATTTTGATTTTGAGCAAATTTGTGCATAGAATTTCTCTTATATGCTGAAGCTTGAATCGTGTACCTCTAGTTTGTACATATAACTAGTTAGCACTACTAAGTATATTTAATCCCAAATCCTTTAACCTAGACGCACCAAACCCAGCCGTATACATATAACGATTATTCATATATGTATATTCTGTAATGTGGCTATGGCTACTACGATATATGTTTGGTTATATGTATGTATATATCCTCTAACTGCAACACACATCCCTTTCTATCTCTTTCTATCTGACTTGCTGTCTCTTCTTCTGGATAGCGACTTATGAATTATGTACGTATTTAAATTTCCTTTGACTAAGTTTCCTCCTATTCATTTTCATCCCGTTTACGATACGTTAATGGCTTTTAAAAATTACTATTACGCATAGGAACTTTGATATTAATCACTAGAGATATAGATATATGTATGTATGTACGTGTATGTATTGTATGCTATGGTATGATCATCTTTTTGTTTATATGATTTTATATTGTTGTTATCGATTATGGATTTATAAAAAATATGATGTGTTGCCAGCTGAAACGGACTTGTTATTGTTTTGATTATAATATTATTTGTATTTAGTATCGGGTTCTATGTTATACACAAAACTCATTCCCATTATTTTTTCTCTTTATATGCCGACAATTACAGATCCGTATACGAATCTATAATTGTTGTAGCTTTAGTTTTGTATTTTCTGTATATTAACTTTTAATAATGAGCTCAACTAATATGCGCACTCAGTCTTTTGTAGTTCCACTATTTTGTCTTGTCTTCGTGTCGGATAACGGGCTGGGGACTGGTACAATAACTGCTAACCAGCACTGTGATTAGCTGTTATCGTCCTTATAACTCAATGACACGTGCTTAAAATGTCAATTTAAATATGTGATGAAACTAAAGTAAAAGGAAGTCACTTTTTGATAACTATTAATGTAGTTTAAAACTTTCAACTCGACAATTTAATAATAGTTGACTCATTTTCAGCTCCTTTTTTCACTGCTTGTTAATAAAAAATAACAAAGATTAAGCTCGTGTCATTGGGCTACAAATGTGGTAAATGGTTCTGAACAAAACTGAAGGGATTTAACTTACATACGCTGGCAACACCTTTGTGTTGTATTGTGTTGTGTTGTGTTCTGGTGAATTCTGGTTTACCGGTACTCACTTAGGCTGGTGTCAGCCTGAAGCTTAACGTGGTCGACTCCGAGGCTCGAACCCGCACCGGCAAATAGACGAGGGCGGGTGCAAAGAGTCTCTCGGCATCGGCATCAGCGGGTGCCAAGTGGAAGGCCTGCATCTGGTATGCCTCCTCCGACTTGATGGGCTGTGCATAACTAGCGGGTTTACCGCTGCCATTCGCCAGATCGCTGCACATCTCAAAGGGCGACGTGGCCGCTGAACGTTGGGCGCCAATACCGTTGGGTGTACCGGGCTTGTTGGGAGTGCTATGACGTGGTGTGGGAATAGGAGTTGGAGTCGGAGTCACTGTGGTGGAACGTGCCTTCGGGGAGGCAGCAACTGGAGGATTGACTGTGCCTGGCGAGGTTTGGGGTGTTGTGGGCGTGGGAGGAGTGCGTGCTGCTTTAATGCTGCTGTTGTTGTTGGTGGTGGTCAGGTTCGTTGGTTCGATGTGCTCCACATCGGCTCTGTCTTTATTTGGCTTGCTTCTGGCCTTACCCTGCACCGAGGCAAAGGATCTATCCCTGGTCTCCGCTTCGGCGGCGACATTCGTCTCCCCATCGCCACCATTGTTGAGCAGGGCATGAGAACGTTCATGGATGAAGAGGAATGCATAGTAAGGTGTGGTGAATGGACACAGTGAGCACTGGTATTCCTTGAATCGCGGTGTTGGCTCAAACATGCCGGGAATTGGCAGTGGCAGAGGCATTCCCTTCGGCAATTGCATCTGGCCAAACAGTTGCTGCTGTGCATTCTGCAGTGCCTGGGCGAGATTGTTGGCCGGATTGGCGGCAGCGGGATTCCCATTGGGTATCTTGAGCGTGGGACTGTTGGGTTTGCTTCGGCTAGAAACAGCGCCAGTGGCAACTGTTGGTGGCTCCAATTCGCGCAGCTTCTCAACGCCAGCAACACCGTGTTCGTTCATCAGATGCGTGCGAAGCCATTTGAAGCTGCGGAATTGACGGGCGCACAGTGGACACAGCTCGTTGTTGCCACTCGCATCGCCAGAAAGTGGCGTCAAGTTCAGATCCTGCTCCATAAGCTGCAGTTGCTGTTGCTGCTGTTGTTGCTGCTGTTGTTGCTGCTGTTGCTGCTGCTGTTGCTGCTGTGCATCGACTTTAAGTCCGTTCTGACCACGCGGTTGTGGCAACGGAGCTCCGTCCTCAATAATGCCGTGTGTGTTGTGCTTGTGCACACGCAGAAAGTACTTGCTGCACAGCTCCTTGTTGCATATGTTGCACACAACGCCGCCAATCTGTGCCCCATTCTCGATCTCGATGCCGTGCATGCGTTGCATGTGCGTCTTCATGAAGTACTTGTTGCACAGCTCCTTGTTGCAGATCTCACAGTAACTGGACGTGGGCGTAATGGTGTATGCGGCCCGTGGCGGCCCGGCTGCGGCACCAGCAACTGTTGCACCTGCCACTGTGGCACGCTCGGGCGTGTAGAAGCCTTCCCTCAAGGGACTGGTGCCGGGAATGCGTCCCAGATGCACCTCGGCGATATGTTGCTTGAATTCCTGAGCTGTGGCAAAGTCACGCTCGCACTGCGGGCAGCGCAGCTCGTTCGGTGTGGGCGTGGCAGAGGCGTTAACCGGTGAACCGCTGCCGCCAACAGGTGACAGTTTCAACGGCAACTGTTGCTGTTGCTGTTGCTGGTAGAGCATGGGATGTCCCTCCGGCAGCAACTGTCCGGCGTGCTCCGTCATGAGATGTGCCCGCAGTGCATATTGATGCTCCAGCTCGCGACCACAGAGGTGACATGGCAATGGTCGCTTGCCATTGAAATCGTTGAGTTGCTGCAACATCGATTGCAACTTTTGCAGATTCTGCAATCCCATCACCGAATTGTCTGTCTTCTCCGGCATTGACTCCTCGTAGGGCTCCAGTTTGATGCGTTTGTTGGGCTGCTGCTCATCGGTTTGCAACTCCTCCTCCTCCTGCTGTTGCTGTTGGTGCTGTTCCGGCTCCGTTTCGGGCTCCTGTTGCTGTTGTTGCTCCTGATCGGCAGCCGCCTTGGCCAGCATCAGATTGAGCGGCATAAATGGCCAACCGGCGGACATAAGTGGCTGCTCCTCCTTGGAGTTCAACTGCAGATCCTCGGGCGGCACAAAGACGCCATGACGCTTCCATTTGTGCGTGCGCAGGAAATACCTGTTGGCGTACTCCTTGCAACACAGCTCACAGAATGCCTCCGGCAACAGCACACCCAGACGACGCAGTTTATCCGGCGAACAGTTGGCTTCACGTGCCTGTTGTTGCAGCTGCGGTGGCAACTTGCGTGGCGGTGGCGCAAACGGCACCTCCTCCTGCTCCAGCGTGAAGTCCTCGCGAAATCCTTCGGGCAACTGATACGGCTTCGGCTCAGCGGGAAGTGCGTCCAGCTCCAACTTGACATGCTGCGACTGTGGTGGCGTCTGCTCGCTGTTGGGGCTGCCACGTCGCGGCGAGGGCGTGGCTGTGGCAGTGGGCGTGGTCGTGGGCGTGGCAGCTTCATGCTGCTTGGCGCGATGACGACGCATGGCAAAGACGTTGGTGAAGCGCTTGGAGCAGATGTCACAGTGCACGGTGGGTGGTGCTGGTGGTGTCAGTTGTGGCTCCGGCTTCTGTGGTGTTGCCGGCTCACGTGGCAATTGCAATTGTTGAAACATGGAAGTGGCAATACTGTTGCTGTTGCTGCTGTTGTTGCTGCTGTTGATGCCGCTGCTTGGCGTATTGTTGTTGTTGCTGATGTTATTGTTGCTGTTACTGCTGCTGCCGTTGCCGTTGTTGTTGTTGCTCATGCTGTTGTTGTTGTTCATCATGCTGTTGCTTGGCGTGCTCAAATCACCAACAGGATCAAAGATGCCATGTTTGTTGGCCTTGTGCGTTTTTAGAAAGTACTTATTGCAGAACTCCTTGTTGCACAGCTCACAATATGCCTCCGGATTGAAGATGCGCAACGGCGGCCGATTGAGACCCTCGACGCCGGTAAATCCCGGCATACCGAGCAGTGGCCAACCCAAAGCAGCTGCCTCAGGTGTAAAGCCAAAAGGAGGCATGCCTCCATGCATTGCAGGCTGCTGTTGATGGTGTTGTTGCTGCTGTGCCATTGCCTGCAACCAGAGTTCGTGCTCCTTGTTGCCGCTCGCATGTCCATTGGCCAATTCCAATTGCTGTTGCTGCAGTTGCTGCTGTTGTTGTTCTTGCTGTTGTTGTTGTTGTTGCTGTAGCTCCTGTTGTGTTGGACTGTCGGCACGTTCCAGCTTCACTTTAAAGGAGTTTAACATGTCCATAGGCTCATCGGTGGACAACTGTTGCTGCTGATGATCCTGCAACATGTGCAGACTCAACTTGAATTCTGTCTCGAAATTCTCGCCACACTGTTTGCAGTATGTCTGATAGGGATTTATCATGGAATGTTGCTGCTGTTGCTGTTGTTGCTGTTGTTGCTGTTGTTGCTCCTGCTGTTGCTGCTGCTCCTGATGCTGTTGCTCCTTTTCTGCTTCTGATATGTCTGCGGACTGCAACTTTTGCTGTTGCAGCAGCTCAAATGTTTGCTTTAGTTTCACTATCGACTTGGGCAGCAACATTTTGGACAACTTCTCCTCATAGTCAATGACTGATTCCCCAGTGCCAACGCCGACAGCAGCAACAGCGGCAGCGGCAGCAACTCCCTCTTCCGTCTCTCCGCCACTCAAATTGAGTGCCTCGAGACGACTGGGATTGTGTTGCTTGCGTCGCTTTTTGGCCGCATCGCTGAGTGCCTCGAGAAGTTGCAGCTGCATGGCTGCTGCATTTGCTGCTGCTGCTGCCATTGCGGCCATTGCCGTCTGATCCAATTCCCCCTCAGCTCCCTCGGCTCCGTCCGCTTCATCTGCTTCAGCTTCCATGTCTGCCTCATTTGTGCTGCTTCCCATGGCGTTCAACAGCGGCGACTTTGACTTTGACTCCATGTCCAAGAGTGCTTGTTGAGTGGGTGACATTGCTGATGTTGTAGTTGTAGTTGTTGTTTCTGTTGTGGCTGCTGCTGCTGTTGATTCTGTTGTGGCTTCATGTGGCTGCAATGTATGACTGTTGTTGTTGTTGTGGTTGTTGCTGTTGTTGCTGCTGCTGCCGCCGCCGCGATTTGTGTTGAGTGTGGATGAATTGGAGACATCGGAGAGCGCTGTGTCCTCGCTGCTCAGATCCGGCGGTGGGGTGGCATATATGGATGCTGCCATTTTGGATGATATTACTACAAGAAAAATAGCGAAAACATAAAGCAAAAAAAAGAAAAAAAATGGGAAAAAGAACAATAAGTATGAGCGTACAGCGCTTTAATTAAAGAAGCCCCAAAAACTAATTGGGTGTCTAAAGTTGCAGGAAGCTTAAGCATGCCAGCTGAATACGAGGGATTTGATTGGGTTTAAGTACGAGTACGAGCAAAAGGAAGAGTAAGGCTGGGGGTAACAGCAAGAGTACACAGAAAAAAATATTCGCCTTTTCAGAATAAAATCAATTCAATGTGTTAATTCGAGTTTTTCCAAAACCAAGTTGAAAATATTTGAATAAAGCATGATTTTTCATTTGATTCTCTAGAAATATTTTAATCTGAGAGCTTCTGTAAGTTTTTTTTTTAGTTAAATCAAATACTTGATTTTTTTAAATACTTAATATTATTTTCTGTGTATTACTATTTGTTGCTGTATAGGTCACATGTGCATGTACTTGGGGGTAGCTACAATAGAGTTGTGAAAAGGGAAGAGAAGAGTATCCTACGGTATGAATAGCCTGAAGCTTAAATCGTGTTATGCTGCCCCTACTTCTTATGCTCCCCCCTCCCCACAACCCCTCCTGCTTGTGTACTAAACTGCCTTCTACTAAAGCATGTTGCCAAAAATGTTGTACACACACACACATTTTGCCTTACAACATTTTGTGTCTCATTTCCTTATGCGCTTAATTTCATTTTTCTTTTGCTCTGTAATTTTTTTCTATCTTCCTCTTAGCACTTTTTCATTTTTGTGCAAATTCTATGAAAAATTTTTCCATTATGTACACAAATACATGCGCACAGCTAAACATATATAGAAAAGTTTTTGTGTGTTTGTCCGCCCAGCCGCCCACACACACCCACACCCACACACACACACACACAAACACTCACATACACACACACACTTGCAACCCCATTGCCGTACACGAAAATTTATACAAAGTCATCCGATTTAAGGAATACAAATTTTGCTTATTTTGTGCGAAGCACACACAAACTTTTCCTCTGCCTCTGCCTCCACCTCAACCACCCAACCACCCATCCACCCACTACACACACACACTTATATATATATTCACACAGTGTAATATTTGGCAACCAGCTGACCCCCCGCCCCCTGGCATCCCCTCTAACACCGTCACTTGAACTGCGCATAAAACTTATAAAAATTTTCTTCAACATGACTTGGTAAAATAAATTTGATTCTCAAGAAAGCAAAAGGAAGCCGACAACGACACGAAGACGGCCCAAAAAGAAGTGGGGGAAGGTGGCTGGCAAGAGCGGGTGTAAAGGAGGGTGGGGGGAGGAGGAGGGGGACGAACGGACAGGCGGCTGCCAGGCAACGTGTGGCAAGGGGCCAAAAATGTCGAAATAAACCCAAAAAAAAAAAAAAAAAAAATTATATATATTTTTTTTTCTCTATTTCTCGACTCCTGTGAAGGCAGAAGAAAAATATTCTCAACTATGCTGCAGACATAAATTAAGTTTCCATGGTTGGAAATTGGTTCTCTCGTTGATGTTGTTGTTGTTGACTTTGCTTTTATACAATTTCAGCAGCAAATTCTTCTCTCCGCCCACTTTGGTACTTTGAGGAGTTAGGCAAAAAAAATGCCTGCCAGGATGTGCGCCATTTCAATGTGAATGTGTGTGTTTGGGATTTTTATAAAGCCTAAGGTAGTTTGATGTTATTTTATTTGATTCTTTTCGTTTGCTCTTCATCTACTCAAATGAGAATTTCAGAGTGTAAACAGAGCCTGGAACTTGGCTATAAATATCATAGACTGAGGCTAAGAGACAATCATTATAATGTTACCAACACTTTTGATCACGTACTCATTAATATCGTTGGCAACACTGAATTACTGTTTGCAAATTAAAAGCTCAGTGCTATTGCATTCAGTGCAGCTTTAAGTAACTTTCGTTAAATTCGCGTCTTATTGGCAATATTCATGCACGTTTCGTTCACTTCACTTCGTTTCGTTTTGGTTCGTTTCGTTTCGTTTCGGTTCGCTGTTTATCGAGTCGTTGGCGCATGCGCACTTCGCTGCTGCTCGTGTCCTGCCAAGTGGCTTGTTCGTTTTCAACTGTCGCATGACACAGCACAAAAAAAAAATACTGTCAAATCGCGCAAAATCAAAACAGCAATAACATTGATACTAAAATCATACACACACACACACACACACTCACACAGAAATGTATCAATACACACCCCGCAGCACTTTTAATAGTTTTCCACACTCACACACAAACACACACACACACACAGGCAGATAGCTACCCACAGCATTTTTTCCATTGATTTGCACCCAAAAAAACCTCAATAAAACACCCCAAAATATCAAAAATCATATAATTTCCCTTAAAAAAAAATATATACGCTCAGCAACAATAGAACGCGAGACGCGAGCAGCGCTGCCCGGAAAACCATTATTGCTCCGCCCCTTTTTTTTTGTAAATTTTCAGTAACCACCACACTCACTCACACTCATACACTCACACATTGCGACTCTCTCACTCACTCTAACCAGCAATGTTGACTTTTTGTCGTGCTCGTGCCAATTTATCAATGCTCGATAGTTTTTCAATTTGTTTTTCCAGCTACTGTTGCTGTTGTTATTGTAGTTGTAGTTGTAGCTGTTGTTGTTGCTATCGTTGTTGTTATTGCTGAGGAACACAGTTACATACATTTTTGTTATTCTAATGTATTCAACATTTGTGACTTTGTTGCGACTTTTCGGAGGGTGCGGCAATGAAAGACTGAATGAGATTTCAGTTATTATTCTCTCCTATTCGTTCATATGCCATTGTATTCATATCTTGAAGTGAGTGCTTTTGACAAGTCACATTCATGTTGTTCATAAGATGGTATGCGTACGCTCTTCTCAACCCAAAACTGATTAAAGCAATTGCGCCTCTTTCCAACGTAATCTTTACCCAAAAACACAACACACGTCTCACTTGGATATATAAACCAGAAATAATTGCCTTCTTGACTCGGTAGATAAAAGACGCTGGAAAGTGCATCCCTGTGCTTGAGACAGGGGTAGAAATTACGGAAATAACATCCATGAAGGTTGTAATAACCAATTGATAAGTTATTTAATCTGTGGTCTTTTGTGATGACAGTTAATTAAGGACAGCAAGATATGAAATATATCTATATCTAACTGAAAACATAAATTTAGGAAACTGAAATTCAATTCAGAAAGATATAATTTGCCAATCCAAATATAGTATGTTTATATAAATTAAATTTCTTTCTTTCTTCTACTTAACTATTTATTCACAAAATATATCCGTTTTATATTTTAATTCGTGTATAGATTTAGAGGAGTAGAAATTACAGGTATAATATTAAAGAAGGTTGTAACAGGCAATTTGTAAGTTATTTAATCTATGTTCTGACAACTAATTAAGGACAGCTAGATATGAAATGCACAATCTGGAGAATCTGTAATATTTTATTCCAACCGAAAACATGAGTCAACTGTTTAGGAAATCGATTTTCAATATAGAATGATATAAATGCCAAGAAATGCTTACAATATTTCTTCAATTTCCAACTAAACTTGGAAATTTGACTTTATTGAATTCTTTCTCCCTTCTCATTGTAATATGTATTCATAAAATATTACAGTCATATATTTTAACTCGTATATATAGTACATATATTTATCAGAATGCTCCCCTGACACTTGCAATGCAATGTTTGTGTTTTTGCTCAGGGATTGATAGATTGATTTTGACTTTACAAGATGCTCGCATGTGTGTGGGTAAATGAGTGTATATATATGTGTGTGTGTGTGTGTGTGCCACCCCTTTTGCTCCACCAACAACATTAACAACACACACAACCCCACACATATACCAATAACCACATGACAGCAGTGAAAGTGAAAGTGACTTGCCAGGTCTTCTCTGTTTGTCAGTCTGTCTGTCTGTCTGTCAGTCGGTCTGTTTGTCTGTCTGTCTCTCTATCTGTTGTCCTGCCACGCAACAAGGACGCGATACGTATGCGTTTGTGGCATGTCCGATTCTCGCATCAGTTTCAGTTTCTAGACATGCGCAGTAAATATTCAATGCCCCCAACGCATTCACATGGCGCTCTCTCTCTTTCTCTCTCTCTCGCTCACTTTCTCTCTTGCCCTGCCCCCTCTCTTTCGCTAGGCACTCGACACCGGCATCATATGTGAGCATGTGTGTGCGTGAAATTTCAAATTGCCGGTTGAACGAACCAGGAGAACACAAAATGCCCAACAGGAACAGAGCAACAGCATTTGAAATTCATTGGCCAGAGTCCGAGTCCGTAACCGAGTTCGAGTTCGAGTCAGAATCTGAATCAGAATCAGAGCGACGAGTCGTCCCAATTGTCTGGCCACGTCTAGTGGTCAAGGTTTGCTATTGACTTTCACTTTTCACATGTCGGCATTTCGTTGTCCACTACAGTTGTGACTCGGAATTGCCGATGCCGGCACTTTCACTTTCGAAATTACTCACACACACACACACAGACTGCAAATGGGGGGGCTGTATATATATGTGTGTGTGTGTGATTGGGATTGGGTCAGTCAGGAGTAGGCGCATGTCTGTTACTGTTGCTGTTGCTGTTGCTGGACAACAACTACACGTGTGCACGCGAAATGTAAACAAAGCCAAGTGCCATTCAAATAAAGGTTAGAACTTGAAAACTTTCGAGCTGACAATTAGGGGTATACATGTGTCCGCTTTGGGTGTCAACTGTCAACCTCCCCAACAATCATTATGGAATTTAAAACCAAGCGCGTTGAACCACTGAACCACTGACACCGCTGACACCGCCTACTCACCGCATACATGCAAATGGACTTTGTCCTTTCCTCCCTCACCCCTCACCCCTCACCGCTGGGCCATGGGGTAATTACGAATTGAAATTATTCGGGACCGGGTGCGTGTACCTTTTGACGAGCTGCCATCGCTCGGATATGATTGATATACATGTGTGTGAGCACAGGACAATGCCCATGTCCTTTCTGTCACCCATATGACGCACTCTACACTCTCTCGCATGACACCCCCGCCCAGCTGAGCATGCAATTAATATTTTGGTGAAAATCAAATTGAAATTACTCCTGCCCTTGAATCAACCCCGCATTTTCCTTTAAAAGTATTGAGGTACGTTTGGTTTTTTGGGTTGCGGGGGCGTTACTTTAGGTAGTTCGGTTGATGGACTGATGGGTTTTGCTTGTTCAACCCGAAATATTTCAGACAAATTGATTTTAGAGTGAAGCGAATTGTGGTTATTATATTGTGTTTGTTTTTTCAATTTTGGTTGAGTCAGTGATTTATATTATTTTAATATTATACAATTAAGATTATAAAATTCTACTGAAAGAATTCAACCTAATTTTGTTAACTATTTATTTAACATTGACTAAAAAGAATTGGCATAAAAATATTGAAAATTGTAAATATTAGAAACTAAGATTTTAAATTATCAATTCAAATAATAATAACACTTAAATAAAAGTTTTAAAACAGCTTTTCTAAAATAAATGGTACCCATTTAATTGGCTAGAAATAAATATAATCGCTATGCAGTTGTACTTATTATATTTTTAGTTTGTTTTACACGGAATTAAACTTTGAAAGATTGTAATATCTAGTCGAGCAGTCAGGACTAAGGTTACTATTTATATTATTACTTGTTTCACTGGAAAACAGTGGGAAATGTGGCAACGTACAATAAGGATTGGGGGTGGACTGCTCATTAAACTGTACAATCGAATACGTCAGAAATGACCCTTTTAAGGATATGTTCCATGTTCTTTACAGTTGACTTGCTAGCAGAATTTCCAACATTTCTGCGTAACGTGCTCATTAGTAAGAAATCTCATTAGAAACTAATGAACGAACGTTGGCAACATAACTGCAATAATAACATACACACATACACACACACACACCCACACCCAATAATACTCCCAATCATTTACCATTTGCCTTTGCCTCGTTAAGTTAAATTTTTATACATATATTTTTTCTCATTTTCACTTTCACATCTTCCTTCGAATGGAGAATGGCGGATAGAGTGAAAAATTAATTTCCTAGCATATTTGCTATGCCGTTCAAACGAAAAACGCTAAAACGAATCCAAAAGGGAAAGCCAATGGGAGAAAACTATTTCCATCCCGTTCGTGCACTAAATATTTTTCTATCAAATATTATTTGTACAATAAACTATATGAAAATGTATGTGTACCATCCCCTGAGTGGTGTGAATGTGTGCCTGTGTGTGTAAATGTGTTTGTGTGTGAGGCTGATAAAATAAAAATACGAAAAATGTGGAAAAAATACAAGAAAAATTAATAATGAAACACACACACTTGCACAGAGACAAGGACAAGCACTAAGTGTGTATATACATACGCAAGCTAAGCCATTTGCGAGTGTTTGTGTGTGTGTGTGGGTGTTTTGGGTAAGGGACGCAAAAATAATAATCATTTTTATAATAATGCAAGTGTAGTTGACCGGACGCCAAGTTTTTCTAATGTGGGCGAGTGCCAGAAAAAAAGGGATGGCGGTGGAGGCAGTGAAAAGCTAGCGATCGTCATTATCGTCATCGTCATCGTCACCGTTATCTCGCACATACGCATCTAAACACCCCCCCGAAAGTATGCAGCAAATACTCGTACTTTCAAGCTCACAAGAAAAATCTATCGCAGAAATTTTGCACAACTTATAAGAAAAATAAGCAAGAACAACAAGAACAACAACAAAAATTCCATAAATTTTTGCTGCTACGCTTTCGTCCTCGTTTCCACACACACACACACACAGAACATCTATATATAGAGAGGGGAAGTTTGCAATTTTATCATACACACACACACACATCTACAACCTCCCGTACAGCACCCGCACCCTGTACCCTGCACCCATCATCCGGCATGCAGCGACTTTATGAAACCATCAAATTATTTTCTTTTCCATTTCTGACACTCAAAAGAAACGCAAAGAAAGCAAAAGAAGACGGAAAAGGAGAAGGAGAACAAAAAAGGAATTACATACTACGGACGAGCAAAAGTTGTGGAAAGAGGCAAAAATATTATTTTCCAGTTACACTCGGCTTCGTCTCGGTCGCCATGGCACATCCTTTACATTATTTTTCTGGCCATGCTGCTGCCTCAAAGTTTTGTGACCGCCCCGCCCCTCTCCACACCCCTCCCCTCTACCCATATACACCGCCCAATACCCATCCAAATGCCTGCGGGTTACTTTTTGCTTCTCTGTCTCTCTGTGTGTGTGTATGACTGTAAGATTGTGTGTGTAAGATATTGTGTGTGTGTGTGTGCGAAGCTACTTCGTCTTATTCGAGTACGAAATTTTTATGAGAAAATGCCTGCCAGCTCTACTGCTGCTGGTTGAGTAGCTCTGTGTATGTGTGTGTGTGAGTGCTTGAGTTCCCAGTAGGAACTGACTGTAGGAAAAACGTACTTCCAACCACTTTACTTTGTCTATTCTGAGGCATAATATGACAAATTTACGTACACCGTGCCTTAAATTTAAATAAATCATTTGCATTTATAAGTTTTAAGAAAAATATTTTAATAGTTTAACAATAAATATTTTTCCTTTACTGAGGTATATATATTCAGCGGTGTTTCAGAACTGCAAGGCAACCGAAAACCAATCAAAATCCCAGACGATTTTAATTGGTTTCGGTTGTATTACATTTGTGGAACACACCTGATTATAACTCTTTTGTTTTTGTGATACGATAATATTTTATTTTTAAGCTAACAAACTGAAGCTCTAAATGTGTGACAGAGGAACTTTCATTTAAATTTGAATTCAACTATTCAAGTTATAAATCTATCCTATTAAGCCAAAGTATAAATAAATACTTCAAAAAATAAATATAGACTTATAAATTATATTAGTATGAGAAGTTTATGATATATAAATCACCAAAAGGACTTTCGCCATTTTTCCTACTGGGTACCTAGCTGCTTGAGTTTCTTTCTGTGTGTATGTGTGAGCCAAGTTATAAGCCTCAACTGTGCTGTATATCAAAATATTTAAAAGCAAATATAATATTGGTGGGGTAAAAAGCACTGGGGAAATGGGCAGGCCATAATAGAAAAACACTTAAGCAGCCGCCTAGTGGTCGATTGAGGAGGGTAGGAGATGGAAGACCGGCCAGGCCAGGCCAGAGTTGGAAGACTGGGCTGACGGGCTGGCGCCTTGGTCTATGCTATGCGAAATATCAGAAGGCATACAAAATGTAAAAATATTAATAATGAGCCGAGGGCTAAAGCAGAGCGAGAGCAAATGAGAATGCGGCGAAATAAAAAGAAATTGTGGAAAATTTATTGATTTTGACTTTGAAAGGAAAAAGAGAGCAAAAAAAAAAAACCAGAAATTAATAAAAATAAAACGAATGCTTCAACAACACATGCTATAAATGATTGGTTGGCTGTTTATCAGTCTGATATATAGCAAATACACACGTACATCTGTACATATACATATGTACAAATATGCATTATAACGAAATTGATTTCGATCTTATCAGGCTTATCGTTGAAATTTTTATATTTTTATTGGCATTCGCATTAAAAATACTTAATCTCACAACGGAGTTATTACAAAAACCACCCCAGCAATGGAACGGGGGTATTCTAGGGGGGGGGTCGTCGAGTTGTTGTTTAATAATGTCCATATCGAAATTTTACTTTATCGCGAGTTTTTCTCTTGCTGCCTTTTTTTTAATGTCCCGTTAGCTCGTACATACATATTATTATTATTATTTTTACGTTATTAGCACCCGTAGGGTCCTCATGGCGTATGCGTAATGCGCGATAAAACTCGTGTCAAAGTGTTTCACTGTGTATGTGTGTGTGTGTGAGAGACTGACTGTCAGCTAATGAGACTTTTTAATAAATTGCCCCAACATTTTTAGTACAATTTTCATTATTAATAAAAGTTTATGGCATATATATCAGCTATATGCGCTTTTGTTGTGAGTGTGTATGTGTTTCACTGTTGTTTAATAAAACAACAGTGGTGAATGTGGTGAGAGCGCAACTAGAAGATACCCAGTAGGGTTCAAAAATGAGACACAATTGTTTTTCTATCTTACCATAAATGGCATCTATATTAATCCACTTCCTATGTTACACTTTTATTTTAAAGTTTATCAAAAATCCTATTTTAAAACAATCTATGAATATTCATAAATAAACTATCATAGTATTCATGATCATCGAAAGTATTTTTTTTCCTTATGGAATTCTAACTTGGTCTATCCTATTTTTTCCTTTTTATGGTTGCAGGGTATAAAAAGCAAGCACACAGAATTTATTAGTTCAATTAAATTTCATAAGTTCCCATTTTCGTATGTGTGAGTGTTCGTGTGTGTGCGTCATGGCGACGCGATGTGCATTAGAGCGCCTAAAAGTAGATAGCCACAAAAAAAAAACAGATACTCGCCTAATTATCATTTCCATTTTATGGCCCGAAACCTTTTGAATATAGAGGAATATTGGCGGTTTCATATTTGAATGAATTTATAAATCATTTGAACGTTTTTTTCAATTTCTAAACATTTTTAAGAGGTTGTTAGTGTACTGAAAGTTTACAGTGTTCTGTTAAGCCCCAAAACAAAAAAAGCTTAACATATTCTCAAAAAATCTTTCAATCGTCCTATTCTTTTATGATTTATAAAACTCTTCGATCACTACCCTTAGTACATGCATATTTTATATTTAGATTATAGTTAAGGGACAATATATATTTATGTACACTACACTATAATATCATATTGATTATTAATATATGTGTGTCAATTTCCATAATGTTCTTTAAGCCAATTTAAAATTTCACATTTTATAATTTGTCCATTGGAAATTAACAGCACTGTAAGCATTAATTAATATATTAGATAGTTCTTATTTTTTGTGATGATGCCAATATGTAAAGCCAATTTCAGATTAATTGTCGTTTTCTAGATTACGGTTTTGATTTATTTTGTAGCAGGCAAATTTGAATAGCGTATAATTGAACTAAGGGTTCTATATAAGTTGCAGTACTCGTAGTTGGATTGATTATCATGGCCTGGACTCACAATGTCTCTAGTCAGAGAGCGCACCTTAATCCTACGTGTAAACTTATATGAAAATAAACGCGCAACGTTACGAGTTGTATTTGAATGCTTATCAGGATTATCAACGGCATTCTGTTAAACAAAAAGACGATTACGATTGACAACGCATAGCCTGATGTTACAAATATTTCCAACATTTTATGATGTTGTTTCAGTTGTTGCTGTTGTTGTTGTTGCTATCGTTGTTTACATTTATGAGCACTTTTTTTGTTATACACTTTGTTTTGGCCAAACACTTGGCTGCAGTTACTTGGCTAACTCAAATCTTATTTATCTCTTTTAATATTTCATCTTTAACACAGAACACTGAGATAGAGATATTTATTCGGTCACATAGATTGGCATTTATGAATATTATTTGTAATTCTGGCTTGTTGTTGCTGCTGATGTTGATTGGTTGTTTGTTTGTTTGTTTGTTGTTGTTGTTGTTGTTGTTATTGGTTGGTTGAAACTTACAGAACTTGTACAGGGCGTTTCACTTATTTATCATACCGACAAGTCTAGCACGCCGTTGTGGTGGCCACGCGCGGCTACTTCTGCACCACGTACGCGTTTTCTGTAGACTGAATTCGGGTCTTTTCAGTTTCGTCGGTTTTTCCGTTTGCCAGCCTGTCGTCGCCAAGCGCTTGCCCCCTTTTGCCCCGCCAGGATGCACAAACTCCCACACACACACACACACACGCGCACACAGGAGAGAGCAGAGAGCACAGCCAGTGCACAAGAGAGCCTGAGGAAAACCCACCACCACCAATACCACTGCAGCATTACCACCACTACCACCACCACCAACATCATCAGCTACTACTTGAACGGATATCGGCGCTCTGTTGCTATTTTGTTTACTTTCACTGCGTGGGCGTTTGGCGTTGTAGGCGGGTTCTTTCTCCAACAACAAATTGATCTTTTCCTTACTTAAAAATTAATTTCTGCAAATTTCATTGCCTACTTTTAGGCTTTCAATTGTTGACGTTTTAATTGCTGCATTACCTGGCATCACATGTAATTCAAAATAATATCTGTATGTAGGTATACAGCGCGCCCACTTGATGGATTCGCCAACACACAGACACACACACACACACATAAATACACACTCACACACTCACGAGACACCCTCAGTGAGCAGGACATGCGCTGTTGATAACTGAGCGCCGCTCTGGGTAACAATTCTCCCCTGAATCACTCCACAGTTTTTTAATATAGTTTATCAACATGTCGTAGTCTCTGATAAAACAATCATCGTTTATGGTGCAACACGCTCGAAGCAACTGCCACACACACACACTTACAGTAGAGCCTCTGTCTCAATTGAGATATCGCCCCTCGCATCCACCCGCCGTTGAGTAGCTGCCAAGGGTGGCAATTGACTCAAGTTTGTGGACTAAAGTCAAACTGGGTTAAATTCAAATGCAAATGCCCAAGCCATTAAATTTTGGTAATGATTTTTAAACAACTTCCAAATTTGCCTCCAATATCAATTCAAATGCGTAACGTAGCGTGCGGCTCGTTAACGACAACTCCCTAACCGAATCCCCCCCTAAACTATATGCCGGAAATGACATGGCATAGCTTTCGCATTTCTTTTAAACTACAAACAAAACTAAAAACGCGAAAAACAAAAATATAAATAAAGAAAATAAAAAAAAGAAATGCCTGACTAGCAGTTGCCCTTTACAGAGTGAATAAATATACCGCATGAGTAATACAAATAATTTATCTGCATTAAATTAATAATAGCAATTTAATACATTCATTTTTTATAATTTAATTCGAATTATAATTCTGAATTGACTTTAGATTGAAAACTTTCAATTAAGAAAATACATAGATTTTAAACTTATTTCTTCTGATATTTCTTGTGACATACTCTAATGCACCTTTTTACAGGGTATACAGAAATAATGAAAAAGTACAAGAAAATCAAATATGCGCTTAACACGAAATATTCAAATTTTCTGTGCTTTGCTTGGGACCTATTTTATTTGAGTTTTTATATGCTATATAATTTCTATTTCTACGTCTAGGCAATAATACCGAGCGACTTTTCAATAACAGTCCCTGTCGTCGGAGTCGTTTATTTGTCGCCCTTGCTGCTGTTGGAACTTTTGCGCTGTCGGTGCTGTAAAAGTTCTTGGTATTGCTCCATGGAGCCATCCTCGTGCTTGGAATTAAATGTCTGCTGCTGTTGCTGCTGCTGCGTAGCCTTTTCATCGACGTTCGCTCTTCCCTCGCTGTGCTTCTTTTGGGCACGTTTCGACTCCTTGATTTTATCACGCACACGTTTTCCCAGTCGCGACGCGGCGAGCACCTGATTGACCTTGGAGCTCTTCAAGTAGCGTGTTCGCCACGACTGTAGAGAATTAAATCGCTTTAAATTTAAACATTTTACTTGATTATTATTTGAATTTACCTCAGAGCTGGGTTGCTCCAGCTTCTCGTGCTCATCCTCGCTGGTGTTTAGCGATATAACATCGTTGTCCTCCTCATCTGGCTCAGCCAGTTTTTCGTTCTTTATCTTAACATCTGGCTCATCTGCCACTTTGGATAGCTCTTCTATCATTTCATGCTCCAGATCACCGCCTATTGAAATGACATCATCGTTTTGATCCTCGTCGTCCACAACGGGAATATCTAGTTGCGGTTGCTCCGGTTCAGCGACTGTCTCAATGCTTTCCATGTTGCTAGAGGGCTCCTCAGACTCCTTGAGGATTTCTTCAGTCGGCACAATTTCAGCTGACTCCTGAGTCTCACCTGTTGCTGAATCCGCTTCATTCTCTGGCGGCTTTTGTTGCTCGTTCGCCTTAACTTGATTCTGAGATTCAGCTTCATTTTCGCTTTCCTCCCTCACCTCTCCCTCCTCGGGTTCGCTTTCCTCAGCAGGTTCTGCTGCTGCTGGGGCAGTTGATTGAGGTTCCACTACAACTGACTCCCTTGACTTCACTGGCGCCTCATCGTCTGTGCTGTCACTTATTAAGAGTGTTTCCGGTTCGGCTTGAATAGGTATCACATCCGGTGAGGCTGAACGAGATTTCGGAGGCTCCTGATTGATCTCTGGCTTTGATTTAGCTGGTATTGCTACAATTGGTGGCTCCTTTTCCGGTGACTTGGTTAGATTACGATAGTTGCGCTTCAGCTTAATCTTTTTTTTAGGGGCTGGAGCTTCCTTTGCATTGTTCCCATTGGTCTGTTGATGCAACTGCTCTCTAGGCGCAACATTACTCGTTGTTTGTTCGCTGGACTTTCGCTTGCTTGCCTGACTGGATGTTTTCTGACTGCGCTTATCCTTAGTCTTTTCCTTTTCCTTTTGCTTTTTTTCTGCCGGCTCATCGTCATCTGATTTCACCTCAATCTTCGTTATGGGCTCCATGGCCAGCTGGGAGCGAATAGCACGGGCTCGAGCCTGCAGCTCAAGCAGCTCCAGAACACTGATCTGTCCATCCGCTGGATGTAGATATATGTACAGAGAGATTAAAGTTTAAAAAAAAATAAAATATTTAGTTATTATAGTAGGCAGTTGCCATTAATCTTGCTTAGTAATTTATATTAACTTACGTTCCTTATTTTCACTGGTTTTATCGGCTCTTTTAGCGTTTGATTTCCGCAATTTCTTAGCTGTAAATAAATTTTCAAATCAAAGCAAAAACATCCAGTTAAAATTCAAATTAATTGCACGACATGGCTACGTCAAGAGGTGCGGATAATGTGAGCCTAACGAACACAGAACAGGAGGAGCAGCAGCCTGAGACGGATCATGATCCCGAGAAGTTCACCGTACGATTGAATGGACAAAAGGATTTGGAGCAGCGACTGAGGGAGTTTAAGGCTGCCTGCGATGCGCATGAGAAGCATGCGAGAAAACGACGCCGTCGTCGCTACTATCACATGGGCCTAATGGCCAAAGTTGTGATGGAGACGACGCACGACGAGCTCCGTCGCATGCTGGAGCACGGAACCTTCACATTTCACGTCGATATGGTGGCCTTCAAGCCCGATGAATTGGCCACCATAATGGAGACTCTAAACATTGCCATTTCCGCACATGCAGATGAAAGGGAACTGCGCACAGCAACCGGATTGGCCGTGGAGATCAACGGCGACTGCTGTCGAGTCGGACGACTGAGAAACAACTGTACGACAATGTTGGCACGAGGCGCAGTCGTTACGTTGACCACAAATCCGGCTTATCGCTATGCCGGCTTCAGGGAAATTGTCTATGTCATCAATCTGCACGCCTATCTCAGTGCCATTCGATTGAATGATGTGCTACTCATTGGTCCGGAGATACGTTGTCGTGTGGTCAAGACATTGAATGAGGCTTTGGCCGTATTGATTATCGATGCGGGACTGTTAACCTCGTATGACTTCATTGAACTCCCTGGACAGTGTCAGGCATTGGCGCCTGAAGTGTATCCCGAATTGTTTATGAATGATCTGGAACGTGCCGTTGCCCTTAAAGCCAACTATGTGGTGATGCCAAAGATCCGTTGCAAGGCATTCCTGCGCGCATTGTCTCAGGTAGTTAAAGCCGATTTCAACTTAAAGCTCATTGGTTGCATAGACTTTGAATACGTGCGCAACAATATGCTGGATCTACTGGGTATTATCAAGCTGTTGGACTACATCTGGATACCGGACATGTTTAATGTGAGCTGTTGCGTCTACAACTACATCATGGAGGATGCGTTGCCCATTGCACACTGTCAAAAGAAGCCCGTCATTGGCACTGTGCCCCTAGAGCGTTGCAACGACTTTAAGCGCTTCGAGCTGCACGAGTTCCTCTGGAAGATCGACACCATACACATGCAGAAGAGTCCGTGGTGCAACAAGTATCCATTGATTGTGAAGAAACTGATGCCCATTCGAGACTATCGCGTTGGTGTGGTACAAAACCAACAGCAGGTGAAGAGTATTCTGACTTCCTATCAGACGATCGTCAACTTTATCATACGAACAATATCAACCATCGAGTGCCAGGCGATATTTGTTTTTACAAAGTGTGAGAACGCGAGTGTCGCCTTGGCTCGCTCCGAGATCTATTGTCCTGTTTATATGATGATGCCGCTCAATGAGGACGATGACGAGACGACGGTCAACTGCAAATTCGATTTAGCCCGAACCCTGCACCTGAGACGTAATATGCATCCCATATTATACACTACTGATATCAATGAATGTGGCTATAGTCCAATTGAATTTGGTGTGGAATTCATGCGCCGCAAGGGCTGTCTGGAGGTGGGAGATTTCGTGGTCACCCTGGAGGTGGGCAAGGAGGAAGAGGACAACGTTGTGCTTGGCGTTGGCGAAGATGTCTGCATACTGCGGGCTTTCTATGTGGCACCCGTCTTTAACTGTGAGAAATTCAAATATGGTACATGAATCCCCATTTGTAACCTGATTCCGTGACGTGCAGTTGTACAGACAATTCTTAGGATGACTCCAAATTAAATGTATGTAATCTATACAGACTTGACTTCATTGTATGATAAACTAACAAGTGATTTACAACTGGGAAGGCTTAATGAAAAGTAGAAAGAGAAATCTGTGTATACAGAATTCTCTTGGAATGATTTCTGCAGATAAATCCACTTACCGCGACGTGATTCACTGCCACCAATGTCGCTGTCCGATGAAATCTCCTCCAGCGAGATGTGTTCTACAATCGAATACATGTAAATAATTGGAGTGTGTTACTGCCTAACCCACTTACCCTCTTTGTGCTCCACATCCGAGTCCTCCGAGCTCTCAGTGTCTGTGGGACAGCGAGTGTCTGCTATTATGGACTTCAGACGTTTGGTTGAGATGCAGAGCAGCTCATTTAAGCAGAGTTCCTCGATTTCATCCAATCCAGTCTTCTGCAAGTTTAGGGTTGACATTAATGAAACAATGGTTATTTATAATTATTCTTACCTTTAGAAACTCTGGCGCCAGATTCATAATCGTCTTTGGCTTCAGGGTACCAAAGATTTGTTTCACCAGTTCCAGACGGTCGTCAATGTAGTGAGAAATGGGATGCAGTGTGCGGTCCTCCTCAGATTTCTCCTTCTTGATATTGATAGGCTTGGGTATTTGGTCATCTTTACTCCTCCTCTTTGAGCTGCTCATTTTGCAAAGAGTTCCTTTTTAGCCGTCAATTAAAAGAACAATTCTAGATTTTCTGTTGTGGTTGTTTTGTGTGAAACTCCGAAAACCAAAAACAGCTGTTCTGCCAGAGTTGCCATTGTGCTCGGTAAAATCAGTGTGATGGTTTAACTATTTCGGCAACAGCTGTGTCATTTCTCTGACAATTTTGTTTCTACGTTCATTTAATTTAAATTGAGTTGTGTGCACGCTTTAATTAACTAAACAAAGTAAGTAGATCATTACCTAAAAGTTGGATATCAATTAATACCGGCAGCTACAAATCCTTGAGATTTGGTGACATTCTCGCTTTGCTTTGGATAATCATAACTGATTAACTTCGTTTGCAACAATAAATTAAAGTCTAATTAGCAACCCGTAATTAATATATGCTTATGATTTATTAATTTTATTAAAATAATTATTTAATAGAGTATTGCGCAGTGCTGCCAGCTTTTTAGAGGAAATAATTGCGTAGTTGGCAACAGTGAACAAAAACCACTGTTGCCAACTATTGCGATGTGTTGGTATTTTCTATTTTAACGCGCGCAATTTAAGTTTAGGTATTGCAAATTTAAAAATACAAAACCTTTGCAATAAATAAATAATTTGATAAAAGATCCAATTTTTAAATTAGATAAAATTAAGGAAAACATTTTAATTTATGTTTGAAGTTCGTCACTCCAAGGGGAGAGAATTAAAAAATGCGGAAAGCTCCAACAAAAATTCTGCGAAAATAAAGAAATTTCTATCTTTAAAATAAAGAAATTCTCAAAAAAGGTCTACAATTTTTAAGTTACCATTTTTGGAATTGTACTCAAAATGGTGCATGCTGCCAGATCAATAAATTGTGTAGGGTGGCAGCGTTTGGATCAAAACAGTGTTTCCACACCAGTGAAAGCACTGAAACTATATTTGGAAATCAGCTGTGCATTTTATTCATCTTGAGCTAAGCGAGAGAACGAGACGCGCGAGTGTGTCGGTAAAAATAGTTTTTCGTTGAACCAATGAAAGGCACCGCAAAAACAACAATACCGATAGAAAACTGCATTAATATGTGTGCTTTGGAAATGTTTTAGAAAAATAACCAATCTGAAATACGATATGAAGCGTGTAAAGTGATAAGTTGAACGTGCAAAACACTCAAAACCACATGCATAATTTGAAGCTGTAACAAACGGCGAAAAAAAACAAAAAGAAAAACAGAGTACAAAGCAATTAAAATGAGCAATTCGCGTGGTGGCAGCACTGCGCTGGACTTGGCGCCGTTGCTCGATGGGAACGACAGTGATAACAGCGACAACGAGGGAAAATCAAATGGGGCTCTGTTAAATGCCCACAATAGCAGTGGTTCCAAGGAATTGCGTGCCAGTCACCGGGAAAGGGATAGGGAGCGGGAGAGGGAGAGAGAGAGAGAGGAAGCCGATTCAGCCATATTTGTGAAGAAGGTTGGCAGCGCGGTATTCTACGGAATCTCATCATTCATGATTACAGTGGTGAATAAAACGGTTCTCACCTCCTACGCCTTCCCATCGTTCCTGTTCCTCAGCCTTGGTCAGCTCACGGCCAGCATTGTGGTGCTCGGCCTGGGCAAACGTACCAAACTGGTCAACTTTCCGCCTCTCCAGCGGAATACATTCGCCAAGATCTTTCCGCTGCCCCTCATCTTTGGCTTCAACATGATCTTTGGCCTGGGCGGCACCAAAGCCCTCAGTCTGCCAATGTTCGCGGCGCTGCGACGCTTCTCGATACTGATGACCATGTTGCTGGAACTGAAAATACTCGGAGTGCGTCCCACGACGGCTGTGCAGGTCAGCGTATATGCGATGATTGGCGGAGCTTTGATAGCTGCCTCTGATGATCTGTCCTTCAATATGCAGGGATACACGTATGTGATGATCACCAATGCGCTGACAGCCTCGAATGGCGTCTATGTTAAGAAGAAACTGGACACATCCGAGATTGGAAAGTACGGATTGATGTTCTACAATTCACTGTTTATGCTTGTGCCTGCCCTGCTCCTCAACTATTTCACTGGCGATCTGCAGAAGGCACTTGACTTTCCCAGCTGGAATGATCCGGCATTTGTGGTCCAGTTCCTGCTCAGCTGTGTCATGGGCTTCATACTCTCCTACAGCACAATACTCTGCACACAGTTCAACTCAGCGTTGACCACAACAATTGTCGGTTGTCTCAAGAACATTTGTGTCACGTATCTGGGAATGTTCATTGGCGGAGACTATGTATTCTCCTGGCTCAATTGCATCGGCATCAACATCAGTGTGCTGGCCAGTCTGCTCTACACCTACGTCACATTCCGGCGAAAGCAGGCGCCCGACAAGCAAGCCCATTTGCCTAGTTCCCGCGGAGAGAACGTATAGTCTCCAGAGAGAGAGAGAGTTAAGAGAGAAAGAGAGACGAGTCAACGTCGCTTGCAATTCTGCCAAAGCCATAAATGTTTTATGTATCGTTAGATGAGATGAGAATTGAGCAGAGATCCGGCTTAAAAGCAAGCTCAATCTTAAACTATAACTATAACTGTAACTGTAACTGTACATATGTAGTTATGTATTTAAATATTTTATTATTATATATAGCTATTATGTAATTTAAATGTCTGCAATTGCTGAGCCACAAACATACACGTAATTAATTATATGAAAATGTCTTAAGTTAAAGAAATACAGACGTACAACACCTCCACATAACAATAGATAATTGAGAATAGAATATAAATAAATAAATATATATATATATAATATATAATGCAACACATATGTATTTGTACAATTTGTTTATTAACTTTTGACGAGACACAGTCAACTTGATGATAAGATTGCCATGCGACAGATAAGATATAAATTATGAGACCCTATGTAAGTGCATAAGCTCGTACCGCATTTCTTGTAAATATTTGTGCTTTTAATTGTTAATTATGTTACAAATGTTCAATTGATTAGCTGACAATGCTTAAACAATCATTTAACGGTAGTTTCAATTCATTTTGAACAGAATAAATTATTATTTAACACAATTTCCAATTATTGTTACAAGTTTTTATCAGATAGAACGGAAGTGTATTTCCTTATAAATAGCAACTTAACTTTAGACAACTTGCATATGGTTTTCAGCTTCAGCTATTATGCGCTTATCTCAGTGTACCGCAATGCTTATCTCGTATATATATATAGTTAAAGTGTGTATATACATGTTTAACTATATAAATTCCCATCTTTTCCAAAAAAAATCTTTTATATGTATTCACGTGTCAACTGAGAAATTACTCATTAAAAAGCGACAAAAATAATAAAAATGAAATAATAGATTAGGAATTGAAGACAGAAGAATTGCCGGTGGGTTCAGTCTCTAATTTTGAAGGTTCAATTGTGTTAGAAAAAAAAAGCAAAGAGTGGAAGCCAAAACCGGTTATTGGATTTCAGACTGTCTTTAACATTAACCGTTGTGGGGCGGTAATGTTTACTACTGACAAATTGTTTACTTGAAGCTACGGCTATTATAGAAGCCACGTACAAGCGGCGCTTAAACTATGGACAGGTATTCAGGGTCACATTTAAGAGCCGAGTCATACATACAAAATCACTGCTGCCGCCAATGATGAGGTCAACGAGGTGTACATCGACTGGGGGCGCCTATTGAATACGTCATTCACTTATATTTACAGAGATTATGCGGCGTTACTGGCAAACCTCATTGCCACTGCTCCAGCGCTGCTGGCAGAGCTCTGTGCCGCCGGCTGTTGCCTTGGCCAACAGACGCACAGTGGTCACAGATGCGCCACCGGAGGAGCTGGATGCCTTCGAGCGGGAGTACCTGAAGCAGCGCATACAGACATCACCATTTCAAAAGCTGCTACTCGGTGCGGGCTCATCCATAGCAGCTCTGTTGGATCCGCGAAGGTAAAAGCAGGACAATCCAGTGTAAAAATTATTATGCTAACCCAAATTTGTAATCTACGGTCAATTCTAAGATGTTTTCACTAAGAAACCATAGTTCTAAAATGAATTCCTGGAAATTATCATAAAGTAATCATGCTATTATTATTAGCATATTTTTAGTGTGTTTAGTCCGATCCTGACAAGATTGTGTTAAAAACTCTTGTCAGGACCAGTACTTTTAAAATTATATAGAATGATCTTGGAATTGATGGACTAATTGTTCTTCAAACATAATTTTAAACTAAAAAGTAAAGAAACCAAATTCTTCGACTAGGATTTGACTAAGAATTGGAGGTAGTTTACTAAATTAATTACTACTACTACTTACTAAATTAAAATATTACCATTATTTTTTGAAAAAATATCGTTTCTGGGCATTTATAGACACGACATGATTGCCTGTCTGGGTGAAACTACGGGAGAGAGTGCGCTTTGGAACATTTTAGATACGATGCAGAGCAGCGAGGAAGGACGTCGCATTCTTGCCGAGAAGCCACGCATCAACACCCAGACCATAGATTTCAATCGCTTGGAGGCATTGCCGCCCGACACTTTTGGAGCCACTTATGCCAAGTTCCTAAAAGATAACGTAAGTGCACTTAAGACAACTACTTTACGGTAGCGACTGCTATATACCCTGTAATCGTGCTCACAGCAAGTGACGCCTGATTCCCGCATGGAAGTTCGCTTCCTGGATGATCCAAAGTTGGCTTATTTGATGACGCGTTATCGCGAGTGTCATGATCTCGTACACACAGCACTAAACATGCCAACTAATATGCTGGGCGAAGTGGCGGTTAAATGGGTGGAGGCCCTAAATACTGGACTGCCCATGTGCTATGGAGGCGCCGTGTTTGGAGCGGTTCGACTGCGTCCCAGGCAAGTATCTACTCTCTGATTCATCAAGAGTTTCATTCAACATTGCGGCTTTTTTGGGTTAATTTCTTGTGTGCCACTTTTGTGTTTTTAGGCAACGTCGAGAGTACTTGAAGCGCTACTTGCCGTGGGCCATTGAAAATGGCAAGCAAATAAAGCCATTGATGCCCGTCTACTGGGAGCAGCGTTGGGAGCAAAATGTCAATGACTTACGCGCCGAATTGGGCATTAAGATATTGCAATAAACTTATTTTGATTTCAAATTCGTTTAGGTTTTATTTCAAATGGCGGGCATATCAAAAGCAATCGATCAGTTGTTATCGAAATAGAAATGATCGCTGGCAGTGATCTGGCAGCGCTGTTCGCAGTGTTTACCCAAAACTGATGCAAGTTGGCAGTTCGCATAACAAAAACAACCAGCAGCAAGAGAAACGCTTAATGGATAATTATTTATTAAAACATCATAATGACTGAGAAATTTAATGGATTTAGCCACGATGAGATACTCAAAATAACAGGAGTGAAGCAGGGAGGCAGAGGAAATGCAGACACAGGTAAATAAATACCATGGCATCATCAACTATTTTGATTGGTTTGCGTACGTGTGTGTGTGTTTGTTAAACAAAACAAATTTATCTACACATGTGTGTGTGTAACTTGTAGCTCTGAAAATGATGAAAAACCAGCCGGGGATTAAGCGGATGCCGGATAAGATCTTCCGGCAAGCAGATCAATTACGAAAGCAGCAGCAACAACAACAACAGCAAACACAACAGAAGCTTCAACAAGTGGCAACAACCAAGGCCAAATCGAGATCAGCCACGCCCACAGAACCGGAAGCAAAAAAAGCGCCAACTCCCACGCCAAGCGATAATGGGAAAAGCGAAGAATCTCTTGACTTGGAAGGCGGCCTATCTGAGTCACTTGTCCAGGCGCTCTACTGTGGATCCGTTAAGGCGCCCACGTCAAACGGCAAAGCTTCAACTGCCACGTATGCGACAGTCAACGACAGCGAAACGACAGACGACAGTTCAATTCTGAAGATTAGCAGCACTGACGACGATGCTAGCATACTGCCCAGCACCAAAGACTCAACTGGCGACAGACTCGGCACGGATTCACCCTTTAAGGGCATTTCCCTGAAGGACTTTGAGCAGCATCGCCGGATGATTGAGGAACAGAACAAGCAAAAGAAACAATTGCTCTACAAAGCCATTGAACAGCATACACAAAAAACAGCTGCTGAATCGCGAAAAATTGAAGAGATCCGTCATGAACTCTCCAAGCTGGAGAGCGATCTTGCCGTGGATGTGGCTCTCTTGCGAAAGCAGATTGACACAGCCTGCATACACTTTGCCACTGTGGAGTAAGTATCTTCTATAAGAAAAATAGTAGCACTATATTGATCCATTCAATGAAATTTTTGCATATTCGCCAAAATTTTAGAATGATTGATATGAATGGAATTTCATTAATGATAATGATTTATTTTAGGTAATTTTATATAAATAATAATTTTCGGGTCCTTTTAAAAGGAATTGTTCAGTTATTAGGCACAACAAGTACTACAAACAAGCAATAAGTTAAAAGTAATTTTTATTTTAATAAAATGACTCAAAAATAATCATTATCATTGATGACAAAAATAGCCTCATATATTAAGTTGATTTACAAATAATTCAAATCTTGTATTTAATTATATTTTCAGAAAGCAGTATATTAAAATTGAGGCTCAGTTTCTAAAGGCAAAAGTCGACTTACACAATGCATCTGAGAAGAAGGAATTACTCACGGAACATCTGTGCACTGTTATAGCCCACAATGAGGATCGCAAGGCTCAAAAACTGACGGAGCTGATGCAAAAAGTGGGCCTGGCGCCAACCGAGGATGATCATCTCGAATCGCCTACTCCAGAAAATTAATCGAATCTAGCGAATTTCGTCGCATGTTTGCCCAAAACATAGTTACAAATAAGATTAACCTTGATATTACCATGAACTTGTAAAAAACTTATATTAGTTGATTTAATTTTAAGCATAAAGTGCAAATTGCAATAATTAAATGTACGTTAAATGTTTAACTTCTATTCAGTGTTGTTTTTTTTAAGTAAGATGTTTCTAAAACTTCGATTCAAAATAAATAAATTTAAATTGCGCGCGTTTGCATATTGTGATCATTTTTGTTTGGAACAGAGTGGCAACACTACACGCGATGATGTAGCCCTGGCAGCACAGCTGATAGTTTGCTCAAAAACGTGTACAAAGTTTAAAACATAAACAAACGTTTTTGTGAATTTCTTTTAAGTGAAACAGAGAGTTTTAGGATGGCTGGACGAGGAGGGCGTGGTGGAAAGACAGGCTCGCTGACAGCGGAGCAGATGCAGGCGCTCGGCTGTGTGGGCAAAGACATGCCACAGGTTCAATCGGCGCCGCCTCCAACTTTTCCGCCGGTGCTCAACAAACCAATCACACTGGAGGTGAGAGTAAAAATGTGTTGTTGTGAATTATGGCATTATATTTATTATTATTTCTTTGTGTGTAGACTACTGCAACGCAGAGCTATCAATTGCTGTGGAAGGAGGACTTTTTGAACCGCATTCGGGATTCGCCATACTACATCATTTCCGCCAGCCAAGAGAAGAAGAAAACAGATGTCAAGGATTGGCGAGAGGTAAAGATTAATTAACACAATTACAATTCACAATGTCTTACATTAATCATGTCTTTCACCCTTCAGAAAGCTTTGGAGCGACTGAAGAACCGGGCACAGCCGGAGTTCAACTACAAAGCAATGCCTCGAGAGCTGAACTCGACGAGTCGAAAGCGAGCTGGAGGAGAACTCAAACCCAAACAAGTTGCCAAGAAGACAAACATAGAAGATAGACTGAAACAGTTGGAGCAGAAGGAGCTCAAAAGCGGTGCTGATAATGATAACGAGGAGGTCAAGCAGGAATCCGATTCGGAACACGATGAGGAGGAGGATCCTGAAGCGGCACTGGACGATGAAATGGACGAGGAAAATGATTATGCCAACGATTACTTCGACAATGGAGAGGCCTACAACGAGGAGGATGACAACATGGACGATGGTCCCGTATACTAAACAACAAATAAACAAACTGATGAACAGTATTTTGGGTTTGTGATTTACTGATTCGCCACTTTAAGCTTATTTAACACATATATATCTGCAATGTACGTGGTTATGTAGTAATTATCAACTTAATCCAGGTTGCTGGGGGGAGAGTAGTTCAAGTGGATTAAGCCAGAGGTTTTCACCTGCAGTTAGAAAAAAGATTTTTAGAAGGGTATTTGCTGATTTGGGTGCGGCTCTACTTACGAATCCAATGGTGCCGGCCAGAATCAAGATTCCAGACACCAGGAAGGCATTGTACTTGGTGTTGTTCTGGCTGTGCTGCTCCTTCCAGTCACCAGCGGGCACTGGCAAATCGTTCATGGTGGAGTGCTGGTGGTGCTCGCCACCGTGGTATGCAGCACGCGACATGGCGCCAACTGCAATTATTATTACAATTATTTATCTATAAATTCCAGTTGCCATGATTCAGGAACAACATTGACACCACATTATGTAATTTTTAAGGTTAACAAATGAAGCCGAAAAATGGGTATTAAATACTTGCACCTACCATTTCTCAACAGCAGTCCTTGCTTGACGATGTGTTTGACCAACATGTTTGCTAAAAAATTTCACAAAATATACAAATTTGTATTTATGTCGATATTTTTTTCGCGTTAATTTTTTACTCACCAGTGTTACTTATGTATCGACCAGTGTGTCCAACTTATAGAAGAGTTGCAAAAATACTGCTGTGATTATCGATAAGTCCGTAAACTAGGCCTGCCAACCCATTTTTGGTTGCGACATGACTATTAAAACAGGTTGGCAGCACTCGTAGTGGCTCATCGAACAGCTGTTTTTGGCGGAGGCGTTCTTCAATTTGGAAACAATTAAATTACAATTCGAATTGTCCAAAGACCACTGCCAACATTCCTTAGCCATGCTGACTATTGGCACCTTGGCCAACATCAAGCACATACTGCAAAAGGAGCTCTTCAATGGCTCTGGCAGCGGCGAACGTTTGCTCTCTGTGGTGACGGTGACGAAGACTTTCAAAAAGAAAGACAAGCGGGCCTGTTATCTTTGTGTGGTGACGACAGCGCCTCCGGTGCCAGTGGTGACTCTCTACTTGGTTAAGCAGTCCGAGCAGCGGGAGAGCGAGTATAAGCGAAAGCGCAGCTGGCAACTGGACGAGATTAAGTGGGTCGACGGACGCAACGAACAGTTTGAGACGCATGAGTTCGATATCCAATTGGAAAAGCTTTACAAGTGGTACGCCCTCAATTTGCATGAGCGACAAAACTTTCTGGCTGTGCTCAACCGGCAGATACAGAAATATGTGCGTGGTCCACGCGCAGAGTTCCGTAATGTGCCCATCGCTTGGCTGTCCGAGAAGTCGCCGGAGAAGATAGCCGCAGGGCGTGCGGGGCAAGGAAATGTTACGCAGAAGCCACCGAATACGGATGATGAGGAGGACGAGGAGGAGGCGCAGGAGTTCACTGCGTTAACGGATAAGGAAGCCAACGAGCTGGGCAAACTCTTCTCGGAGTGTGACTTTGCTATCAAAGATGCGGAGCAGTTTATAGAGCAACTGTCCAAAGAGCTGCACGACTTGGATGGCGTAAGTAGCTGCTAAATCCATGTCTATATGGTATAATCTATCTTATATTCTTACAGGCCAACATGCAAAGTGTCCTGGCATCGGAGCAAAAGGTGCTCAAGATGATGGAGCACATTGATAATGCAATAACCGAGGCGGATAAGTTTGAAACGCGCCTGGATACCTACGAGGACATATTGGGACATGTGAAGGAGACCATGGAGAAGATTGGCGGCAAGAATGCCATGATTGAAATCGCCAACAACAATAATATTAAATTGATGAAGGAACTCAACAAAGTTATTGTACGTGTGAGGAGTGTATTTATCAAGGAAGAGTATTAACAAGTCGTGCTGCTTCTTTCAGAGCCAACTGGACTTGCCGCACAGCCAACAGCAGGCACTCGATGATCCCGATCTGAAGACAGCTGCCGGACGCAAAGCTGCCATTACTGCAGCTCAATGTCTGCAGCAGGCAATGAATAGCGACATTGATCCCTCACTGCTCCGACTGGAAGCTGTGCAGGATCAGCGTAAACGCTTCGAGAAATGGAAACAGAAGTTCTCAGCGACTGTTAGCCGTTTCCTCAACAATCTCTTCATCCATCTGGGCAACGAGATTGGAGACATGCCACTGACCAGCACCGAATTGACGCTGCCTAATCACTCCAATGTCCATCGTGAACTGACGCCCTACACGGAGCTGATGCACTGGTCCAAGGCCATGGATCGCAAGACATACGATGGCCTGATGCGTGTCTACACGGCATCGCTGAGCAAGATCTATGATCGCGATGTGAGAAACTTCTTTAACCTGGTAGGTGTTCAATGTAACCGACTCAATGGGTTTTATACTCCAACTATTTCTTTCTTTAGGCCAAAATGCAGGTGTCTGACAAGCTGCGCAGTTCACGCGAAGATCTGGACATGTCCACGTCGTCACGCAAGTCTGCCGTCTCGACTATTCCCTATGGCACACTGGGCATCAATCGGGATCAATGGGGACCCGGCGTGGACAGCGCTGATCGTGTGCGCTTCGATGCGCTGCTGGAGAAAGTGTTGGCCGAACTGGAACCCATTGCCTTACAGGAGCAGTTATTCTGCATCAACTTCTTTCAAATGGATGTGATAAGTCCAACAACGAAGAACACACAAACAACACTGGATATGGAAAAGGATAAGGGCATTGAAATGTCGCAATCGTTTAACGCCTCCACAATCTCACCCACCAGCGGAACCACAGAAGGTTCCGCCGTGCCGCAGAAGAGGATTGATCGACAGATCAATGAGGATGTGCGGAAATTAATGATGGGTCTCTTTGGCTGCCTGGAGCCGGAGTTGGTTAGCTTTATCCAAAGCTTCGAACGCGTGGATAGCTTGTAGGAAAATTGAACTACTCTCTTCAAAACATTTTGATCTAATCCTTATCTCTCTTGCAGTTATTCGCTTTATGTGCTAGTGCGTCTAACGCAGCACGTCATGTCCGCCCAGGACACACATTCCTTTCTCAGCATGACCTTTGCCTCGGCCTTGGTGCAGGTCAAGCGTAACTTTGATCGCTTCATGCAACAACAGCTGCAATCGATTAGGGAGGCAAAGCTTCCCAAGCGTTCAAAAGCCATTCTGCCTTATGTGGAGAACTTTGAGAATTTTGCTCAGACAGCGGAGGGCATATTCCGTAAATCGGATCGCCGGACGGACATGGAGAAGTGGTATCTACAGCTGGTCAATGCCATCTTTGAGGGCATCAGTATACACTCACAGGAGCATCCCAAGACGCCGTCACAGGTGGTTCGCATGGAGAACTATCATCATATGTACGCACTGCTGGCACAGCTCAAGGTGCCCGGCTTGGATGCACTCAAGAAGGAGGCCAAGTCACGGTATAATGATGCCCTCAAGGCATATGTAACGCAGTACTTTGGCAGACCGCTGGAGAAGCTCAATGTACGTCAATACTCATACTGTATACAATCCAATTACATCTAACCTTTCCTCTCTTAGCTCTTCTTTGAGGGAGTGCAGCAGAAAGTGGCGCAGGGCGTCAAAGAGACGGAGATAAGTTATCAAATGGCCTTCTCCAAGCAGGAGCTGCGCAAGGTAATTAGCCAATATCCGGCGCGTGAGGTGAAAAAGGGTCTGGAGAACCTCTACAAGAAGGTGGACAAGCATCTGTGCGAGGAGGAGAATCTGCTGCAGGTCGTTTGGCATGCCATGCAGGAGGAGTTCATAGCCCAGTACAATTATCTGGAGGAGCGCATACAGAAATGCTATGCAGGCGCCATGATCAATCTGGAATTCAATATACAGGATATACTCAACTTCTTCTCAGACATTGCGCGCTCCCATTGAATTCTTTCTCTCTGATCGAGCAGTTTACTTTTAAGTGCAATAGTATTTAGAGCGATGTTTTTTTAAGTCAAAAATATACGCGCACATATTTAAACAGCTGACTGTGGGAGAGCAACAGTGTGTGAGAGCGCACAGAGAGAGAGAGAGAGAGAGAGCCGGTGTGTGCCAGAGAGTCCAATAAGATTTACCATCGCTTGTTCTGACTCTGAGAGCAGCTTTCAGCTGATTGGCGCGCCAGAGCGAGAGAGATAGAGTTAGAGAGATAGTATGTGAGAGATTCCAACTAGATTTTCCAACGTTTGCTCGCCCGTTGCGCTTATTCTGAGTCTGAGATCGAGAGCAGCTTTCAGTCTATTGGCGCGCTTCATTCCGTGTGGTTGTTGCTTGTCGCGTCGTGTCTTTTCACTGTTGATTTTAACTGTGTGCATTTTATTTGAATACTGTTGTTTGGTTGCGTGTGTGCGTTTTGTGATATGCAAATGGGAATTCAAAAAGCCGCAACGATCGCAAATAAATTGGCAACAAACGCGGTGCATACACTTAAGGTGAACTCTCTATCCCTTTGAAGTGGCTACTTACTCACTGTGACTAAAGGTTCGATTCTAAAGAGTCCTACAGTCGCAGTCGCAGTCGCGATCCTTTACGTTGGCGGCGCAGGCGTCGCTGCCACTTCCTCTGCCGCTGCCGCTGTCGTCGTCGCCGTCGCTGCCCTGTCTCGAGCTCAGCAGTTAAGTTTAAAGTAAGCGACCAGTTCGACAAGTTTTTTCGTTGCCTTTGCATTTTTTATGCACACGCTTTTTGTGTGTGTTCCGTTTCGTGCTACCTCCTGTTCGTGTTCTTTATATTTCGTTTGCATACAAATGCACACACATACATGCATACATACATACACGTGCATCGATACAATACAACAACAACGTCATAGTATTTCGTTTCCTTTCTATACTTACTTTACGTCTGCTTGTTGCTCTTCAACTTCGTTTGTTCTGGCGGTCATCAGTTGTTTTTGCTGTTGCTTTTGTTGTAGCTTTTGCTGTTCTTATTGTAGTTGCAGCTTTTGCTGTATTTTAAGTTGTTCACTCACACACATACACACTCATATATAGGCTTTGCTAAAAGCTGGCCACCTTGATAAGCCGCGATTGGCCGAACAACCTCCTCAAGTTCAATGCTGTTGCAGTGCATTATAAACTTCCGGGTCAATAAACAATAATTACGAAAAATAAAAGTAACGTTTGTAAATCTTGGATTAAATGTGTGTTACATAATAAAATTAAACGAATTAAAAACTTTAAGGTTATGCAAAACACAAAAAAATTATAAAATACTATTATACACTGGCAAAAAAAGAAGTGTTTGTTCTAGATGCATATATTTTAGATGTAAATTCTTACTTCTGTGAAAGCATAAAATAAATTTAAATTCAAGAAAACACATTGGTTCCAAGTTTCAATTTTTGTTTGTTTTAATATTTATAAATGTGAATTTTTTTTTAAAGATCATCTAATTTATACCCAAGAACGCCAATTTTTATCAGTGTCGAAATCCTAAAATAAAACTTTAGAAACTTGCAGATATTCTTGAAGTCGACTTAAATTTAATAATGGTAAAATAAAACTGCCAAGCGTGAAAATTACTATATATATACTCGATTCAAGTATGTCTTAAAATTAAACATAAACAATTGCAATACTTTTCTGTTATTGATAAAAAGACGTGTGTAATTTCATCCGTTCCATTAAGCGTGACAAATTTAAAGTACTTGCGAATAGTATTTTATTTATTTATTTATATGTTTTACTTTTGTTTTCTTTTCCTATCAACTGAGTATTATTTACTTGGGCCATAAAGGAAATGCTATAAATATAAATGCTGTGCAATATCCGTTGTGAATTCTCATTCCAGTGTCATTCGCAATATTTTTGCATTTGCATTTGCATTTGCGGTGTGTCGTTATTTCTTATTTCTCATTTTGTTTTTTATTGTTCAGTTTTAACATTGTCAAGAATAGACGAACTCGAGTTGCCATTGGTAACTGGCAACTGACAACGGGTAACAGGTAACAGGTAATAGGTAACTAAAAGGGGGGTATTTTGTGGGCTTGAACTGAGTCATAAGCGCTCTTCAGACGCTTTTCTTTCGACCATTGTTGTTGTGCTTTATGGCCAAAGAACTGAGGTTACCCCCAAACGAGTTAAATGCGACAGTTGATAATATACACTCCCTGCAGGGTAATTTAACTATGTCATATTGTTTGTGAGCAAATAATTGAATTCACAGAAATTTACTCAGAGACAATGATATCAACGTAAACATTTATTTAATGCAACAAGTGGAATTACATTTTGCCGTAAAGAAAGAGATAACAATTTCTTGTAGATTGTTACTTATAAAAAAAACTTTTTATTTGTCATTAGTCAATATTTTTTTCAAGTCTTTTTTATATAGGTTTTTTTAATAAACTTTTTTAATAAACTTTTTTATTTTATTTCAATTTGTTTCCAAACGTATTCCCTTTTATCATTAGCCAATTGCAGAGCAGTGGTATTCGGCTTACTCTATTTTCAAGTCTAAAGTGTAGGCTAATTAAATGAATAGTTGTTTTTTTCTTGGCCTGTTTGTCTTGTGGAGTCAGCTGCTTTTCTGGATTTAGCCAAATGTGCAAGTTCCCTAATCGCTGACCAGGTCCAAAATTTCAACTGAGCTCTTGACGGTTGTCAGTTGGCAGTTGACTGCACACATACGTGACGCTTAAACTTTTTCTACATAGCTTTTTTGGATTTGGTAATCAAAAACCTCAGACTTAACCCCTCGCGCCTCCACAGTGGGTTAAAGTGTGCCATATATATGGATAGAGTGCGACAAGTATAAAATACGAGTATTATATGGTTTGTTTGTATATTCATACTTAGTTTATTATGCAGTGGATATGTGCAGTGCACATTGTTTTAAAGTTTAAACAATGGCGTTATACGATAATAGAAATTAAGCGGGTTGCATGTCAGCTGCTGAGAAAATGAAGTCATTCCGAAGACCCACAAAACAACAACAACAACGGTTGAAAATAAAAATAAAAAGCAAGCGAGAAAAGTTACAGCAAGTGCTAACTAACTAAATATATGCACATGGGCTTATACGTACTACATAATATAATAACACAAGCAACCGTCTGGGCCAGTGAATCTTACTCGTTCTCAAAATGCCAAGCATGTGAACAACAACAACAACATCAACAACAACTGCCACAAGAAATGCATTAATCAAAGCCCATAAAGAGGCAACGAGTGCTGAAGGGCCACCTCTCTTTTAGCCAAGTCTACTGCCTCTATGGGTGTTAATGTTATTTTTTTTTTAGCCAAACTTCGCTTGAATGTAAAGTAACTCGTGTATAAAAGTTGTTGCGACCATTTATGGTGTCAGTAAGGTACACTGCAGCAAATAATGGTCATGATAATGATAATGATGCCTCTCTTTGGCTGCCTCGCACAGTTGAGCACAGAAAACCGAAAGAAGAAAGAAGAACGCCCTGAAAGTGGTGCAATTTCGTATTGCCGATGGTTCTCTATAGATGGTGCCTGGCAAGTTCTTTGCCATGGCTAGAAAGTGGCCAAAAAGGCAATTGAAGAACAGCAAAACAAAACAGAGAGAAAAAAAAACAATGTATAAATAAAAGCATGTTGTGGAAAATGGCGCTGCACTCAATTTGGTAACTGACAGCCGGAGAGGCCAGAAGAACAGACACGACCCGATGACGTCCCCTTTATGTCTGCAGCTACCGCTCTATCCCTTCTTCAGTCCCTTCCTCCATTCCGCCCTCTGTTTTTTTGACTTCAACTTGGGTTTCTTTTCACCAGGCAAACGTGCAGCTGATCGTGCGGCGAGTGGAACGTCGAGACGGACTCGTGTCTTACATATATTGTATATAGACCAGTTTTCTGGGTTTTCCATATGCCAAGTTCTACATTGCTGTGAGTGTGTGGCAATTTCATGACGCTTTTGCACGCACAATTGCCTTCAAATAGCAACCAAAATGGAGACATATTCACAGTGAGACAAGACTAAGAATAACTTTAATAGGGGGAAAGGTTCGGCACACTGAACTCTCAATACCCTTTCAGAACCGGGGATGGAACTTCCCACTGTTCTCTCCTATTGCATATAAATGATTAGTAGCCGGATTTTAACCAAATGTGTTCCACATCATCAAAAGAATTCCTAACATCAACTGTGTGAGTTTGGTTGAGATATCTCAAAAGACACTTAAGTTTCTTATACTAAAGGTTATGATGTATCAATCCAATCTGTCCAATTTCGACATATGCACTGCCTGCATAAAAAAGATTAAAAATTTGCATAAAAGAGAATATTCATTTACTGACAGGCTCCCATTAATACCTTACACATTTCTGACAAATTTATAATACCCTGTGCAGGTCTATTAAAGTTAAAAAGAGACACAAAACTTTTCGCTTTTTGGCTGAATTTAAGCTTAAATTTAACCTGGGATCCAATCATATTCCATCTCTTTTTTAATGCGGAAGTCATTGCCACATTCGGAGGTGGGGGTTTTGACCCAAAGTTCGTGCCAGATAAATTGCAAAAAGATATCCCAAGTGGCGCAAACAGCTTAACACTCGTATATATACTTTTTTTTGTGTATCAAAATGTGTTGAGTTGGGGGCATCATCAATTATGGCAAATGTTCTATCACACGAGAGATTCGCATGAATTATTATTTATTATTAAGAATAATAATTGTTGAGTTTGCTGTTTAAAATTAGAAATGAGCCGGAAACCGGTAACTCTACAGCATCCCGAGTTGTAATTATTAATAAGCAAAGCGAAGATCTTAAGAATCGACATTGAATCATCATCAACTATTTTTAATGGCATCTAGGAACTCATTAATATTTACCTGCAGCATTGTTAACTGACAATTTGCATTGTTTCTTGTTTTTCTTGTGTGAAAAATCGAAAAGTCAAAATAAACAGAATTCAATTACAACGACGACGACGACGGAAACCCAATGAAGTTGTAAACGTTTTGTGAGACGACGCGACCTTGAAATTTTCGCCAACTCTGTGTAAATTTACCTTTACCCTAAACCTTAATGAAGTTTCTACGGTTCAGTTTACTCACTTCGCAGCCGGGTTGCTTCCTCTTTAGTGTTTTTGTTGGTTTTCTTAGTGTTTGCTTCCCTGTCGGCCTCGGGGCTTGAGTTTCAGGTTCGGATTTGGGCACAGGTAGGGTAAGGGTATAGGTACGGGTATCAAGGGTACCGGGTAATACCCATTGCGAGGAAGGCATGTGAAAAGGTATCGGCATTATACACACTCGAATGATTAATTTCCTGTTTATGCGCACATTGTTCTTTGTTCTTGTTTATGCGGCTTCTTACGGACACAAGACGGGAGAGGAGTATCTTTTTTTTTTGGAAGGTTTCTTCTCAATGGAGTGCGAGAAGATAACCTTTAAATTTGCTGTACGTATATAGTTTACTCAGTTGACTAGCGTGTTTAGCTGATATTAATGCAATTACGAGTACTAGCGTAGTCAACTGATCAGATACTTGCACACATGTATCTGTCAGATATATTGTGTCTGTTACACGTGTTGCTGCGTACCATCTCTGCTCGTACAACTGTTCATGTAAACCAACCGCCTGCTCTCTGCTCAGTCAGACTGTGCAACTACCTGACAGGTAGCTCAACTCAACTCTACTCAACTCAGCTCAGCTCAGGTGAGCTCTGCTTGGTTTAGTCTTTCCGTACCTGTCGTCGTCGTCGCGTCTCTTGCCTCGAGTTCAATCAATTGTGTAGTTATAGTTGATTTTTTTTTTTTACGAATTCTCAGTGGGAACGCATTGAATCGGAATTGCTGAGAATAAAATCCCCAAAATAATACATAAAATCGAGAAACGTTAACGGCTACGACGTAATTTCCTGGAATTTTGCAATTGAATTGAAATTGATTTTCGGACATCATCGAGTACTCATACTCGTTTCGTGTGAATCTGAATGAATGAACGAGAACCTGTATTTAAATGACGCGACTCATTTTCATGCTCCATCTAAGCCGACAACGGTCTGTCGAATGAGTTTTATGGTGCAGCACGACTCCTCTTACCAGTTTGTGCAGTGTTACAGTTAAAAAGCCAAAAACAGTTTACAAATTATTGTAACCAGAAAAATTGTGAAATTGTTTGAGTTATTAAATACTCGTATATGGTAAACCATTCTATTTAAATGGTACATTTAATTATAAACTTGATTAATGAAATTAATAATATAGATAACAGTTATCATAAGATTTTTAAGTATCGAAATTGAAAAATTAGATTTAAAATGTTTTATTTCTAATAATAATGAATCTTGTTTCTAGAATATCTGAGAATTTTCGTTATTTTAATATTAAAATTATTAGATTTTTATTTAATTTACTTTTAACTATTTTTTACGATGCCTGGTTATATCACAGTTGAAGTTCTCAGCCATGCCCATTAATTGAAATCTGCTTTGACTTTTTTTTTGGCCTCGTGTTTATTGTTTCTACTTGATTTTATACACGATTCTATTGACTTTGAATAGATTTGTTTGTTTGCTCAATTTCGAATGTGGCATGGGGTCATTTTGTGGCTAATGATTCCGATAATTGCCATTGTGCGAATGCCTTTTTGTTTAATGGACAGCAAGTCAGAGTTGTAAATAGAGATGGAGACGGAGATGAAGTCGCTTAGCTATGACGTCGTAGATTTGAGATTTGTATTGTTTGGTTTATGATTATGATTGTCAGGTGTAGGCCTTCCTCCGTCCCTGCGGTGTTGTGGCTGCAATTAGACGTAATATTTATGCAAATCATTGCTCAGACACTTGACGAGTCATAGACAACAACTTCAGCAACAACATTTGCAATATGTCGGATGGAATCAGGCTTTTTGCTCTTAAGAGGGTTGTGCGAATAGATTGAAACATAATCATTGAATATCTCTGAATAAATAACTTAATGCTCTTGACCCACTGACAGGTGACAAAAGGACAGAGAGACAGACAGACAGACAGACATACAAATCTTTTACGCTCCAATGGGGCACTTTATTAACGCAATTTGTTTAATATTTTGAACAACAATAAAAGAAACAGCAAATCTGCTGCAATAAAAAGCGAGAGAGAATTGATGTGGATATTCGTATCTTAAATCCGCAACCGTTGCGGTCTTTATAATCTGCCTTGATCTTTATAATTGCTAAAAGGGCTTAATGCTTTTTACATTCGTTTAATTACTCGAGTTGGAAGTGCGAAATTGTGAACGTGTGCCCCACAAAAAAAAAAAAAAAGATACATAAAGTGGAGCAGTTGTGGAATGAAATGAAGCCATGGGCCACTTTGACAATTGTTGCTAAATGCGAATATCAGGAATTCATTTGTAAATTTGTAAATTAATGAAATGAAATTGATGAAGCGTCAACTCTTGTTGTTGTATTTGTTGTTGTTGTCGTTTCGTTACGGGGCGTGTCGGGCAGAGATTTGCACCACTGGCCCCACAGCAACTGGAAACTGGCAACGTTTAATTACATTCGATTGAACAATCAATAAAAAGCAATCACACACACACTGTGAGATACACTTTTACCCGTGTTTTATATTTTGCATCTTGTATCTTTGCTGTTATTGACAAGTGCATTGTTGTATGTAGTTTCGATATAAACGGAGGCGGCATCGTTAGTCTTGGTCTAAACCATAGCATTTTACATAATCTATCTGACAGATACACACACATACATGTATACTCCGCTGAGAAACTGTGTCAAGCCGACTGTGAAATGACTAGTCACTTGCATCTGTATCTGAGGAATTGACAATCGGGTGCCGGCTGCCACGCATAGTTATAGCTCGTATTATGCACTATTATGTTGAACTTGTTTCAGCTGTGTTGTTTTTACTTTCGTTCATGTTGCCGCTTGGCAGCAATATCAACAATAAACACAAGTTACAAACGTACAGAGAAACAAATAAACAATCTCATCTTGTTTTACTTTCCTTTCTTTCTTCGTATCGCGACGCGCCAGCGCAGTTGACTTTCAATTATAAAAAGCTAAATACAGATACTAAGATACATGGCTACAAAGATACAGCGACACTTACATACAAAGATACTTTAGCTTTGACTACGTTTTAAACGCCTTTCAGAAGCATTTCCACATGAAATTTGTTATGCTTTTAGTTTAACGAATGAATCTTCAAATTATAAGTATCATTTTTAATGTATCTGTTGGGATTTTGTGATTAAGTGTGACCTTTGTGATTAAGTTCAGGTTCACGCACTCACTCAACTGTTTTATGTGGACTTTCGCTCCAAAAAGATTAAGATAAATTCATGGAACTGTTTCCCGGATATATTCAAGGCATAGATCAAAGTTTTAAATGGCAACGACTTATGTGTTTGGAATGGCATTTATAATACAAAACATTCTTTAAATGGCAGCTAGTTCTTATTAAAATTTTATTAATTAAAAGAGTAAATTATACATTTGTATCTACGATAAACTATCAACACCCTTTGCTTGAATATTTAGCATATTTCGCTATAAATGTTTTATAATTAAATCACAAATGTTGACTTCCCAGAATTATGTGCTCTTTTTCCCAGAAAAATTTCAAGTTAAACAAAAGTTAAGTAAATAAAAACACTTTAATTTTTGCCGGCAAGCACAAGTGCAGTTTTGGGCTAAATGCTGTGTTAATGTTCAACTTGGCAGTGCCAGACTTTAGGCCCAGTTTACCGGACTGAGTTTAGACTTGAAGTTCGACTTGGGCTGTGGTTACGCGCGGTTGCTTTTGCGTTTGTTTGGCGTTGGTGTTGCTGCTGGTAATAATAATGGTGGTGGTATGTCAGAACCTTTATCAAGCGAGAAGACAGACTACCCGTACATGTACTGCAACAACACTGTCATACTTTGTTTATATACACTCACAAAGAGTATTATAAATTTGTCATGAGATGTGTTGAAGGAAGCAGACTCCAGAGGGCATACATATTCTTGATCAGGTCAACGAACTGAGTCAATATAGACTTTTAATAGATAATAGAAAAGTTATTTCTGAAGATAACCTAACCAAATTTGCAGGTTGTCTCTTTGGTATGGTCTTTAATATTCTTTTACATTCTGACTAATTCATTATATTGCTGTCATATGAACGTTAAGGGTATCGTAACTTCGGTGTATCTAAAATAACTGCTCTTTCTTGTTCTTGTTGCTGTCGTTGTCGCCGTTCAAATTGAGTGCACAAAGAAAAGCAAGACCAGAATGAATGGTGGCCATAATGACGTACGAGTTGCAGCATTTACCTGTTAATAACCTGTAACTTGATGCACGGACTGTCGCCTAATTCGACTTTGGTTCCAGACACTGACTTACGCCCAAGAGCCAACGGTCCAGCAAGTCGAGGCCCTATATCTACCATATGTATAGTATGTACATTGTAAAAGTATGCGGCATTTCTCTTTGGATATTCATATCACTGGCTGTGTCTGTATTTGTAGCTAAAGTTGTACCTGTATCTGCAATCTATATCGCTTGCAAATCTTCATTGTGGCTGGCGCCAGTCGCGTCGCGTTTGTTTTGCAAAATTTTTCAATAATAAACAGCCGTAACAGTCGAAATCAGCCGACGTCCACTTTGGTGCCTTAATTTGCGTTAAAAGAGCGTCGACGTCAGCTCGTAAAGATTTTTTTGTTGCTGTTTTTGCCGTAACTGACGTGAAGTTTTCTTTTTCGAACAGGCGCTGTTTGCACAGTCTTGAAATTTGTTTAAGATTGAGATACAAATACGAAGGGAGGGTGTTGTTGGCCTGTTTCGTGGTCAGCAAAGGCAACGAACTCATGATCAAAGCTGTTGACCGTTTTTGTTGTTGTCGAAGTGATTGTTGTTGTTATGGTTACAGATATATATATATTTCGAGCTCAGCTCATTTATTTGTGCAAGCGTGCATAATTATTTTGTAAAATGTGCATTCCAAGTGATTGTGATAAGAGCTGTTATTTTTAGTGTTTGTGTGTGCTTGTTATTTTTGAGGCCCAGATAAAATATATGCCATCGTGACGATAAGATGCTTGCCTTTTGTTTGACAAAACGAGAGGTGAGATACAAAAGCAAAGTAAAGAAAGAAAAATAAAGAAACAGTCATTAACAAAATGACACAACTTTTGTTTAACCTTTCTGTCAGGCGATATCATTTGACTCACTCATCAAAATGGTTTTTTCTACTCCACTTCAAATTACAAAAAAAAAAAAACATTCAATGACGCTCTTGACTTAATTTATATTGTTGATAAGCTGTTCAAACATGCATATAAATTGTATTTTATATTTTAATAAACAGGTGATGCCTATTATTTTTATTCACAACACATCGTAAAGATACTAAGCTTTGTAAGCACATGAAAGCTCGACAGACAATAACAATATGTTAATTAATCCATATGATGTAATATTCTAATAGAATGATCGTTTGAATAATACTAAAAAGTGTTAAAAGCACATTAAAGCTTGATAAGCTGCATATTAGATGATTATTTCTCTATATCTAATAATTCCTTCATACATTTATTCTAGCTGAGCTTAGAGCTATGAAAGCACCTGGAAACTCAACAATGTATTTTAAAGTAGACTCTATCTCTGACTTCAAAACATTCTATTCTTAAAGATGCATCTAAGCTCTTTGTACTGTAATTAATCCAAATTATAGAGACTTAACTTAATCCACAGATCGTAATAGTTTTCTCTATATAATTAAAAAACTTAATGGGTTAAGAAATTGGCTTGTTTTTATAAAAAAGCCTTAGCTATGATATGTTTAACTAAGTCGAGCGGAATTCTTTGTTTAACTTTTGTATTGAAACAGTTGCTGTTTACGACTTTGTTTACACGTTTCTGTTTCTGTTTCATATATAGTACTTTCAGACTTTCAGATAAAGATATTAAACGCAGTAGACTGAAATAAGTTCAGTGAAATTCGCTACAAAAGTTATTGCTACAATTTGTATTGTATAATGAAATGAAAAGGCAGAACTTAATGAAAGTCGGCCAGAGTGTCATAATCGTATAAGCATACATAATATGGTGAATTTATCCATTGTTGTAATGGCTTTAGAATTACAGCTTTCACTTTCTCTTAATTCGTTGCGATTTGATAGCGAGTTTTACTTTCGATATTCGATTTTGCCTAAGATTTGGGCTTATTGTTCTGCAAAATTTGGATTTCATTCGCATGCTAATCGTTGTCGCCAATAAATAAACAAACCCATGAAATCCACATGTGAATCATTTCGTTTGAAAAATGTTAAAGCGGTTATTTTTATTTTTGAGGTTTCGTGTGAACTGAAGCCGGTTCGGCTTTGAACCCATTAATAAGTTTCCAAATAAATCTGCGTCACTTCTCACCATTTCCCCTTCCACTCTCTTTGTCTCCTTCACAGATCTAATCGATGAGCAGCAATTATAAGAATCGTAGCACCGACGAGGCCCTCGCCCAGCAGCTCAGTCTGCCCAGAAGTGTCAAGCCCTCGGCCACGCCCACCTATAAACAGATATCCGGCGGCATGGCGACGCTGCCACGCCCCGACACTGATCAGCGACTGCGCAACGAATCGACGAACGCACGAACTTGCGTCTACATTGGAGGCGCCACAGGAGTCAGCAATGCGGCAACCCTGGATCGACGGCAGCCACAACGCATGTCCTGGCTGAATATGAGACGTGCCAAGGCGGATGCCGAGATGCCCGCCGTGACACCCTCGCCACAGACAACGCGCAGCTGCATCTCCACGGTGTCCAGTGTGGTTGACAGTGGCGGAGGTCGCACCACAGCAACCTCGGGACGCATCAGCTCCAGCGGCATAATTACACTGAGTGGCAGCAACAATACCTTGACGGATATACAGGGTTATCATGAGCACGATCTACATGATGGCGTGTCCAAGAACTATTCCTCCGTCTCGGTAACGGCGTCTGCTCATTCCGCGCACAACATCACGACCGCCAGCAATGCCAAGCTGCTGCCCGCCGCGGAGGATGAGTCAAATCAACAGGTGAGACAGCTTAAGATAAGATACAATATATATTAAGAACCGTTAGCAATCTGTTTGCAATTTACATTTATCTAATAGTTGTGAAATTTACATAAGAACGTGACAAATAGTTATTATTAATTTTGTAATATCACTCCCTTGAGAATATTTTAATTGATGGAGACTATTCTGATTCGTAACGCTTGCCTAATATATATAATAGATTTAATAGGAATAGCTGAATATTTCCATATAACAAAAGACTAACGGATATTCCTTCTAAGTATATCATGAAAATCACATTTATCTGTGAAAACGTTTTGTTAGTTTTTGGGAATTATAATAAAGCTCAATTTTATATAGATTTGATTTTTTAAAATATGTTTATCGAATTCAAAATGCGGAAAAACTAAATAGCATCTGTTTATCAGTTTTCACACTGAATCTTTAGCTTGTCATGAATGAATCAATTTCTCAAACTTGTAGCATTTTTTTGTTCTGTTAAATGTTGTGCAACAAAAACTGGGAACGTACGTGATCCAAGTGCCTCGACTTGGACTGGAGAGAGAATGCTTCGCATTCGAACCGATCAATCGAGGCGCCTAACTAGTCTAAGATCATTGTAATCAGCTTAATGGCGCCTACGTGAGATAGGAAATGCTCTCTACTTGTAGATCTTATCTGAGTGTAAGCTTCCGTGTCCGTTGTTTTGTAGCAGCCACTGTACGTTTACTTTTCCCATGCGTTAATTTTCGCGCTTTTTATTTGTTTCGAACATTGTTTGCTTGTCATAATTTGTGACGATGCTGCAAGGAGACAAACTTGTTTGTCTATGCATTGAAGCATGTTGAATGGTCGATCCATGGATTACAAACAGGCCTTGACAATCGCAAAAATAGCACAACTCTTTGTTGACATCTTTATAAATTCCAAGTCGTAAGTCAAAAATCGGGGACTGTCTTTTTGTTTTGTCCACTGTCCAAATTTGTTGATTGTTGTTTAAGCCGTTTGTTGTTTTAATGCGCCTGGTTTATAGGGTTGTCTGTTCAACATCATAAAACAAGTTTCGGCATAAGTTTGACTTTTATTTGGGTTAGTGAGGCACGGGTTTTACTTTAGTGCTTAGACTGACCATCATTGCTTTTCTACTCATCCATTGGTCTGCCGCTCCAGAGGCGTCCAATTGTTTTTTAAAGTCTTCGCGTCTAGCGGCAATTCTACAATTTGCGCTAATTGCATTCGTAATTCATGTTCTGAAATGAGTGCAAAGTGCACATTGAAAATATGCCAAAGAGCTGCTAATTGCTTTTAATTAGGTTTATCATTTCGACAGAAGTGTCCTTAATTTGAAATTAGAAACGGTTAATTAACTTGTTGTTGTGGTTTATAAAACTTAAAATAGCGTCAAATAAAAAGAGATTCTTTTGGTTTCACAAATGTTTGTGGTCGGTTCTTAATTAGTTAAAAATGCAAAAAGCCTTTCCAAGCTAAGAGATAATTTTGTAAAAAACTTTGGATTTTTGGTTTTTATGCGACATAATCTGTGTTTTTAATTATTTGCACATTTCCGTATGTTTCAATTGGTTTTTTAATAATTAATTTTTTAAATATATGTTGTAAAATACATAAATTTTTCTATAATTTAAATTCGAAAGACGACTGCATGTATAACAGTTCCATTGCACAGTTACGTTAGCGAATATCTGAACCGCAGAAATATGCACCAACCTAAAAGTGTGCTACACTTTTTGTTAAAATGTCTCAGCTTTGTACAAATTATAGCATAACTCAAGGCAACAACCACTGCCCGCGTTTGTCGCTTAAGTCTTTTGTTTGCATAGCGTAAAGTGGAATATAAATAATAAGTAAACTGATTAAATATATTATTCACTTCTCAGCATGATTTTAATTGGTTTAAAATGAGCTGATTGCATAGAAAAATACTTTTCGCTTAAGAGTCGCAATCATACAATAATTATTCACATGCGCATATGAATACGAATACTCATAAGACGACTGATTTGCAATTGCTTGCCACAATAACAAACAAAATTACAGGCAGCCGCCCCGTCGCTTACTCAGCATGTTTTGCTGTATTCGAGTGTGTATATATGTGTGTGTGTGTGTGTGTGTGGGTGAAGCGGGTGTTGTACACACCGCACATACACTTGTATCAGTTACTTCATCTCTTATGCTTTTCGTTTCCAATTCGCTGATTAACAAGTTCAACACAACGAAAAATGTGCAGCAGCTACTCGACTCGTACTTTCGGTGCGAATTCGGCGTCGCGTCGCACAGTTGCACGTTTTGTGCGTTAAGAGAGGCACAGCCCAAAATTCGACTTACTGGCTGCCTGACTGACTGCCTGATTTGATATGTCTGTTGAAAGATGACGTCATTATTGCTGTCGTTCGTTGCATTGATACAATTTAAATGATCATAGAAACCGGCTCGACTTGCGCTTGTCTCAGCTTGAATCCAACGCTGCGGTTGTGGGAAGCAATATGATAATTGGCGGTTATTAGAATTGCATGGACGGACATGGGCTTTTGAAAGCTGCCTCCGCAGTGAAAGTGGCCAAGTTGTTGGTTCAGTTCAATTCAGCGCTGTGGCCAGTGACCAGTAGCCAGTGGACAGCAGAATTTCGATATGTGTGTACACAGACAGAGAATCCAAATGGAGAGACGACAATTGGGCAACGGAACGCTGCGCTACACTGCGCTACCGGGTTGGGTGTAACGGAGTACTTGGCTAGTTAGCGATATGGCAGCTATATGGCTTCATGATTTCAACTCCTTTCACTTGCTACTGATTAGACGAGACGCACCGAAAATCGTAAAACAATAGCCATGTCACAAAGAGACTAAAAGACAGACAGACAGACCGCAATGCTCGAGTGCCCCCAGATGCATCTCAACACTACACTTTACAACATTTCAAGTAAGTAGCCAACGACACAAAGGGATTGTCCGAGCGAGCTCTGAATACGTTCGTCTCTTATTCAATCTGTTGACAAAAGATTTCCAGGCGTCTTTTGTGGACAGTTTCAGCCTCATTGTGGGCACATTTTCACACTCCAATTTCATGTCGAGTTTCATACAATTGACAGACGCATTAATAAAAAAAAAACTCTATAAAATTGTATCCGTAATTGTTGTGCAGCTGCAAATAAGGGAGAGAAGGCCAAAAGTTTTGATGCTGATTCTATGAATTCTATATAATAATGACATTCGAAATCAATTCTATATAATTAGAAAATCAATGAAAGGCTTATTTATAGGCCACCTTCAGTTTGTTTCCACTTGGCTTAGATTTCAATCACGCTTTTACTTTTTGCCGCCTCGTTGGGCCTTTTATTATTATTTATTTTATTATTAATTTCAAATCAAGCAGAATTTCAACGGCCACTTTGTTCATTTGAAATGCCAAACACATAAATCTGACAAAAGCTACCAAAAACTTATGAAAATAAAGCAATTATGAATGCTAAACGAATGGCCAAAAGTAAAAATTCTATACCACAATATGCAGACACAACCTGACAGCCTGGCTTAATGAACGGCGATGTATTCCAATCTGCAAATACCCTGCAAACATATGGAATTTTAAATAAATGAGCCAACTAAGGTTGACTAAGTAATACATAAAAATATATAAAAATTATAAATAATAAAAAAATGATAAAAAAAGTGTAAATAATTAAATAATAAATTAAAAAAAAATAAAGCATATAATTATTTTATAATTTTATACTCTTGGAAAAAAAATAAATTTATATAAATTTGGCATTTAAAAAATATCAATTGGAAATATTTATTTTTATTTAAGTATCAAAGTCTATACTACAAGTCTATTCAAATCAAAGTTGCAGGGTATAGAACAGCGCTCAATTAATGCTTATCAAACGCACATTGAGCACTCGGGAAAGTCACGCTCTCAGCAGTTGGGCCAATCCATCAATACGTCGTCCAATCGACATTTCCGTTGTAAGATTCGATTATGGCCAGGGCCAATAGCTGGCCAATAAAGAACCGATTTAATGATTTTATATTTAAATTTTTTTGTAACGCCAAATATCAAAACTGTAGTTGTTGTTTTATTTGAGAACGTGTGCGTCAATAAAATAATATTATTATTTTCTATTAACGCTCTGAACTGAGTTTGGCCTGTACATTTGTATTTATTTATTGAGGCCCACACTGAGCATCGTTAATTATGCGCCCAGACACGAACTCGATCGCGATCTCGTTCTCATTCTTGTTCTCGTTCTCGTACACTGTCTCAAGTGCGGGTTCGAGTGCGAGTTCAGGCTCGGGTTCGGGTTCGGGATCGAGTCAAGATGATGCGCCAGTTGCGCTCGCATGCTTACATAATAATTATAAAAAATTATGAGATTGTGTGCTTGTTGTTGTTGCGGTTGCTTAGAACGTGTTAAAATGAAATTTAATTTAACTGTGAGAAGAAGCAGAAGCAAGAAGAAATAAGACGCAATGGCCAAGACTAATAGACGAGTTTCTCTTTGCCTTAGCCCACTTCCTGCTTGGCCCAAGTTAATTATGCCCACGACATGGGAATAACGCGACAGTCGGCTCAACATCTTCAGAACTTTCAATTAGATGATCTGCGCAGCCGCAGCCGCAGCGCGTGGGCGTTTACGAGTGAAAAATACTCAGAAAATCGGAGTTTAAAGATAAAACTCGTAAAAAAACATAAGAAATGTATTAAATAAATGTATCAAAAGAGCAGAAAACATACGCTGTTTGTTATTCTGTTAAAGGAGAATCAGTGAGGCGTACTTTAGGCTTGCTGCATGCACATTGAACGAGCGCTAACAATTGGCGCGCACTGTTCAAATAAACGAAGTGTAAACTCGGCTTGGCTCGTTTGGGTTCGGCACTTGGGCGCTGACTTTGCGCAGCGACTGTGCGATAGAAAGCCACGCTTTAGAGGCTCGCGGCCGCCCAGTCAACGTCAGTTCTGCATTAATGAGAGAGCAGCTCGGTTCATGTTCGCTCGCATGCTACGTGTGGTCGCCCCCAGTGTCTCGAAAGTCCCCCCTCAATTCCCCCTAGTCACCAACAACAATAGCAACAACAGCTTCAACTATAACTCGAGTGAGTGTGTTGGAAAGAAGAAAAGCCCATAAAACGACGAGCAGACTCATAAACAAAAAACTCGTTTCGGTGTCTCATTCGATTTTCCAATCATATTTCGGTCTGCAGCTCGCAATTTTCGTGGGGTCTCTTGGCGCAGTCGCTACTTGGCGCTGCTTCGGTGATGAGTGACGATCGCTAACCGAGTGAATATGAATCGAATTCGAATGATTTCGACGAATGTGCAAATGTGTGAATGCGAAACAAATTCAGCGTAAATTGCATTTCGTTGCATTACGCATACGCCGTGTGTCTTCAGCGGTTCCGTGTATCGCAATGATAATGCTTGCAATCCATATCTAATGACAATTTACCGCTTCGTCAACGTCAACGTCTTCGGCATCGTCTTCGTTTACGGAACCAGCACGCGTCGATGTCACTGTTGCCAATGACGTTGAACACCAAACAAACAATAACAACAACAATACTAACAATCGTTGAAATCGTTGATATATGATGCGATTGTCGTTGGCAATTCGCAAAAGACATTCAATAAGCGGTTCAGGGCTAAGCAATGAAGGTGTTGCCAATTAATATTTAAAGCGACGTCGTCGTAACGCGATAACTTGTTCCATATGCATATATGTACATATATGTGCCGTATTATATCTCTTTATACTTATATCTCTTTACTCGGCTATTTGCCTTTTCTGCTTCTTAGTTCATTTTATTATTTTATTATTGTTTTTCTGTTTTTATTTGGATGACATAAATGATATCAAACCGAAATATATACGGCTTAAATTGAAATGTTAAATGTCGCAGTGGAAATTTGCATAATTTTTGGGACGAATAAAGCGTATTCAATAACAACAAAAAGAAATATTAAAACTGATAAGCTCGTTAAAATATTAATGTAATTAATAACAATGAAACGCGACAGGAAAATAAGAACTTGAAATTAATTGCAATTTACGAAACAATTTTAGCCAAAAAATCAAGATAACAATTATAATTGCACAAGATACAATATTTTAATTAAGAAACATAAATTGCAATCAACAGCAGCAAATAATATAATGAAAAGCAAAAATAACATGAAATTAATTGCAAATCCAAAACAAAATCAATTTAAAAGCTAAAAAAATTAACTAACATAAAAAGCATTTTTTACAGTTTAGCTAAATTAACGAAATAAATCACAATTTGAAGAAGCAAAAATCTACGTAAATTACATGCAACAAATATCAAATGCAAGAAAATGACAAATTCTTTTGCACCTATAAACAATACAAAGTCTGTCCAAAGATGGAGATACCAACAACAAAATATCTAGCCGATTATCTCTATGTTGTACATGAAGATGTGCCCTTCCGATATTATCGAAAAGTAAGTTGGAAATAATTACAGAAAATATTTACAAAAAACAAAAAAAAATGAATCTTTAAATCGTGTTAATAAAAACGATAAATTTATGCTTGGTTTGTTAATAGGGGACATGCATGATGTGCCACATGATATGGCAATTAATACTTGGTTATAGGCAGATTATGAGTACTCGTATAATAGACCTGGCTTATTGCCGCTTGAGGTTGGGGTGTTTTGGCGTTTAGCTTGTTGTTTACATTTTCACAGTGTGGTTTTGCGCTTTATTTACTGCAGTCTGTCAGTCAGTTTGTCCGTCCGTCCCGATAGCTGAGCGTCACTGAATGAATTTCACTTAAAAACGTTCCACTGCCAAGCGAATTTTTTTATAATATATATATAAGTATTTTGTGTTGTTGTAATTTTTGCTTCAAGCTGTTAGGTGTTTTTTTCTTAGGTTTATTTTATGCCATTTCGTTTTTGAAAGTATTTACAGCTGTTGTTGTTGAGGTTGTTGCTGTGGTTCGTGGTGGTGTTTTTGCCCCGCATCTAATGAGCTTATGCGGTACAATTCGCAGGCGTCGGCATTTTGGCCTCTTCACAGACCTTCATAATGGGTCTCTACTTTCTTTTGCTGCTCATTACGCGATAGATAAATACGTACAAATATAAGAACTCCAAATGTGAAGCTGTATTTGCGAGTGTGTGACTCGAAAAAATGAAAAGAAAACAAATAAACATGCAGCAAATTGTTAACTTTTAAGTAAATAAAAGAAAATAATTATTACACAAGTTGAAAGCGGAAGTGCCGGAAATGATAATGACTTTGTATTGTAGGTGTCTCACTGTATGACGTCTGGCATTGCCAGCGAGGCGGATGCTAGACACCTGCTGCTTCTTCTTTTTAAACTATTAAACAAATACAATTTCTTTATCTTATATCATTTTATCATTGCAGACAAAATGCTCGGTGTTTCGTGGCCTTGTGCTCTGCATTTGCCTGAACGTCAGCTATGCGAATGTGGTGCGCTTCCCACGTGAACTGGATCGGTATGGGTCGGCCTACCTGGTGCCGTATCTGATACTGCTGTTTCTAGTCGGTCTGCCTATGATACTGCTTGAGATATCTGTCGGACAGTTTCTGGGCCAAGGGGCGGCACACACCTGGCGTGCCTCGCCCATATTCAAAGGTAAGCAACAGGTTTCTCTCTGGCCATGAATGTTGCACATGACACATGGCAACAGGTTGGGGTTGCACATGGCAACAGGTTGGGGGTTGCACGGCCGAGAAAAACAACCCTTGGAACGAAAGCTGTGCAGTGCAACCCTCTTAGCAGGACTAAAGCTCATTGCAAAAGCTGCAACTGCTGCACTTTTCCGTCCGTTTATAATTCCCAAGTTGTTGTTCCGATTGTTGTTGCATAAATACCGTTAGACCGTTAAGGATTCATTGGGGCGGTCGTGCATTCGCAGTAACGACGGTTGGACACATCCCGTTTACCCAAATCTGAAATTGTGTCCGTTGGATGGCAGAGCAGAATAAGTTACGCAAACTTTGGTCAAACTCTGAAGCAAAAACAAAGCAAATGCAATTCGCAAAATGCAAATGCAAAGAGCAAACTACTTATACATATATAAAAAAATATAAACAACAAAAGTCTAAACAAGAAATCACGAAACGCTAAGATAAAATAATGACAAAAAAAATACTATCAGACCAAGAAAATATCAATGCAAACAAAAAAACTTAAAAACACATAAAATACACTAAAAAAATGAACTAACTTAAATGTGACTTAGTAGGTAATGATCATCATCGTGTTTATCAGGACAAAATGAAAAACTCTGAAAAAAAAACCTAAAAAAAAATATTAAAAACTTCAAAATGCATTGGTGTATGTGTCCCGTTCGTGTAATCGCTGGCGCGCCAATGCCGGCATATGGCCCAAGGGCCGGCTGGGAAGAGAGCCCGGGCTCTTTGGGCTCTCTCTGGATACTCACCTCTCCTACCTCCTCCTCCAAAGACACAAACAACAACAACAGCAACATCTGGGTACAGTCAAGGGCAGCCGCCAACTAACCTGCTCCTCCTCCCCTATGTTGTGGTGTTCATGGATATGGATGTCGATCATGATGGTACCATATGTCCAGCTCGCCTTGAGGGAAAATGCTGGCGCGGCGCGTCCACAAAAAATAACCATAGAGACGTTTAAGGCAAATTCTAAATGAACAAAAAAAAAAAAGTATAAACCAAAAATAATTGTAACGAGAAAACAAACGATTCAAAAAAAATGAGCAATATGAGCAACATACTAATAATGGCAAAAAGCAAAAATGAAAAACTGCAAATTACGACACAACACCTTCGAAAAGACCTCAGTATAATACACATAATGCTGGGTGCTGCAAAGGAATGCCTTCGTTGTATCGCCCCTTTTTTGCATTTTTGCATTTTAGCAATACTTGAGCTATTGCAATGGGATTTAAATCATTACATTTTACACTTTAAACATTACACTTAACATGATGAAACTTGTATTTCATTTTCAGTGAGTACAAGTAATTGCAATTGTTTCCTAATTCGTAACTTGAACTCGTTCATTTTAATTTAACTGCTTAGCTTTTGTCGTCTAGCTCATTGTAAAATTACCAGTAAATTTATTAAGTCAAGTTCTTAGAACAAACGATAAACAATTCAAGTGAATTGATAGCGAAGAAGCACTTGTTATATTAGTAACTGAGACAACTGTATATAATACAAGGGATGCAGAAAAATTTGAGAGGTTTCCCCTTCATAAATATTCGACTTTTTTTGTACCACATTTTCCCATTTTCGAAAAAAAGTTTTGAAAAGTATCATCAAAATTGGAAATCTGAATTATTTTTCCCATCACTATTAATTTTTTCTACACTTTTCCATCGGTTGTGTTTTTCAAAAACTTCACGCTGTTTAACTTTGTCAAATCTAAACTTAGTTACTTTATCTTAGTTTGAAAATTTATCAAAACACGGGATTTGAAAAACTAAATACATGTAACTCGATGTATTACATGCCGATTGATCGTCAAGGACGATTATAAGCACGATTCGCAGTTTGGAATTACATCATTAACTTAAACAAATATTTTTCAATGTTTATTTTTGTTAAATTTATGAAAACGAACTTAAATAAATACAAAATAAAAAAAATGTATGTATACAGCTTACCAACAAATAAAAAATTATCCAATTGGCAACCGTGATAGTCAGGTTGAATTATTTGAGAAGGCCAAGAAAATAAACTTAATTTAAAAATATTGAATACTGTTTCAGTGTTTATTAATTACATCTTATACTCTATAGTTAACAATTTTAATTTGTATTTTATCTTTATTTAGGGGCCTGTATTATCAGTCGCTTTGCGTCGTGGGTGTCGGCCATCTGGATATCGCTTCAGGCTGTGCTTGCCCTTGCCTATATAGGAATGTTCGCCTCGAATACACTACCATTTCGCGAGTGTGTGGGCAACCTAAAGCTGAATTTGGTAAGTAGTTATTATGCAATATTGATTCTATATTATAATATTTATTTAATTCAACAGAACGGCTACTCGGTAACTGGCAACAGTGGACAGGAGTGCTTGCAACAGACGTTTCTGACGCCATTTTGGCGTAATCCACTTTACTTTGGTCTGTTGGCAGCTGGCCTAATTGGTATCTGGATAGTGGTCATGTTGTGGTGAGTGCAATATGAACTATAATCACAGGGAAACCTTTAACTTCTTCTCTTTTTAGCACTCACAATGCCAAGATCTTACGGCGTAGTCTCTTTGTTTATGGCTTGGCAGGATTGTTCCTGCTCTGCGCCTTGACTGGCTGGGAAGTGCGCAATTCCTTCTCCCGTCATTATTTTCCGGAGCTGTGGCTCTATGACAGCAGCCTGCTGGCGGAGAGCAACATCTGGTTTAATGCTCTAATGCAGGTGCTGTTCTCGGTCAACTGCGGCTTTGGATCACTACCCATGTTGACGGGCAAGTTCCTGTATAAGGGCGATGCAGTGCGTACTTCCGTTGTGTATCTGTGCTTCAATCTGCTGATCAATGCCATTGCCGTGACTCTGTTCATGGTGCAGTTTGATTCCGCAGCCAGCGGACCGATGGATGAACTGAAGCCACTGACTGCCATCTATGATCGTGCCCTGTATGGCTCCCAGACGGATAGTGAACTGATGCGTCATTTGATTCCGTCACTCATCTATACACTCGTCATCCTCTCCGCCCTCGTCTCCATCACGGTTGCCGTGTACACCTCGACGCGTCTAGTGCCTCGTCGTCCCAACTATGTGATCTGCTTGATAGCTTTGGTGGTGGCTGTCATGTCCTTTGCAGCACCCAAGTTCCTCATAGCGCGTGTCCTGGATTCGCGTCTTGTGGGCACCTTGGCCATTACGGCTTTGGTCTTTGAGCTGATTTCCATTACGTGGATCTATGGCGCAAAGAACATTTATACGGATCTGGAATTTTCCATTGGACGTCCTATTTTCCGTATCTGGATGTGGAAGTGGTGTGGCTGTCCGGCTATTCTAACCGGAATACTTGTGTGGTGGTGTGCCGACGATGATCAGGATGATCTGCTGGCAGGTTACTTACCACGCTGGGCTCCCATACTATTTGCGCTGGCTGTGATTCTCATCATCGCTTGTGTGCAGATCTTCCGCCAGGTGGAGTACAATTTCTTCGGCATGATTTGCGAAGCCTCAAAACCAGCCAAGGAATGGGGTCCCGCCGATCCCCTGGCACGTCATTCCTGGAAGCAATGGCGTTCCGTCTGTCAGGACACTGGACGTCGTGATTTTACACTGCGTCGTCGTGGCACTCGAGATTACACGCACTCCATAAAGAAAGGTCAGTATTCGAGTGCCCAGAAGTTGGCCACAAATGGACAGATGACACATCCGCACCAGACACATTGGAAGTCCTCCACACCTGGCAACAGTTCGCCCAACTACAGTGGTTCCATGTTCGGCGACTCGGCCATCGAGGAAGACATCAGCGTGGACAAGTTTCCAGGCATCACCCAACAGTATGTGCCATTCCAGGCCAACGATGGCAAGCCGCTGAGATACTCGCAGCGTACACGCCAAACGGCCCAACCACAGACTTTAACACGAGCCCCTCCTGGGCCAACGACTGTGGAGAAGCACCGCGAGGTGGTGTACATCAGGCGGCTCTCGGATGGCGGCAGTGGCAACCATTCGACTCGCATCGAGATATCGCCCTCCAATGAGTCCATTAGCTACGGCAATGGCAAAGCGAATGGGAATGCCAATACGGCCATGTCTCGTAATCCCTTGGGCCGATCCACAGGCTGTCTGGCACCGGCGCCGGCGCTGCATCCACCTGGCAACCACATCAAGCGATCTGCCAGCTCTGTGGTGAATGTGAACACGCACAAGCTACCTCCGCCCACGTCTGCATCTGCCGGAGATCACATCTGCTGGCGCAAGTTCAATGTCAATCCCGAGGAGTATTCGACGGAGCTGTAAACTGTGGTCAGGCCTCAATCGCAAAGCATTCACATTCAAAAGACTTGTTGCATCCAAAATAAATGTATCTGAATCTGTATAAAACTGAAAGCAGATTTATCATTAAGTTATCGAATTACGAACTATGCCCATATGCAAAGTGTATCTTCTAGTTTTGATCTGTACATAGAGAGCATGATATCTAGCATTAGTTTATCAATTAGTCCTTTAATGTATTAAGCAAATTTTGATTTACATGTAATTCTGTTGTCATTAATCGTCTTGTAATTGGCGCCTTTCCCTGAGGCAGCCACAACTAGAAAGTGTGAGATCCTTAGAGGATTTCAAGTAGTTAAGATTTATGTTTAATGTGTGCATGTAATTTTCTGTAAGTGTCTGTATGTCGTCTAAATAACGGTGTGTCTGTGAACCTATAAACTAACCACTTAAATATATGTATGTAATATATTTTAGTTTGACATTGTCCTAATATTCTGCGTGTAATTGTTAAGTGAACTGCACAACGATTACGAAAACGATCTTATGTAATAAAACATACAAATAGTAAATTATAAACAGAAATGGTTTTATTTTTAATGGAAAACTGTATATTTGGGACCATTTTAATTCAAGTTGCTTCAGATTGGATTGAGTTTCTTTTTATATAGACTTTCTTCATAAAATCAGAGAATCTGTTAGGACAATCACTACTCACAATATCCACATTTACATTTAAAGATTTTCTAATTCTATTTTTCTTTACAAAAACATTGACTTTGAACCACAGTGCCATACAGACGATGTCATAAATTGACCAGCCTAAAAGTATGCTAATAATAATTATGCTTTACGTATGCAACTATACAGAAAATTCAGAAACTGGATTTAAATGATTACTTTAAAATTCTTTTAATAATAGATAATAAATATATACATATATGCGTTTTCTATAAATGAATAAATTTGGGAAATTGACATTTATAATTGGGAATTGTCTATATCAACTTGAGAAGAAACTTGACCAAATTTGTCTGTGTGTTTTTAATTAGAAATCAGTTGGATATTGCAAATGTGTTCGCCCACTGCAGTACGGTAAATCAATATAAAACCATTACGCCCACAATTTCGACAAAATTTTAGAATTTTAAGTAGCCTTAAGAACTGAAACACAAGTCGTGATAACTACAAAATGGCTGAGAACGCTTAACGGTTGCAATACGAGTATTAAAACTATTCGTTTAATTATTAATAAGCGAAAAAGCGTATGTGTTGCTTTGTATTAACAAAGGAGATTCATTAAACATATTGTCTACAAGCATAAAAGACATAATAATTAATGTGTGCAGATGGTTCCATACAAATTCGATGCCGAAGAAAGAAGCCAACAGCAAATAGCTGGAGCCATATCTAATGGATAAACAAGTGACTGATTTATGTCTTGAAATATTAGTGAAAATCATTAATGCTCATACTAAAATGCTAATGCTAATCGGTGCTCAACAGGTACACTTGGCGAACGATCATCGAGATGGAAATACGTATCTCGTATGTGCATAAGTATCTTTGTATCTTTGAAGTTGGCTTTGGCAGTGCGACCGCAGTGCTTCCTCTGTTTTGCATAACACAAGAAATGTTGTGGCTTTTAAAGCACATATGTATGTATGTATGTATTTGTGTATACATGTGACTATTTTCAACTGACGTATTTGCTAGCTGATGAATTTTATACAAATTTGATACACTCGAGGTGAACTTGATTTTTTAGTTTGATGTGGCTGTGGTGCTAGTATTGTTGTTGTTTCTGCTTTTTAGTTTGTTTTTTTTTTTAGTTTTTGTGAAATATGTAGAAGCATCTTTGCAGAAGCGGCTCAACAAGTTTTGTTCGCAACATTATACGAAACGAAATTCAAATTAAAGCTAATAAATAGTTAGGCGCCCATTTTTTTTTTGTGGCTTTGGCTACTCAATAAAAATATGCGATCTGTGGCCACAGCCTTTGCCTTAAACCAAAATTATATATTATTTACTTATTTTATTTCGATTTGATTTTAATTCGATGCTACACACACAGAAAATCTGAAAACTTGTCTAACTAACCTTCAGCTGACAAACCAGACTCATCGGAGACTGCGGAGAGGCATTAACTTCCAATTGATATGGCGTCAGATATAATTATGATTATATATATAGATAGTAAATATACTAAGGATTCACTGTATGCATTAACTATAGCATACTTATGGCAGTACATTAAATTTGGCTATAATATGCGGAAACCAACTAATGGACCACACCAAAGTTGGGTTCAAATTCAAATCTAATTAACAGATAATTCATTCTCAAATGTTTGTTGCCAGAGGCGTCGAACTTGAACCTCAAATTAATTCAACCGCAAACAGTAGACATCAATAAAATCGAATCGAATAAATATGTAAGCTCTTAAAAAAAGGGGAAAAACAAAAAGCAAACTTGAAAATTTGCATGCCAAACTTGTAAATTTTTGGGCGTAGAATCTCAAGTTGTCAAGTTGTCTCAGAGCCTTTCTGTAAGGCTATACCGATACATATGTATCTGTAAGATACATACAGATACATATATATATATTTATTGGTACAAAACAAGCGAGTCAGTTCGCTTTAAAATTAAATAACCCGTTCAGTTGGGCGTTTATTTAAAATTAATTTTCGATTTTTATTTGTCGCAGCTCGCACAAATTTGGCCAAGACGCGTAGAATGTGTTTAGTGGCCAGTTGAACTCGCCGTTACATACATATATAGATATGGTATAAATATATGTGTTTAATATGTATATATGTAGAGCTTATGTATATTTCTAACTTGCTTTTGTTTTGACTTGGAACCCAGTTTACTTAACAGCCTTGTGTCTGTCGGCGCGTGTGAACAAAGCTGCTCCAATTTTTTGGCTTGATTTGCACTTAAGACTTGGCTTCTTCTTTTTATACAACTAGGCTAATTTACCAGCCCAGTAATCGAGCTCTTTGGGCTCTGATGTGCATGGCCATAAATCAAATCTGATTCCGTTTCTGTTTCTTTTTCAGTTGAGCACCTTCCGTTGCGACTCGAGTTGCTCTTGAATCATTTTGAAAGCCAATTGAATAATTGGCTCAATCACGTTTTTGATGACCACTTGACAGCTGTCATAATTTTCCCACTCTTTTGACTAATTATATATGTATATAAGCCTCGCTGGATTTATTTACACGTTCATCTACTTTCGTTTGACCTGCAAGCGTGTAAAATATTACATAATTCCCACAAATGATTCTGAGAGTAACAGGTTTTCGCGGAATCCGATAAAAATCTCGACACCGACACCGAAACAGATCCCCAGCATATGACCCTCGGGACAGACCTGCTGAGAGCAGAGTGAATTGGCCAGGCACAAGGATTTCAATGCCAATGGCCGGCAATTGGGGCAATAAATTGCCCATTTCAAACTGGTTGTGGTTGGCCTGCAGTGTCCTTGATGCGACTTATTAATGATTGTTGGGGTAAACACGTTTTCTGGGCCACCTTTTTTTTTTGTTGTTAACTTGCCAAAAAACCGTCGACTACGGGTTTTGTTTTTAATGAAATTTCACAGCTACTTTATGAATTTTTTAAAGGCATAAATTATATCTACATTTTGAACAATAATAAATACACCGTTAGTAACCTGTACATGTAATTAAATACAAAATAAAATGGCCAGAATAACTTTCGATTAACTTTCGCTTAAACATTATTCGCAATATTGAATGGCAATTAATTTATTGATTGCATTATTATTAGCACAATTTATTCGATTGCTAATTACATAAGTCGAAAAACAACAATATCAAAGTCACTGTCTTTATTTTGTATTCTTTCCATAAAACAAGTTCAAATAATATTGGTTCTAAATAATTACCATAAAAAGACTGTCAAGCGAAAGGCAAAAGAGAAAAAGTCTGCAATAAATAATTAATAAACTGACAAATAATGTTAAAGATCAGGTTAAATAAATTGCCTCACACGTTTAAAAAAATGAATGAAATGTTGCAAAAGCTTGAATTCTGCTGTTTATTTATAAATAAAATATGTCAATTGCTTAAAAATTATAATTATTTTAAAATTTTCATATCTTTTCTTTGATATGTCCTTGATCAAATTTTTTGTTTTGAAAAAAAAAACCCGAGAATTTTATGAAAATGAACATCTATTGTTTTTATATCAATTAAGTTCCCCACGATCGATTGTATACTCCATATTAAAACACAATTATAAAATATATACATGTATATTTGGACTTCCTCAAACATACTTAAAAAAAACTAACGAAGATTTCAAATGTGATTCCGAACTAGTTGGTCTGGTTGTTGTCTAGTTGATTCGCTTATTTACATAAATAAATATAAATCTAAAGCAGCTTGACAAGAAATAAAATTTGTTCTGCCTTGACTAGTATGTAGATTCATTTCGAGCTTGTTTATATAAAGGATACATTTGCATAAATCATAAGCACAATTAAAAATGTCCAAAAAGTTGTATTCTTCAGGTCTGCTGACGCAACTGACCGAAAGTCCGACCGTCCGACGAACTCGACATTTGACTGAAAATATATTTATAACTAAATGTATTTAATGTGGTTTCTATAAAGATCCGCAAAATTAAAATATATCTTTGTATATAAGTATCTCAGTGTGTGTGTGTGTGTGTCGGCCAAGTTGGGAAACGTGGTTGAATAGACTGTAATAAATATTCAAAAAGCCTATTCTTGTCAGCTCTTTCAGCTTTTTTTGTTGGTCAAAGAAATCATGCTTAAGTCTTGATTTCAATTTTAATCGTCGGGGCGTGCAGGTATTTAATTACTAGGATTAGATATAGTTGGAGGCAGAGGATCATCTATTACCTAGACACCTGAATGGAAAGATTTATGGCTTTCGAGAGCGCCATAAAACATATACCACTAATTAAATGAGATATTTGCTCTGATAAAAGTTACAAATTATTTCCGCACTGAAAACAAAAGACAAACAATAACTTGTATGCGATAGTTTATTTTTTATGTTGCTAATTTTCAGATATTGAATGGATCACATTGGAGTGTGAAATATGTCTAGAATCGGAATCTGGTTAGACAACGCAACGCGATGTGGCATCCACAGTGGCAGTGGCCCATGTCATGGACATCGGGTGCGTTAATTTGACAAGCCAGTTTTGTAATTAATTTTAATCAATTTTACACACATGATTTGTCCACTGATCGATCCATAATATCAACAAAAACACGTCCTTCGACCATTTTAAAGATTGAATAATAGAGTTTCTGTCATCATTGAGTTTTCTACGTTGCATGTTGCAAACTCTGCGGATGCGCAATGATGAGCAAAAAATAAAATAATAATAATAAAATGTTAACTTTTCTTTCCTATCCCCAAAGTTTTGAATATTTGCAATGATATGGTTTTTCTGTTTTTTTTTTCCGAAGACTTTGTCACAATGACGAATCTGAAATGTCAGCAAGTCGCCAAGTGTCATTGCCTCTGAGAGCAGATGTGCAAAGCAAGTTATGACCCGAATTGTTCAAGTCGTCACCAACAGCATCGCATTTCTGTCTGTCGATCTGTCTGACCGTTTGTCTCTGTTTGTCATCTGTATCTCTACCTGGGTGGAGGTTTTCTATCAGAGGCTATGCCATTAAAAAGAACAATTATTAGACGGATGGATAACAATCTAAGCTGAGCTGACGGTCATTTTAGTAATTAGCTTCAGAAGGGTGACTTCCTAATGCCAAAGTCGTAACGTGTATGTTTCATTTAAGTGCAACTGCACAACACTCACTTTATACTTTATGGATTATTATGTCTACTAACACACTTTGCTGATACTTAATTGCTGCAAATTTGATAATGTCATAAAAGTCAAAGCAAAGACACTTGCCAAAATTTCGAAGCAACTCGATTTAAATGTGTGATATTAAAGAACACGTTATGCACTCAACATTTGTTGAAATTTCTACACTTCCACATCATGGGATATTAGAAAGTATTTAAGCTTTTACTTTCATTAGCTGCTAAAAAGTAATTATACTTTAACCCATAACAAGTTATAGAATGAATCTTCATCAATTTATTAGTCTGACATAAAAAGATTGTAGAAATTTTGATATTTAAGTGAGTATTAAAACATATGGTATATAAAATATTTGCATGAACTTTTTATACTTTTTTTTTAACAGAAATTCTGAATATTAAGGGACTGAATGACACAGATGCTAAGTTGTTTTATGAAATTACTTAATATTTTAGTTGATAATTCAGTTTGCAGTTTCTTTTGAGGTGTTAAAAAGTATATATACTTTATACTATTTATTTTGAAATAAATCGCAATAAATTCTTTACATTTTCATAACATTTGAAAAACATATGAATTTATTTGATATTTAATATTTCAGTTAATATTTAATGTTCCAGTTGGATTCTTTTTATTATATTTTAAAGTGTAAGCACTTTTGAAGCGGTTCAAAGTCGTTCGATTATAATCTGCAATGATGAGCCAGTTTAGCACCTCATTGAAGATTGAGCTAGATTGTAGAGTAAATATGTTAAATAAGCAATACTACTAGAAGTTGTTAAGCTGAAGATTTGATCAGCGAGATAATGGTAATATCGGATCTGTCGCGTGGGCAGCAGACGCCCAATTGGTCGAGTTTTGAGCATAGTCATCGACGCTTTTGCGTGACTACGGATCATGTTTTGGGCAGCCATAAAAATATATAAATAAATGCAGCTTATTATCTACTTATGTGTGTTGTGTTTTTTATTTGTTGGTTATTTTTTTTTTAAACAAATACGTTGCAGCTTTTTGGCTGAGCGGAAACCCGTTTGGCTCGCAAAAAAGATGCGACACAGCCTCAACTTGCACTGGCTGCGACTTCAAGTCGGACTCATCTGAGCATCTCGACAACTCTGCATCTCTATCTACAACTGGCAGTTGACTGCAGTATCTTTTTGTTTTTAATAAAAACAAAATGTGTTCGGGCGATTGTCGAGCGTGTGTGTTGCTTATATTTTTTTTTATATTATTGACAGCGCATTTTGCGTTTAAAGGTCATTTGGTTATTGGGGCTGCAGCGTCTGTTGATGCGCCTACCTTAACATTCAGCGCTCAATTCCAAAGTTGGACGCCACGACTGACCCAAGAAGCGGCATGCCAATACACGCACCAGCAGCAGCAGCAACACCACAACCGGTTCATCTCCAAGCTGCATTTAGGCCTAATCTTGGCTGTAATCCCCGACAGGCGGTTAGACAACGCCTGCGACAGCAATCACAACTGCATGGAATTTGTCTGATTTACGTGTATGCAGCTAATTTCACTTCTAGCGACAGCTTCTTCATCTATGAGATACACGAACTACTCGCAGTAGTTGTACTAGCAAATATTTGACTTTGCTGTGGTTCGATTAAAGCCTTGAAAACGATTGCCAAAATTACAACACATCTCTCAACTCGCTGGCAAAGTGTTCGAATGTTAATCTCGTTTACAAATTAGACTCTGCATGACAATATGTTTAACACTCAAGCCGAGCACATTCATTCCTTCAAGCCATCCATCAAAAGAAATACTCGTTTTCCAGACAGCAAGAGAAACAAAACTAGAAAACAAAAAATAATAAGACGAGTATTTTAGCCAAAAGCCCAAGCCAGCTTCCCAACTGGCTAAATAACTAAATGGTCAAGTGTCTAACTATAAATACCAATAGCAAAAGCAGCAGCAGCAACAACAACAAGTAACAACAAATTTAGCAAACGGCAGACAACAACTAAAAGCCTTTTTTAAGGGTATTGTTTTTAATTATTTTTTGAAAATTAGTTATTTATTGTTTTATATGCGTTTACTTATGTTATGCGACTGTTAAGATGCTTCAACAGCGTTGACATTAACATCAAGTGCAATAACAACAGCAATCAACAACATCAACCACAACAACAACAGAGACGATGAGTTCAGTTCGTCTGCGAAGCTGCTAAACGACTGGGCCTGGGCTTGGGCTTGAGATTGAGATTGAGATTGAAATCGAAACTGAAACCGAAACTGGCACCGGTTGGTCAGTTGTTGGCGTCAGCGTTGAGTTCAGTTGTTGCCAGCAGAAGCAGCAGCAACAGCAACAGCAGCATCTTCACTCTGTCCGAGTGTTAACAGCTGTCGCCCAAGTCGTCGCAGCAGCAACAGCAGCAGCAGAAGCAGCAGCGTCCCGAGTGTATATAAGTAGAGAATCTACAAGTTTTGATGCTTTAGTTGCTAGCCCAGAGTCGACCCAGAAGTTGAAGCAACTTTTTTGCTTGGCATCGATCATAAATTCAATTGACCATTGAATTTTGATACGATCGGAACACAAGGATTATACACATACACTGTCGTTACACTGTCAATATCGGGATATTTACCTAAATTAATAAGCGAAAATCAGCTGCCGTCTGTTGCAGTCCAAAGTGCTCACTATGGTAACTAAATTTACTTTTAGTTGCAAAAGTAAAAAAAAAACAAAAAAAGACATTTGTGGTTTAAAAAAAATTAAAGGAAGTGCCAAACAAAAGAGAAGTGAACAAAAAGACAAACCGACAATAATCTATATCAATTACTTCTGAACGATTGCTTATCTAACGAGGCAGACTCAAGTAGTACTCGAGTATAGCTCGTCTTGCTGCCCAAGTGACATTTAAAGAGTTTAAATTTTGCATTTACGTTTTGTTGTTGTTCAAGGTGCAATTGTGCAAGGTGCAAGTGTTTAAATGACCAATCAGACGACACTGCGACAGTCAGAGAGTCAGAGAGTCTCTTGCCATTTGGTCACTGCCAATATTACGCATACGCTCGGTACTCCCACGTGGACTCACGACGATGATCTTCTGCTCATGTTGCTGTCAGAATTTGAGTCTTAAATCATTAACTTGGCTAATATTATGGCTATATTGCTGTGGTTCCGATGAAGCTGCAGAAGCTGCATTCATTTAAGTTTCTATGTCAAATGAAATTAAAACTTGTTTGCATCTTTTGCAAAATTTTCCATAATTTCATGGGTTGACATTTGAATTGGCATATTTAGGCAAATGACCATTAAACGTTGCCTTAAGTTACATATGCATTTTATAATATTCTTGGCGTCGCCATTGAGAGAAGATCATCGTCAGCTGTCGTCTCGCTTGTCAATTAATGATCTACAGCCAGTTTGTTGCTTAAGTCTTTTGATTGCAACAAAGATTATCGGCAAACGATCAAAGAATTAAGTATAAGAACCGTCTAAGCGCAGGGTTAATCATTCATCTTGGAGGTTAAGTTTACATAATCTTTTGAACTTTATTGGACTTCATAGCGTACTCATCCTACTAATTTCGATATCCTTACAAAGTATTTTCTTTTCCATTTCAATAAGTATGGCTCATCTCTTCTATATTCTTATAGATCCTTTTCTCTTTTTCCATTGCCATTAAAATTAAACTATTTTTAAACGCTATAAATAATCTTTCCTTATTTTTTGTATTTTTAAATTTCGAGTTGATGAAATGTTGCTCCATCAAATCATTAAACTTACGATTTAAATAATGTGAAAACTGTCAGTCAAAGAAAATGCGTAGCATTTAATCATTTCCGAAGACGATTTGACCCAAATGTGCGTCATTGACGACTATTCGATATGAATGCAAGGTCATTGAAATGTGTAAAATTAATTAATTAACTAAAAATTAGCATAATAGATTAAGAGATTGGGAGGTGCGCCTCAAGATTAAATAACATGTTAATGATGTTTGAAAGAGCCCAATATCATGCAACCTTATAATCTCTAGAATCTTTCTCGAATATACAGCAAGTCAAATAGTAAAGTATATTTTACCCCTCGCTGATGCTATATTTGGCAGTGATTACATCCATTGAAATTACTTTCGCTATGCACTTATAAATAATATTAATGAATAAGACCCTAGTCCTTTCACTTTCACATCGCGTCGCAAAGTGTTAACCAAGCGTTGATCCCCTCACCCCCTTTGAATTCCCAGGCACTTGAATATCTAAAAATCTGAATTTCTGAATACCAAACAAGTTAGAAGATCCCCAAATTCAAGTTCATTAACAACAAAAAAATGTTAAAAGTCATTTACATTTAAATAAGATATGTATATTTTGTATTTCTCTTTTGTGATTTAGCGATATGTCAAAATTGGCAAATATCTTAAACTTATCCCAAAGAATTCGAGTGTGATATACATATATGTATGTGTGTGCGAGTGTTTGATTGTATGGGTTAGTTATAGAAATTTGTCTATACGGGGAACTGAAAGGCGATTTTATGGCAACCGCTTTCAATGATTAGTGCGTATGCTAATTTTGGTGAGCGTTGACTTCAGTTCTTCTCACTTTATTAATGGCCGATGGCGATTATTATATAATATTGCGGCATTTTATGGCTTAAACTAGTCAGGCAGAACATTTTGGTCATCCGGTTTGTTGCATAATTAACTATTTTTATAGCAAACCCAGTGGACTAAGCATATGTTAATTCTCTCATATATCTCGAAGTTATCAAAAAAAATTCTAAGTTGGCGTATTTGAAAATCCGCGTGTCCGCAAATTAATTGCAGTTCTAACCACATTTACCACTTTCGTTAACTTTGACAGCTTTTAAGCTGACCTTGTCGAAATTTTAAATGACAATCGCATAAATTTGCAAATTATAAAACATTAGATTCGTTGACAGCCCTAGCGGAAGATAGTATGTTAGATGATATGACTTAATCTCTGCATTAGCCCAGACTGAGAGATCTGTCTCCAAAGTAATTAATTATTTCACCTGCATTTATGTTTTGATTAGCCTCATGTTTCAAATGCTGAGAGATGTGAATACAAAAAAACAATAAAAATATCCACAACATTTGGATAAATTACCTAAATAAACTATAGATCTGCTTGACTTGGTCGATGACTACCGTGACCTAGAGATGCTGTCAAAGTTGAATGTCTTCAACTTTACACGTTAACATTTTAGAGTAATTTCCATCATTGTGGTTGTTATTGTTATTGTCGGTGCTGGAGGTGTTGTCGTTGTTGTTGCGTTGTTAGTTTGAATACTTCATCTAAATGGCTGACATCGTCTGAACTTTAAATGTGTTTTGAGCAAACTTGCCTTGCATTTAGGCCTAGAGCGTTAAAAGCCGTTTAGCATTAGCTAACAATTCGATAAGGCAATTAGAAATAACTTCATTCAGGTGTTTAGGGTCATATCTTTTGCAATTCTTCTTCTAACTATTTCAATTCTACTTCGTCTCTCCACAGAGAAGTGCACTTTTTGTCTTGGCGCTTTGTGTTGTGGCTGTTGCCACCGCATCGGCTGATTCCCATGAGGTAAGCACTCTAAATTCAACCTAAGATCCTCCGAGCATCAATTGATAGCTTGACCTATTTCAGCGTAAGGTTCGTGCTGCCGAGGGATACTTCTACCCCCCTCCAGATGTACCATTCGAGTTGCCAACACGTACTACCACCAGGCCACCGGCGACCAGGCCACCAACGACCAGGCCGCCAACTCGTCTGCCCCCTACTTATCTGCCGCCCACAAACAAGCCTCAGCCTCCAGTAACCACTACTACGCGCAGGCCACCACCACCGCCAACGACTCGTCGCCCAACTCCACCACCAACCAGGGCTACGCCACCACCAACCAGGGCGACTCGTCCACCAACCCCACCACCAACTTACTTGCCACCTACAACTCAGAGGATTACAACCCGTCCCACTCAGCGTACGGTGCCAACTACCAGGGCTACTACCAGGGCTACCCCTCGCACCACTCCAGCTCCAACCTACTTGCCTCCAACAAACAAGCCTCAGCCTCCAGTAACCACTACTACTCGCAGGCCACCACCACCGCCAACGACTCGTCGCCCAACTCCACCACCAACCAGGGCTACGCCACCACCAACCAGGGCGACTCGGCCACCAACCCCACCACCAACTTACTTGCCACCCACAACTCAGAGGATTACAACCCGTCCCACTCAGCGTACGGTGCCAACTACCAGGGCAACTACCAGAGCTACTACCAGGGCTACTCCTCGTACCACTCCAGCTCCAACTTACTTGCCTCCTACAAATAAGCCACAGCCACCAGTGACAACAACGACACGCAGACCAGCACCACCGACTACCAGGGCTACCGTTCGTACCACTCGGGCGACCGTTCGTCCATCGAGTACTCCGGCCCCAACTTACTTGCCTCCAACGAACAAGCCACAACCTCCAGTGACTACTCGCCGACCAACACCACCACCAACCAGGGCTACACCACCACCGACCAGGGCTACACCACCACCAACCAGGGCTACACCACCACCGACCAGGGCTACACCACCACCAACCAGGGCTACACCACCACCAACCCGTGCTACCCCACCCCCGACTAGAGCTACCCGCCCACCAACCCCACCACCAACGTACTTGCCTCCTGTGACTACGACTCGTAGACCACCACCACCACCTACTTACACTACAGCTCGTCCAACGACTAGGGCTACTCTCCGCACCACACCAGCTCCAACTTACCTTCCTCCCACGAACAAGCCACAGCCTCCTGTGACTACTCGTAAGACAACCCTGCCACCAACGACTCGTCGTCCAACCCCACCACCAACCAGGGCTACACCACCACCAACCAGGGCTACCCAGCCACCAACTCGTCCACCAACCCCACCACCAACTTACTTGCCTCCTAAGACAACCACTTACAGACCACCACCACCACCTACTACTAGGGCTACACCCCGTACTACTCGTGCGACCGTCCGCCCATCGAGTACACCAGCACCTACTTATCTGCCCCCTACAAACAAGCCACAGCCTCCAGTCACTACTCGTAAGACAACCCTCCCACCTACGACTCGTCGCCCAACCCCACCACCAACCAGGGCTACACCACCACCAACCCGGGCTACCCCACCCCCAACTAGGGCAACCCGTCCACCAACTCCACCACCAACTTACTTGCCCCCTACAACCCAAAGAATAACAACCCGTCCTCCACCACGTACAGTCCCAACTACCAGGGCTACTACTAGGGCTACTACCAGGGCAACTACCAGGGCTACTCCTCGTACCACTCCAGCTCCGACTTACTTGCCTCCTACAAATAAGCCACAGCCTCCAGTGACAACAACGACTCGCAGACCAGCACCGCCAACTACCAGGGCTACCGTTCGTACAACTCGCGCGACTGTCCGCCCAACAAGCACACCTGCTCCTACTTACTTGCCCCCAACAAACAAGCCACAGCCTCCTGTGACTACTCGTAAGACAACCCTACCACCTACGACTCGTCGCCCAACCCCACCACCAACCAGGGCTACCCCACCACCAACCCGGGCTACACCACCACCAACCAGGGCTACACCACCACCAACCCGGGCTACACCACCCCCGACTAGAGCGACCCGCCCACCAACCCCACCACCAACGTACTTGCCACCTGTGACTACGACTCGTAGACCACCACCACCACCTACTTACACTACTGCTCGTCCAACGACCAGGGCCACCGTCCGTACCACACCAGCTCCAACTTACCTTCCTCCCACAAACAAGCCACAGCCTCCTGTGACTACTCGTAAGACAACCCTACCACCAACGACTCGTCGTCCAACCCCACCACCAACCAGGGCTACCCCACCACCAACCCGGGCTACCCCACCACCAACCAAGGCTACCCGTCCTCCGACACTACCCCCAACCTACTTGCCCCCAACTCAAAGGGTAACGACTCGTGCCACGGTACCCACAACTCGTAGGACCACTCCATACATTCCACCTCCAACCAGGGCTAGCGTGCCACCACAAACAACCAAACACCAGGGCTATCAATATCCCAGGCCAAGCATTCCCTTTGACTTCTAAGCACCCGGTTTACAAGCTCAGTTATCGCCGTCGATGATTTCAACGACGGTCAAATGAGTGACATTTTATTTCATTTTAATTGAAATAATATTGTCTAATGAGGGGAAGCAATAACTGACGCTCTTTTTTAATAAAAAACGTATATCTAGCAATGCAATGCCAACAATATTTCTAGGGCTGGATACATCTAGTCAATACAGTCAAAAAGATTTATACAGCGTTTTATGAGGGTGCTCAAAAATCCAATCAACCAACGAATCGAAGCCACTGAAGCGTCAGCAAGAATGAAAATCGTTTGTCTTTTTATTAATTAATGAATCGCATACTCATACAATTAGGGATTAATTTTGTAAATCTTAAAATCTATATCTCCCTACGACCTGTCCACAAACTCGATCTTGCTATGTTTTATGTTTCAATCGGAAAACGCCTCAAGACTATTTAGCTCTATATATTGAAATAAAATGAATATCTTTTATACAAATTTCCAAAACCCCGAACAATAAATTAAGTTTATCGAATGTTTTATTTGGCATTTTCAATTTAAAAATGGGAAATGTGTTAATTGCATTAAAAAGATTTGAAAATAAGTTGCAAAAGCCTTGGCTTCAACTTAGTTACGAATATTGACATATAATAACGGAATCCTGTAGCTATAAATCTAAATGAAGATGATTTAACTTCTGCAATAATTTTGTTGTTCATAGCTAAATGTGAGGGATAATCTTTTTGTAATTCGATCTGAAAATAAACGGCTAAGCTCAATCGAATCGAACATTTTAATTGTTAGATCATTAATGAGAAATGTTTAAGCTTCAATTTATCTAAGAAGTTCATCAATCAAGACGAAGTAATCGTTTCTATTCTTTAATATAATGTATATATTATTGCCTGTAGGAGTATCTTGTGTTTTTCATGGTCGCTGCATTTTAATTTACCAAATATCTCTTTCAGTTTTACACATCGGCAACACGAAATCATTTATTTAATTATTATATTTGTGTATTTTACTTTCGTATCCACAGACTATGCTCGTATTGTTGTTAAACTTTCTAATTAGTCAGTTGCAAGTTGTAGATGCAAGTTTTTTAGGGGCTGCTTGGCCGAAACTGCAGGCAGTCGTCTTTGCGATTCGCGATGAGGAAGTCGCGTCAGGTGCTCCAGCTCCAGATACCACCGATACCAAGCCAGCGAAACGGTTAAAGCAAATCGCAGAGTGAAAAAATGTTTATAAGGCCAGTCGGAAAGCCAAAGCCAGAGCCAGAGTTAGTTTATAAAATACTGCTGGGTCCGGATCCTGCAAAAGGCGGCATTAAAAAGTCTAAGGGCAATCGCTGCCATCGGATTATGGGCCTGCTATTTGTATACACAATTGTGAGACAGGTGACGAGTGTATGCTGAGATCTTAATACGACTTTCAATTTTACAGATGTCTCTTATGGTAGTCAAGGTCGTCTCCACAGCAGCACAACAACAACAACAACAGCAGCAGCAGCAGCAGCAAGAGCAGCAGTTACTCAACAACATTGAGCCGACAGCAGGTCAGACAGAGATTGAGATAGAGGCGACAGAGACAACACCTGGCACAGAAAGTGACATCTTTAGTGATAGCTCAACGCAAGCGGCGGAGCGTCAAAACATTGAGAAGATGCGTGCCAAGTTACAACAATTGCAGCACGAGCAGCAGCAACAATATCGCCAGCAACAGTTGCAGATGCAGCTCCATCTACAGCAGATGCATCAACAGATGCACCAACAGATGCAGATGCAGTTGCATGCGAATGGTGTGGATATGCCGCGGGGAGAAGGCGAAGGAGGAGGAGGAGGAGGTGCTGGCGAAACTGCGTATTTATTGGAGCGTGCCGACGACGTTGCGCCCATTTACGGAACATGGCGCACGAAAGCGAGACGACCCCAACCACCAGCAACCGCGTTGCAGCACGCAACATCAATGGCTGCACTGCAGCTTAACACGCTGGGTGATAACAACACTTACAGCAACAGTAACGGCCACAGCAACATGGATGATAATCATCTGTATGAGCGACTGCCCAAGCGATCCGTCACAATGACGCCTCTGCGGGATCAGCTGCCCAGACCACCGCGTCTGTCCACGCAGCGACCTCCCTCGGCAGCCTTGCTGCGTCGCCAGTTCTCGGAGACACCAGGCAGCCTGGCAATGCGTGAGGATTACAGGGACTTCAAGCCAAAGCCGTTTAACTTTCCCTTCGAGGGTCCTTTGCCCGAGCACTTCAAGAAGGAGGAGGCGGAGCGTCCTCATATGGCGATAAACAACATTCAGGATATACTCCACAATCTGCATATCAATAACATGATGCCCAGCAAGATGCCAACTCCATCGCTGGTCATGATGCCCACAGGACTGCACATCGCAGGGAGTTACAAGAATCTTAAGTCGAGTGGCATTGCCAATTTCCTGCGGGGAAAACGCAACAAGAAGCAGATGCAGTTCAGCATTCCACTTCCAATGCTGCAAATGGGCATGCCCATGTCGATGTATGGAGCTGCTCCGCATCAGCGTGTGGCCATTGAGCAGCTGTATCCCTTTAAGCCACGCTCTCCCCAGGACATCAATCTGTTGGCCATGCAACAGCCTTCCAGCAAGCCGAGTTCCAAGAAGAACAAGAAGCAGGCACAGAGTAACTACAACATGCTGTTGGAGCATGGAAGTCAACAGCACTTTGTGGCAGATCCCTTCCTGCAGAGCTTTCCACCCATTATAACGTTGAATGCCACACGACAACCCCAACATAAAAGAGTTCCTTTCAAAGTGAATCTGGACATTTATCCTGTGTTGCCACCCTCTCGTCCCACCTCTGTGCTGCGTAATCCCTTCCAGGCCGACTATGTCATGCCCTCAGCTGCCTCAGCGGGATCTGTCTATGGACAGTCTGCCTCAACGGGATCTGTCTATGGACAGTCTGCCTCAACGGGATCTGTCTATGGACAGTCTCATCTGCAGCATGGCATCTACCAGACACCTTTCAAGTTTCCCACTCAGCCGCCCACGCACATGTCCATGACCTTTCCCGATCAGGCCACAAGGTACAGCCAACAGCAGGCACTCTATCAATCCCACAAGTTTGTGAAGCAACCGCAGCCAAGCGCGATGACCGAGGATTGCATGCAAACCAATTACAACAACGGCAATGCTGGAGCTGTAGACACACACTCCAATCAGATAATGCTACACCTGAATGTCTTTCCAAAACAGAAACCCACAGCACTGCCACAAATTCGTGCTTCCACCAATCCCTTCTACAACCACAACTTGAATTACAACTCCGTTGGAACTGGAACAGGATTACAACGCAATGCGATTACAATGGGCGATCGGGAGCCACCGCTGCCAAAGCCACCCAGTCCCATTGAGCCACGTCAGGTGGCATCCACACAGCAAATCCACTCGGCAAATAATGCCACATCTGTTGGGCAGACACAACAAAATCAAACCCAACAACATTATCAACAGCAACCAGCTAATCATTCAATTTCACGCAGCGATAATCTGTCATTACTGGACTTTGAGCATCCCATTGTGGCAGCCGAGGTGCCACAACTGCCACATGCCGCAGCACTCACTGCAAATATGCCCAGCCAGCAACGTTATGGCCTTCAGACAGATCACTTTCGATTTCCCAAGAGCTCACACATCGATCAATTGGCGGCCGAGGCGCAAACAGCTTCGCTTTTCCGCTTTCCCGTCGAGGATCTAATACAGTTTCAAGTGGATGATGCGCTCTAATTCACACTAGTTATAATTTTTGTATACGAAAATAATATTTTTAGCAATTAAGTTTAAATCAACTTCTTCACATATCATGAATAAAAGAAAACCGTTTAGTTTTAATCAAGGCAAACATAAGTATTCAGAGGTGTGTTCTACAAATCTTAAACAGCGCTGAAGCAACCCAAAAGTTGATGCTTCTAAAAACAAAAAAACTATTGCTTTCAATTGTCTAAAAAATTCTGTAGAGAATTGACAAAAATATATATCTTTACATAAAATAAAAATGGAAAAAAAATGTTTAAAAATCAACACCAACTTCAAAATCTCAAGAGATAAAAAATGTAGCATACTTTTGGGCTGGCACAAAAATGTGAATACGCTTGATTGCGCAGTGTGTACACACTTGTAAATATTTCATTGCCAGACGTTTTGCGCATGCGCGAAATGTGTATCAAAACAAAACCGGCAACAACATGAAACCAGTATTTACCTGAGATCAGCCAAGAACGGCAACAGGTAAAACGACCACCAGACAGAAGGTGAGCGAACGTCGCGTCGTTAAGACGTTGCCACGGTTGAATTCGTCGCTGTGAGTGGGCCAAAAAACGCAACAACAAAAATAAAATACAAGAAATACCAATACAAATAATTCGGAACGAGAATCAAGTTTCGTACCTGGCGTCATACTCTCGCATATTGGCGTTGGCTATTTTTTTTCGCGTGAGTTTTTCGACTATTTCTCGGTGCGTTATTCGCTGGTCAGCAAAAAAGTGTAATAATATAATTTGCTAAGTGTGAAGAACTGTGCATCTAATTATCGTGATAGACTGTGGCAAACTTGTGAGTTACGCCTCGTTGTTGCAAACTCCATCCAGAACATGAGAATTTCTGGACATATTATTTTTATTGTTTGCAACTAACAGTGCTGACCATAAGACTATGTGTATATGTATCTTGCAGATACTTATGTATCTACGGGCCTGCACACGCTATGAGAGCAACCAGTTCTGTTTCGTCGTGTATTTATTTAAGCTGCCTTTTTGCACATTTTGGTCTTGCTTGTTTGCTTTCTTCGCCTTCGCCTTCGCCTTCACCATCACCTTCCCCATTTACAACTTCTTCATACTCCATTCTCCAGCTGTTTCTTGTCTCTGTCGGTTTGTGCGAGAAAGCCATTTGCCAGCGTTTGCCAATCGCACCTCCAAGCCCAATGATCGCAACTCATCGGCATCGACAGCGGCTTCATCATCATGTGCCACTTTTCACATGAGCATAAAGTGAAATTGCTGAAAATTTCTTTTCTAGAATTCGTTGTCTGTGTGCATTAGTCAAATGAGTTTTTAATTGCATTTCGAGTGCGTGACTTTTCAATTAGGCGAAAACAGCAACTGGGCAAGGCATAAATTATAGTGTAAACAAATGTTTGAATTTTTACCGCTGACTAAGCTTAAATTCACTGATGCAACAACAACATTTACAACAACTACAAGTGCAATATCAAAGACAATTGCATTGCCAACTCAGAGCCAAGGTCAACTGGGCGTTAAGGCAAAAGCATTGAAAGAATTATTTAGTGTTTTGTGTTTCTTTTTTAATTTTTTTTTGTCTTGCTATTAACGAAAAATCTTGTTTTGCATTTTCTGGCAGAAGTGAAGTTGTAGTTTTAATCGTGCCGTGCTTTTTGTGCTACATGTGCTAAATACTTGAGAAAACAACATCGAATTCTTCGAGCTAACGGATACAGATACATAACGGGCCACTGAAATTAGCAACGGCAACATGTTGCTGCCGTCGCAATCGATGTTGCTGCTGTTGTGGCTGCTGGTGCTGCCGTTGCTGCCGTTGCTTGGATTAACTGCGGCACAGCTGCTGAATCATCCACCACATTTTGTGGCAGGCACCGGAGACATGTCCCGGTTTAGTCTGTCAGAACATACGCCAGTTGGCAGTCCAGTTTATCAGCTGAAAGGTAAGTCACAGCAACAATTATTGGCCAAGTCAAGGCCTTAACTCCATTGCAGCAACAATAGACCCAATTCTCACAATGCCTTTCACTAACTCAGTTCAGCTAGCAAATATTTAAGCCATGTTTTTTTCGACCTCAAGTCAAGCGGGTCATGCAAATCTTAAAGTCAGTAATTATTGGCCATTTGATTGTTGTTGTAGAATGTCTAATTTGCTGGTCATTTGATAGTTTAATTATTTTGTAATTTCTGTCTCGAATTTCAAATTGCCTTTTTGCTGACTTTCATTTCATTTGTGGCCAAAATGACATACGAGTATAATTGAAAACTTATGGCCACAACGCCACCTACTTTTGTGGGTAACCTTGGTAAGAGTATACAGTTATTTTTTGTTTTCTGTTTCGTTTTTTTTTTTCTCAGCATGCCTCTTTTGTTGATACATATGTATGAGCATATGTACATACATATAAAATAAAATAACTGGCGTCGGGTAAAAAATTCATGTTTTGCGATTAAAGCCGAGCAATGTTTTGGTTATTGGTATAAATATGACCAAGAATGCAGTTCGCCAATCAATTGCAACAAACACAAATATTGTGTGTGTGTGTGTGTGCATTGTATCTGTGTGTTTAACATGCGGAAATGCATTTGAACACGTTTGTGCGTAGCAATTGTCGATAGCAAAACAAATGAACCGATAATGGCCGTAACTCGGCACTGATAAGTGATAACAATTATTGTGAGAATGGCGTGCGGCCAATCGATGCATTAGTTGCAGCTACTTGCCACTAGTTGCAGCGTTCACTTTTAGAATCTATCACACTTTTACTTTAATATAGCTGTTAACAATCAATTGAAAGCGACGGCAATTCCAGGTGTGGTTTTCACACCCGTTGACGTAATCGCTTCCTTTCGCAACTTGCAACTTGCAACTTGCAAGTGCCACTGCCACAGCAGCTGGGCGGCAACATAATGTGACTGCTACACTGGAACAAAAAATCAAGAACATACATCTTAAATATTTGGTTCTAAAATAAGATAATTTTAAGACCAAATTACTAAAACTAAGATTTTCAATCTAAAAAATCATAAAATCTTTATATAAGAATAAAAATCTTAAATTGTTAGGAAGGCATAAATATGTACAATTTCATATGAAATAAATGAAAAGTTTGGAAGCAGTAGGTGGCGGTTCCAACCCCACTATTAACAAATTCGAATAACATTTATAAAATTACCAAGACAAAATAAAATATCAACAAAAATAAAAAAAAATTAAAAAATTTTTGTTTTTTTGTTTTTGTGTTTTAATTTTAATTTTAAGAACATTTATTCTTAACATAGGAACTTGGTCTTATTTTAAATGGTTTTAAATCCAAGATGTGTTCTCTTAAATTAAGAATTTTATGTTCTCGACACATTTTTAGACCAAAAATCTTAGTTCTAAGACCAAACTCTTGATTTTAAAACCAATTTTTTATCAGTGTACTAAATCAGAGTGTACCACTCTGTCTGGTGTTACTTTTCGTCGCATGATTATCCAACAAAAAACAAACCGCCGGCATTCACTCTATAGTAAAGCTGCACGAGATCCCATTGAGTTGCACCTGCTTTTGTGGCATGACGGCTGCCCCGTTGACACCCTAACACAAAGGCCCAGTTATTATTGTGGCAAAGATGAGGTCTGTAATTTAATGCCGACTTCAGAGGTAGACGACTTTCAAGTTGCAACTCAATTGAGATTTATATTATTTATATCATATCATTTTTGCGTACTCAGCAGACAGTTGCAAGTGGCAACAAGTAGTTTATAGCTCTAAACTCAACGAAATGTATATATAAATTTTGGAGTCTGTATATCTACGAGTGGCTTTAACGGCCTCCCAGTAAGTTGGTTTTGCAAGCTGCATCCGTGAGATACTTGTACTCAAAGAAACACGTTTAGGCTTACAACTTACTGCGTCTGCAATCAAGAGTGCTATAAAATACACACAAACACACAGGCAGTGAAACATTGCAATCAAATTGAAAAAATAGCCAGGCCAACGAAACGTTTAAATTACATTGAAACTGGCTAAACTGTGAGCCAGGAAGCCGCTCAATCAACAGCATAATTTGTTATTGCATTTTTGACTGGCAATCATCAAAAGAGATTGCATCACAAAGTTTGTTTGGTAATTCACTTGCCTATTTCAATATTCAAATATATATTACAGGTTATTGGCCAATTGAAATTTAAAGTGGTTATTTGACAAATCAAAGATAAAAGCAGTTAATCAATGCAGGCAACTTAAACAAAAGCACGTTCATCGCTGCTTACACATGCATACTTAAATAAGGTTATCAAAATACATTTAAAAGATAGTTTGAGAGCTCTATAAGTGTATAAGGTTTACACAGATTGTTAGCATTATCAGCAGTTGAGTTGATATAGATATTTCTGTCTGCACGATAATTTTTAGCAGCATCTTTATGAAATAATCGTATTCATTGTCTTTATTCTGTGCATTTTCTAATTATAAATACAGACCTTAATCAAAGAAATAAATAAGATAGGAGAGGAAAGCGACAGCCTAGAAAGTGTATGTTTATCTGAGTGTCCTTTAGATTTATCTACCTGTTATTGTTATTGCCAGCTGAAGGCAGCGGTATCTGAAAGAATGTATGTTTAGATATGTGTACTTAGGAACCTAGGTATTTCCTTTAGACTTATCAGCCGAGTATCTTTCTCTTCAATACAACATGTTAGTGTTGATGGCATAGAAGTAAAGAAAAGTGGGTGATAAGCAGAGTGAGTTTCAGATTTTAAATGCATTTCTTAATGCTATCATATGTCTTATTTTCGAATGATTTACTTATTTATCTTAATATATTTCCAAGCAGAAACATTATACTAAAAAAAGTGTTTATTCGCTTCCTATACATTAAATTATTATTTGTAGATTTTTAGATATCTTCATTAGCTATTTAATTGCACTTCCTAAACATGATACTTAAATACCTTTTAAAATATTTCTAAAAACTACTGAGTTTAGTTTCACTAGCATAAATATCTTCACTTTCTATAAGTTAATATTAAATACCATTTAATTGTGTATGATTTTGCAAAAAGTGAAAAACTAAAGAAATAACATAATTAGATAGCATGCAGTACTTGTAATTATTTACACTCCTAAACGAAAATGTGCGGCAAAAACAAACCCAAATAATTGGGCAAACGTTGCCACAATGCGGGTGGGTTTCCATTGTCTTCGTCTGTGTGTTCGAGTGTGTGTTGCAGCAAAATAAATAGCAAAATATTAACAAATACGCTTCGTGGAGCATGAAATCACAACTTACTATTTATCCCCTGCCAACTGCGTTTACCGAGTGACGAGTGAAAAGTAGAAAAGTCTTCGACACAGTAAAACTCGCATAATTGTTATTACACAGGGCTCGGTTAGGTTTTTTTCTTTTTGTTCCCAAAACAAGATTCCATATGGGGCAGCAACAACAATCAGACCCAAATACGAGTACAGACAACAGAAACTTATGAGAAATCACATAAAAACTATGTAAACCCGAAAAAAATAGAAAAGAAAAACTACAAAAAACGATTATGTACATTAAAAAGTGGAAACGGCCACTCACGCGTCAATGCAGAGGGAAGTGCGGGACGGGTTGGGAGTCGTCTTGGCCAGGTTGGTTGGTCTGGACGGGTTGGCCGGGTTGGCGACCGCAATTGGTAAAGTTGGGTGTAGTGTAAGCTGGAGAACGTGTTGTTTGCTTCCCGCTTTGAGTACAAGTCGTGGAACTGCAATTGACGGTCTCCCTTCCCGCAGTCTTCCTCTCCATCCCCGAGTATCTCTGTGTCGTCGTCAAACTTGAAAAAAAAAACAAGTGGGACAGCCTATAGTCGAGAATCCGACCATAGGATACCCGTTACTTATTTCAATACATATATAAGAACTTTAAATAAATTACATTTATTACTTTGAAAACATTAATTGGCCATTACTGCTGTTCTAATTGTCCGATCTTGATGCGATTCAGTTGGATACTATATAATATTAAAATATCTAACAGTAGTTACCATAAAAAAAGTATAAGCTTATAGTCTCCGAGATCCTTTTTTTCATACAGACGGACAGACAGACAGACGGACAGACATACATGGCTATATCGACTCGGCTGTTGATGCTGATCAATAATATATATATATATTATGGGATCGGAGATGCCTTCTTCTTCCTGTTACATACATTCCAACGAACACAATATACCCTTTTAATTATTTTTTAAGCAACGGGTATAAAGACTCTGTCTACCTCTTCGTCTGGCTGTTCGTCTGGGCCTGTGCCAAAAGATGTTTTCCAGACCGCTGCTGAGTTTGTGTTTTTTCGGTTTATTATTATTGTTAGCTTGTGTGCATGCGCCGCTGGGATCTGGGATTTGTTTTGTTTTTCTTTCTTTGTCAGAATTTCTAATGTTGCCCCCAAGCTGGGTTTCGGAATTTTGATGCATGGCATAGTTGTAAGTAGTTTCCTGTGATTAACAAGCACCAAAAGAGAAAAAGAAACTGCCAAAGTGTCTTGGGTAAAAAGCAGTACCCATTTTTAGCTGATTTGACCCAACTCCCAGCTAAAGATATATATTTTTAGTTACATAGTTAGCTCCATTTCCACGCCCAACTAAACTGTCGACGCATTAGACTAGAAACTTAACAGAAGGAGGTTGTGGGAACCTGATTTGCATTTTTCACACGCTTCCACATAAACCTAGAGTCAGTTAGACAGTTAGTCAGTTAGTCAGTTAGTCATTCATAGTGTCAGTTGGTATGACGTTACTACGACGACTCGTAATTAAAGCAGTGAGCGTGTCGAGCAACCCGACAAACCGCTTTTACTGTCACAACTAATTTGCTATACTTCTCTAATTCACACACGCGACTAACCCAGGCATCGACCCGGAGGGAGGCCGACTCAAGTACAGCATATCTGGCCCAGTTTTCTCCGTGGATCGGGAGACGGGAGTTGTGCGATTGCGACAGGAACTGGATCGGGAAACTCAAGATACCATTGAGGTTATTATCAGCATTACCGATGAGGGAATTTACGGCACTGAACCGAACACAGTTTCTCAGCGTCGCGAGATTCCCGTGCGGGATTATAACGATAATCAACCCATATTTTTTGGAAGACCCTACACAGCCAGCGTCAGCGAATCTCTTCCTGTAGGCGGCGAGCTGACCATTGAACCTCCAATACTGGTCGTCGATCGTGATGAGGGCATCAATGCAGAGGTGCAGCTCAAGTGTGTAGAGGTAGGTTAAATAATCCCACAGTCAAGTCAAATTATTTCTTATTTGATTTCGTTTTAGGAGAACGAGATTTGCGATATATTTGAGATACGCGCTGTCAAGTTGGCCGATGGCAATTATACTGCAAGGGTGGCCCTTAAACAGGCACTCGACTTTGAAAGTCGACCCTCCTATATCATGACCATAGCTGCATCCGATAGCGCCTTGGAAAATCGTCTTACATCGTTTGCAACCATCTCAATAAATGTGATCGATGTTCAGGATCAAGCGCCTGTCTTTACCAATGCTCCCTATTCCGCAACTGTCCCAGAAAATACTCCAGCGGGAGTGAGCATACTGACTGTCAAGGCTATTGATGGCGATGTGGGGATTCCTAGAGAGATCTTCCTTTCGTTGGAGGACGAACCCTTTGGTCACTTTGAGCTGGTGCCATTCGGAGATCCCATAGAAGGTACAGCCACATTGAGAACTACAAGTGAGCCTTTGGATCGGGAGAATCCTGACATACTTCAAAACGGCGGCGTCTATGTGTTCTCTATAAGGGCCACGGAGCTAATTGATGGTGCCATTCCCGCCGATCATTCAATCACACGAGTGACCATTGTGGTAACGGATGTCGACGATCATAAGCCTGAGTTTTCAGCCACCCATTTCAATGTATCGATTGCTGAGAATTTGGCTAACGGAATGCCGTTGCCAGGTCTTTCCATCTTTGTGGATGATCGCGACATGGGCGAGAATAGTCGATATCAGCTCAAGTTAAATGATGTATCCAATGCTGCAGGTGTTTTTGCAGTCTCCCCTACCGAGGGACAGGGACGTACTCCAGTTGTGGTTAAAGTACTCGATGCCAGTCGCCTGGATTACGATAATCCCGCACAGCGTAAATTCGAGTTCGATTTGGTTGCCACCTCAAAAGGCGTGGAACAGGCGAAGGCACGTGTGGAAGTCCATTTACTGGATGCCAATGACAATGCTCCCATCTTTGCCCAGCAAACTTATCGCTTTACAGCTCCCGAGAATCTAACAACCGATGCCCTAATCGGCTTCGTGAACGCCACCGATGCGGACTCGGGTGACTTCGGTCATGTGCAGTACGTTCTCAAAGGATTTGGTGCGGATAACTTCTATGTAAATCCAGAAACTGGAGGCGTTTATCTGCAGAAGCCATTGGACTACGAGAAGCAGAGCACATACAGTCTGACGGTCGTAGCTGTCGATGGAGGCGGTAGAGAATCGAATGCCAATCTCTTCGTGGATGTCATCGATGTCAATGATAACTATCCGATGTTCGAGAGTGAAGAATACAGTCGAACCATTCGTGAGGGAGCCGCAATCTTTGAGCCCCAGTTCTTTGTGAGAGCTCACGATGCAGATGGAGTCAGTCAGGGAAATGGCAAAGTGAAATACGCTTTGGTTTCGGAGAACAGCATTGCCGGAAATGTGTTCCGCATTGAGCTGGAATCGGGGGAAATAACACTACAGAAGGCGGCCAGATCTATGGACACGGAACGCGGGGAATACGAATTGGTCGTTTCCGCCACGGACTTTGGTGAGTTTTGATTGATATATTCAAGTTTATTTTATTTAATTTTGATATTTCCTTTGATAGGCATCCCTCCATTGACTAATACAACACGTGTCCTGATACGCGTTGGCATCTCCGGCAATCAGCGTCCCATCTTCAAAGGACACTTTCAGAATGTGGAGAATCTGCCAGTCATTGGACCTCCCAGTTACAGGGTATCTATACCAGAGAATGCAGCACCAGGCTACAATGTGACAACTGTTTCCGCACACGATCCCGACGGTCTGGATGATCTGCTTAGATACCGCATTGTGGGAGCCAATGATAATTTCCAGATCAACGAACTGTGAGTTAACAAAGCTCAAATAGCATCAACTCTGATTAACATTAGTTAACTTTTCCCATTTCAGAACGGGTCTGATTACAGTCTCCCCTCAAGCACGCATTGATCGCGACCTGAACATGAATAGCTTCGAGATTATTGTGAATGCCGTGGACTCGGGTACTCCCATTCCCGAAACAGCAACAACCACAGTCTATGTGAATGTCAAGGACATCAACGATGAGAAGCCCAAGTTCGAGCAGGCCAGTTATGCAGCCTATGTCTCCGAGCGCACCGTAATCGGAGAGAGTGTCTTAAGGGTCAAGGCGATCGATAAGGATCTCAATTCCCGTCTGGAGTACAGCTTGCAGGGTCCAGTGAAGGCCACTACCAAGGCTGGAGTCAGCATCGCCAATCGCAGCAGTTATCCCGTACAGGATGCCTTCCGCATTGACAGCCAAACCGGAGAGATCTTTGTGAACAGCTCTCTACGTCATGATGTCGCAGCGATTATTATTTTTACGGTGTCTGTGAAAGATCTCAATGCCGAAGTCGATCCAGAGGAGCAGGTGGACACCACGGAGGTGACAGTGTATGTGCAGTCTTTCAAGGACAAGGATCCGGTGTTTAAGAATCCTGGCTGGAGCAGCTCTCGACCCGTTGTCAACATCAAGATCAAAGAGGAAATGCCCATTGATAGTGCACTTTTCATACTCCAGGCAGAGGATCCTGTGACAAAACAACCAATAACTAGCTTTGAACTGATAGAACCAAAGGATCTAGAATACTTTCAGATATCGGAGCGAACTGGCGAAGTTATATTAAAGAAACGCTTGGACTATGAAGATCTTGCAGAGACAGGAAGCGCAGAGTTTGAGCTCCAAGTGAGAGCCAACAGCGCCGATCGACAGCGAAGTACCGTCAGTCGAGTTAATATAACTGTTGAGAATGTGAACGATAACAGTCCGATCTTCGAGCAGAGTTCCTACCATGCTACAATCATCGAGAACAAGGGATATCCGGAGCGAGTAGTTCAAGTGAAGGCTCACGATAAGGATGCGAGTCTCAACAGTCGGGACGAGCAATTGGGTTACCATAAGATCATCTACTCCCTGCAGGGAGAATTCGCAATGCTGTTCGAGATCAACAACCTGACGGGACAGATTGTCGTTGCACATAATCAGAGCATCGATCGGGAACGTACTCCCCACATTCGACTGCAAGTGAAGGCCGAGGACTCTCCCGGAAAACCCACCGATGCCAAACAGAGCGTGGTTGAACTACAGATCGATGTGCTGGATGTTAATGATAATGCTCCGGAGTTTTCCAAGAAGGTCTACAGCACCGTCATACCGGAGAGTGCTCAACAAATGGAGAATGTGCTGCAACTCGAAGCTACCGATGCGGATGAAGGACCTGGAGGGGAAGTGCGCTACGAACTCGTCAACGAAGGCGAGGCCAATGGGCTGTTTAGTATCAATACCCAGAATGGAATGATTTCCACACGACGCAATCTTACGGGCAAAGGACGAGCCGAGGCCTATGTGCTCATTGTGCGCGCCCAGGACAATGGAAATCAGGTTCCCAAACAGCCTACACTCTTTTCTGACGTGGAAGTTCGCATTTTCATTGGCGATGTAAGTGCCAACGATGGTGTGCCCTACTTTGTGGCTCCTCGAGTGGGTCAGAAGGCAAATGTGACGGAGGTAAGTGAACTAAGAATTATAGACAGATAAAAATAATATTCTAATTAACTTCCTTTAAGAATGCGGCAATTGGCGCACCTGTTTTCCAAGTGATTGCCAGTGATCCGGATGATAATAACACACCCTCTGGCACCATAACCTATCGCATTCTGCCGGATACACCGGACACCGAGTCCTTTAGCATAGATGCCCATACAGGATTAATAACCACACGAGAAGCGTTGGATCGCGAGGAGAAGAGCATGTATAAGATTCTCCTCGAGGTAGGCGACAATGGACAGCCTAAGCAATCGGTTACACGCATCCTGAAGATAGAAGTACTCGATGTGGATGATCATGTGCCGAGATTTGCCAGAGAAATTGTAAGTAAAAGTCATTCATAGTTGTACATATTGAATTGCATCATCTGCCTGAAACAGGATGCAGGACCTTTGCCCATGTCAGTTAGGGAGGAGGAGCCAGCGGGCACAGTTGTTGGTAATTTCACAGCCATCGATGAGGACTTGGGCGAGAATGCAGCCATCGACTATGTCATCATCGAGGGCAACAACGAACAGATCTTTGCCATCGAGCGAACCAACGAGAGTGTGGCCATCTTGAAGACAACTCAATCCATCGATCGAGAGCTGGTTGAATCCTTTACGCTGACTGTAAAGTGCCTGAAGCTGGGAGAGCCAGCTTATAAATACATAGGCGATGCCTACGATCGCCAGGATCCTTCGCATCTGCGAATTACCGTCAAGATCCTTGACATCGACGACAACTTGCCGCAGTTTGAGAATCCGGATTCAACGGTCGGCATTCGCATCAATGTGCCCATCGACACGGTGATTACAACCCTGAGAGCAAGTGATGCCGATGCCGAAGCTGCTCCGATTGCCCTTTCCATTGAGAACGTGACCTTTGTGCCGCAGTTCTACAAGCGCAGTCGGAAACTGGCCATGGGTAATTTGGAGAGTCTCTTCACGTTGAACAATCGGACGGGAGAACTCCGCACAGGGGGATCCTTTGCGGACTATGTGGATGGCTACTTCCTGATGAGGATTTGCGCCAACAACTCGGCGAGTGTTAAGCGACAGACGAAGAGCAATATCAAGGTCTTTGTCATACGAGACAAGTCCTTGCTGAAGTTCGTCTTTGCCCGTCCACCCAACGAGATACAGCACAACATTAAGCCCTTCCAACAGCAGCTGCAAAAGAAACTGAAGCCTCTAGGCCTAGAGCTGCATGTGCTGGACACACAAGTCTTCACCCGTGCCGACATGAGTCTGGACTTCACGGCGACCAGCTCCTGTTTCCAGATGTTCCGAAATGGCGCAGCATTATCCCTCAGCGAGATGCAGAAACTAATGAACTCGAAGGAGTTGCGACACGAGCTCATCGATATCTATGCCGCCTTTGGTGTGAGTGACTTGGAGTCCTGCTCGGTTAGACGCACCCACACGGCCGCTCTCTTTGGCAATCTTCTCATGTCCGCGGGGGCGTGGCTTGTCATCCTGGCAGCGTTGATAGGCGTCGCCGCCTTGGTGTCCCTCTGCACGGCCTGTTGCCTGAAGAAGAAGTGAGTATACTAACACTTATCAGGCCAAAGGCAACTCTATTTATTGCTTTTCTCCTTCACAGATTCAAACGGCACAGCAAACGTAGTCTGCAGGCCAGTCTGCGAACGCCGACGGAGCACACTCCGACCTCATATAGCTACTCAATGCCCGCCGTGCTCTACTCGGAGCCCATCTATGGACCCTTGTAGCCTCAGCTTATATTCTGCACAGGCAGGACAGGTCAAGGGCAATGTCGTTGAATTAAAGTCAAGTTATCTAGTGCACAAGACTCAAACCTCATCCGACAGTTATCTCAATCTGCTGCCGATGGGGCTTCTCTTTTATTGGTCGGCCAAAATGAAGGGCATGGCCAAAACAGTCCATACAAGCATAAGCATACTATGCACGTGATCTAGTATGTACATCTAATATACATCTAAATACGATAGACTACGATAATGTAATTTTAACTGTATATAGTCGAATCAAATCACTTAGGCATAAGTTCAGTTTTAGTTTAGCATGCGAATCGCAAGTCATTTAATGTGTCATCTACGAATTTCTATAGATAGAACAGATTTTGCAACGCCTGAAATAATGTGTATTTTGTTTGGCTCGTAATTTAGTAAATAAATTTGAATAAATTGCATTTACCTATATTTATATTTACATTTATCTTATCGTTTATTTGCTCACAAAATGCTAAACAAGTGCAAAATAAATATCACTTAAAATGCAGCAGGAACTCTGAAACTCTTCTCTATCCTGAAGCCCCACAAATGGCCAGTAAATCGAGGAGAACATGAATTTTCCACTGCCCCAACAATTGCATATGTTTTCACCATTAACGTAAGTATATTTATAAAGTTCTATTCTTTACCGAATGTGAACATGTGTGCAAATAAATTGTGACTGTTACTAAAATAAAATAATAATAAACACGCATATTTGAACGCATTCCATGGATATGCAAAGTGATAAGTGTTCTGAAAGCCAGTAAACAAATTAAACAACGAACAGTATGGTTAGTTAGGATACCCTCCTCACTAAATAAAAATTATTACAAATAATTTCTTTATAAAATATTTAATAATTTTTATAAGATACCTTAAGACAGTTAATAAAGTTTCAAAGCAAATTTGATAAAACTCAATTCATGATCGAAAATCAGTTCAGTTATATAAAAATTATAATATTTGTTTAACCAAATTATTAAAGTTTGAGAAAGCTGTAAATTATAAAGAAATTTTTGTAAGGCTGTTAAATGATCTAATATTTAGATTCTAAACTTTAGGTTGATTTCTACAAAATTCTTATAAATGGCATAGATACCAGTGCGAATCCCTTAAGTAAATCCAGTTTTATAAGCAGTTCATAAAGTATGTTCCGTTTAATTGGAATTTCAAATTTGAATTATAAATATAAAGTCCAATACAATTTCTTGCCAGTGAAAGTAAAATAATAAAAACCCATAAATAATAAATGTTGTTAAAACTAATGTGCGGCGCTCATTAGCCCCAGGCAACTGCGCATAGAGAAACCTTCAGCTAGAACAAGGGATGATGATGATGCTGCTGGTAAATGAACTCTGCTTGCCACACACCAAAGGGTGCAATCAAGCGAGTGTGTGTGTGTGTGTGTGTGTATGTTGCAAGTAAGCACACAGATGAACTGATCAGGGGTTGCTGGTTGACGGGTCTAAGTAGTTAGCTGAGGCTCTAGCTGAATATACGAGTTATTTTTATAACTTTTAAAAACTCAACAGCAACAACAACAACAATAAGGTGAAATCAAGTGTTGCTCGGGTCAAAGTAAATCAACGAGCAGTGGGTCATTTTATGGTGGTTGTCTCAGTTTATAGTATGTGTAATTACAGCCCTGTTCTTGCTCGTCCTTTTTTAAATATTCGCATTGTAATTAGCATAAAACCAAACTAACTGCCAATGCGAATGAGTGCACCCAACGAGTACCCATCGTATATTCGAGTTCTGCCAAATCACTTTCCACTTGAACATTGATTGATGATGACGATCGTAAATCACACTTCAAATTCGAGTGACGTCGACTCCCTTTGTTTGCTGGGATAACAATGACACAGTGACACGGGCGCCACATTGCCACATTGCCACACTGCCACATTGCCACACTGTCTCACATTGCCTAAGCTGCAGTAATCATCATTTAATGCACATACTAATACCTGAGGCGCCAACTCGGTGTCAACTCCCAATTCCAGCTAACAAAAATTGAGCCACAAGTGCTCTGTTAATTGCCAAAGAAGCGAATTTCACCTTTGTTTAGTGCAGGTGTCCTGTGTAAACAGTCTGCATAAAAAGTATATGTATACATCAACTTTTTACCCTAGATTCATTCGCCGACAGTTAGTCAGTCAGGCAGCTGGCCAGATGTCCAACTTCAATGGACAAACAATGCTAACAATTAATGAGTGTGCTCGGTCGAAGTTCTCGTAAGGGGAAGTCCGTCATTTCCTTTGCTCTCTCTTCAGCAAATTGTAACAGTTAAAAGTATAGAGTACAAAGTGGAAGAGCAAAAGATAGACTAATGAATACCCTATTTTACGTTTATATAGTTATAACAATTATTTGGTTGAATTTGTAGATTTTGAGTTGAACTAATGTGAATTCACTTAAAAAGGAATATTACAATTTTTAAAATAATATTTATAATTTTTAAAATCATTCTATTAAATAAATATCGTTATGAAATTTGGCTTTATTTGCTATTTTTATGGCATATCTGTTACCTTTTCAGCCAAATTATTGAAAAAGTATCTCACAATATTTACAATAATATTATTTTAAAAGTTTGTTATTTGATTTTTTAATTGTTCTATAACTTATATTAATTTTAGTGTATAATTTCATAATCTTTCTTGTACAAAAGCTCAAATTTTTTATATTTATATGAATCTCTAATCGGTTGTCGATCGCAGTGATATACCCGTTTCAGCTAGCTATTTACAGGATAGCAAACAAAGCCTTGCGTGCCATTGCCATATATCGTACAGTATCTACCTAAATCATAACGGTTGCTTTCTGTCCCGTCGCTGTAGCTGTCGCTTTAACTGACACTGTCCCCCGTCAGAGGTGCCATAAAAAGAGACTTAATTCCCACCCCACACTGAGTAATTCACGCGATTGTAATTGCAGTTAACTACTTGTTAAGGTTTTCCTTTATTCACTTTTTCATCATTTTTTGGGGTAAAAATTGTAGTTTTTGCATTATATATTTTTTATGGCAAGCGGCACAAAAGATGCCTAAGCGTAGGATTTTCGCGGATTTCTTGTTTAACCGGAAGTGGCATTAGTGCAAAGAACAGGCGAATGGAAGCGAGAGTAAACACGGCTTAGGTCCAGAATGCCAATCAATCGAACTATGTTATGTATTTGCCTTCCTGACACCAACTACCCGTTGTCGCATTCAATCAAGCGTTGTTTACATTAACAATAACTGGGCATGAAACCGTTGTTGTGTCGACATTTTAGCAACAACCTTCAATTCAATTTATGCACTGAAAAAGAAAGAAATGAAAACTTAAAAAAAAAAAAAAGAATTAACAAATATCAACCATAAATTACGAATGTCACATTCATTATGCACATGGCGCTGCATAATAATTAGTCTTGAAACTGGCGCTCTCGCATCCTTGTGTCCTTTACCCAAATATATTTATGACCACTTGATGAACTGCACCCAGTTGAATTGGAATGCTGACATTCTATTGGGGTTGTGCGCATGCTTTCGTCCTGGTTGTGCTCATTTGCATAACAATCAACTCGTCGTTTGTGGTACAGCTTCAAGCTGCAGTTGTTGCTGCCACTGCCACTGCCATTGCCACTGCCACTGCCACAACCGATGCCGTAACACTAACGATACTGGGATGGGTTCGTGGTACGGCATTGGGGTAGCACCGTCCAAGTCTAATGGTTTCCATACACAGGCAGCGGGTGTGAAGTTGTAAAGTTTAATGTATTGTTTGTCTAACAGTTTATTCATTTGGAAAAGGAATTTCACGTTGTGTGATTGGAATATGAAATATGACTGTAGTCCTAGGGTAGAAAAAGGGCACGGCATTTTCGGAGGTTGCCACAACAGCACAGCATTCAGTTGCAATATCGAAACGGAGTTGTATTTTTATTCAAATTAAAACTGCACTCCTAATGGATCATGCTGTTATTATTATAAATTATCGATTCTTTACATACAACTTTTTAATGATATTTAAATAAAATTCAAAGAAGATATTAATTTACTTTTTACTACATTAATTTATATGTCGATTCATAGTCATAGTCATCTATAAAATACAAAAATAGTAATTATTTAAGTACAATACAATTATAATTATATTACATATTCTTACAAAATATCTTTTCTAAGTAGAATCAAAAAACAAAACATGTTGAAAACTTTCCGATATGTATCTTAATTCGATTCGTGTATGTATATCTAAAATGATTTCTGATTTACATGTGTTTACATTTTGTGCGTACCACTTTTGGCTGCAACAATGTGACATAAATCTGCTTAAATTTGACTAAAACCGATCAGATCGGATTAAAATCACAATCAAAACTTGCTACACATTTTACAGTTTCAATTCGCACACACACACATATCCACACACAGAGAATTATCCTTAGGATGAACATGCACACAAATGCGACAGATTGGCCTGCGAGGAGCGGCAACAAATGTAACAAAATACTCGAACGGCTGTTTGTTTATCCAATGTTTTTCGGTTAGATGAGCACACAACTCAAAAGCGGACAGGGTAGGGCAAAGCGAGGATCTACAGTACAGTATATACATATACTTGTACTCCCCGTGCTCGGAAGCAACACATACACAAACACAAACAACACAACGTCACAGATTTCACAGATAAACCAATTCGAGCAGGGTAATGAATCGCTAAAAAGGTCGAGCAACTTGCTCGGCTTTGCACTCGTTGTACCCGTTGAAAAACAACAACAACAACAACAACAACAACGTGTAGCTGCAACACCAAAGCGAATGCTGTTTAACGTGCAAAAGGGGTAAGCAGTAAGAAGGGATATGAGGCACGTTGCACGTGCACCGCAAAAGGGTTAAAAAAAAGTAACTCTTTCTTTTAGATTTTTTGGCAAATGTGTGTCAACTCTACAGCATCGAATGCTAAAAAGGCGTAAAACAATCAATTCGGCAAATAAAATTCGATTTGCGATTGGCAAACGGAACTGAAACGACAAATTGGCACAGTTATGCCTGAATATGGATTATATTGATGATCATAATTTATGCCTACAACTGTCATTTATTATTCTTTATAAAGATTTCCAATTTAACGAATGTTAACCTCATCAAAAGTAAAAGAAATAAAAGAACTAAATCCAGACCTTAATTCTGTTTTATATTTTTATTAAAAAAGTTTATTTTTTAAGCAATCCATAATCTATTGCAATTTGCTTCCTAATAAAATGTAGAAGATAGAAGTAATTGAAAAATAAAATTCAATTTCAAAAATGTTTCTGAAACAATAATTTATAGCTACAACTGTTATATATGTTGTATATCTATATTTTAACAAAGATTCGCAATCTAATGAAAAGAATTGCAGAAATATAAGAAAAATATATAAAAGAAACGAAAACAAATCAAGAATAAAATTCAATTCGTTAAACAATAAAGAGAATATATAGATTCTTTATTAAGATTTTTGTATTTCCTCTATTTTTGAGTTGAATCAATGCTCAGTTGCTCAGTGGGTCGTATACAAATCGTACCCAAAGGACTTGCACTTGACGCATTTGTATTGTGTTTGCTCCTTGCACCGAGCAGGCAATTTGTTTCCATTTTGGTTTCCTTATCGTCTTACGGCAATCGGCAAATTGTTTGGCCCAGCTTCGTAGGGCATTAGCATAGTCATCCAGGCAGGGGGAGGAGTAAGAACAAGAGGGATACGTACACGTAATGCTGTCATTGATCCTTAGATACATATCTAGAGTTACCCCGTGACAACAGTTATGGAGCAGCCATATAGCATACAGCACGCTAATGATGCCAGACTGTGTCCTCTCTGCCTGGCCTCCTTTTTCCTCTCTCCTCTTCCATCTGATATGTCCTCTGTCCTGCTGCCCTCATCCATCCATCCCTCAGCGCCAGTTCTGTGGAATTGAATGCAGCTTAGCAGCTCACCCGCTGCGTATTTGCGCCTTTGTAACGCACCAGCACAAGGACACAAGGACACAACGGCACAACGACAATGTCCTGGCTATAATAATGATTATTGTAAAGATAAATCCCGACACCTTCAACAAAGCTGCACAAATGACAAACGCGTCGCTTGGCAAGCGGCTTAGTCCGTATATTGAACTGAACTCTGTGAATGCCTTCGAGATGTTGCATTCCATAGTTCTTGCAACTTCTCTGCTGCAAGCTGCCCCTGTCACCCATTTTTGGGGTAGGCGAAGATCTCAGTTTCCGTGCTGCGTTTGTAACGGAAAATGTCAGTCAGTCAGTCAGGCAGTCAGGCAGTCCGACAGTCGCAATGGCTTTTTTTTCGACTCTTGCCGGTTCATTCAACTAAATAATTTGAGTGGCATTCATGCAGGTCCACTTCCACTTGGCTCATGTTTCACTCGGATTGTCGGCTGCTGTGGCTCTTGTTGTTGTAACTCCTGTTGTTGTTGTTGCTGTTGGTTTTAAGGTATTGGTACATTCGTTTTGTACTCGTAATTCTGTGGCAGGTGACGGGCAATCTTCCATTGTTCAACTCACCCCATGTCGAATTCTAAGGGCGCAAAAATGCCCCCTACAATAAACAAGCAACACACACACACACGCACACACACATAAAGCCATTCATTTTATGTGCACTGCAATATACAATATTTATTTGAATTTAAGTCTTTTGTTTGAAATCTGAAATCCGCACAGGGTTGTTTGCTTTTGGCTACCAGAAAAGACAGCCTTAACTATCTGCCTTGACTTTTACCATTTTCCCATTTTCCCATATTCATTGCATTTTTTTTGTTGTTTTTTTATTTTGGTTTTTCTCGTTCAACTTTATTGACAAAAATAAATATTCATAGTTTACAAAAGTTTAACTTATCACGTAGTTAATATATTATACCTGACTATAAAATGACTAGCCCTCTTTGTATCGCATTGCAATTGTAAAATGTTAAAGAAAACTACACTAAACCTCATCCTGATCCTAAACCTGACCCTGTATACAATTGTTTAACTCATCGTATAGTTTGCTTTAAATTTTAGCTAATGCTTAAAACTCGTTAAGGATATAGATAGATAGTTAGTTGTTAGTTTCTTAGTTATTAAAGTGTGTATATGGCTTACTAGTTAGGTACATGGATGCTCTTACTAAATTTACATGGACAACCGATGTTATTATAAAGCAAATGAAGTTGACTATTAAATCATAAAGTGCAAACTAAAATGTATTATTTTTCATTACTAGATTGATTGCACTTTCAGTTGAAATATTCAATTCTTTGGGAGTTGCACAAAAGAGAAATCAATTTGAATCTGGAATTTGAATCTGATGAAATTGGTTTATCGTTTGTGCAACTAACTAAATGAATTTAATTAAATTAATTACTAAGTCCAGCCAGACTTAAGAAATCAATTTCGTTTTCACTTATTGCAAAATATCAACTGATTGTGAGTTGCGACGAGACTGAAACCTGAAATTATCATAACACACAAATTGGCAGCTGCTCTAAGTAAAAGAATTTTACGTTTAACAAAAATCAGTTGCTAGAGCAGCCAAATGGAGTTGGCCAGGTTAAAGGGCCGTCGTAGACTGCACAGTGTCGAACATATCACCCAGAGAGAAGACTGACACCAATGATGCCCCCAAAACTATGCTATACCTGATGAGCAAACTGTTTGTAGATGAGCTGCTGCTGGACAGACTCCTCCTGGTAATCCTTCCAGGGTGGCGTCTGGGTGTAGAAACTGCTCTGGTGATGCAGACCTGGCTCAGATGTTGGCATTGCCGTTGCATTGGCGGCTGCCTCAAAGTTGCTGCGAAACAGATCATATTTCTCCTGAGAAAAGTGTCCTGAAACAGTTGGCGCCGAATGCAGTTCCTGATGATGCTCCTGCTCCCGCTCCTGCTGCTGATGTTGTTGTTGCTGTTGTTGGTAGAAGCGCATGCTGCTGCCAAAGTCGAAACCAGGTGGTTGGGTTGACTGATAATCCTCTGGTGGATTTCCTTGGTAGTGCATGTGTGGTGTCTGAGACGGCGGTCCATAGGGAAAGATTCTACCGCTACCGAACATGGGGAATGGCTGAGGATTCACAAAGAGCGCATCGAAGAGTTCCTTCGTGATGCGCTCTCCACTCAGCGTAAAGTTCTGCAGTTTCTCCAGGTCCAGGTTGATGGTGTTGCCACTCTCGAGCACTTGCTCCAGCGCAAAGATGTAGTTATGGGCAAAGCGCAGTATCTCGATCTTTGTCAGCTTTGTCTCCTCCGGCAACGAGGGTAACGTTACCCTCAGCCGCTCCAGCGCATCGTTGAGCGTGTGCATCCGATTCCGTTCGCGATCGTTGGCCTTCATGCGACGGAACTTCTTGATGCGCACCACCTGCAGGGGACTCCGTGAACGGGTGACTCTGTTCTTGCCGACGGCATATTTACGCTTTGGTCGTGGCGCATTCGGATCCTCCGGCGACTTCACGGGCGTGCTCGTCAGTTGTGGCTCAAAGCTACTAGCAGGAGCACGACTATTAAGATGCTCCACCAGTGTGCGGCCACTGCGTGTGCTGTGATTGCTGCTGGTGTCCAGCAGTCCGACAAAGCCAGCCGGAGGAGAGTTAGCCGACGCATCCCAGCCGCCGGCATAACCCAATGGAGCTTGGACGGGCGGCGTTGCGCTGGCATTGGCCGTGCTATTGTTGTAGTGCTCCTCAAAGTCCAGACGACGGCGGGAGCTGGCATTCGCATCCGTCTCGAAGCTCTTCTCGTAGCCACTGTCGAACGAGGCGTCGTCGTCGTCATCCTCATCGAACTCGAAGGACTGCGATGGATTGTAGACGTTGTAACAGGCGGACATATTGCTGAGAAGATCCTTCACTGATGGCTGTAGTTTTAGATATTTATTTGTAGCTGTATCTGTATCTCAATATCTATGCTTCAATATCAAACACACGCATTTTCCGTTTCCGTTTTCCGCTCAGAGATTGTTCTGTGATTGTTGCCTTAACCGTTTCGCGTGCCCGCACCAACTAAAAGCTGAACCGGAGTGCGCGCCGGTTTTATTTCCATTACGTACTCAGCCATTAGTGCGCAAGCTGCAGAGCTGCAGAGCCGTAGAGCTGCCCAGTAAGCCCGCTGATTTAGACAAGCGGCAACAACCCTCGGCGCATTGTCGTCGGTCGCGACGATGGCGGCGCCATGCCACAAATCCCAAAAGATATGCGCGCCGTGATTGCCGCTCGTTCACTCGTTCGTTTGCTCGCTCGCTCGCTCGTTGTTGCCCCCGGGGGTTGCTTTACCCACACTCACTCACTCACACACACACGCACACACTGACAGTTCCAAGGGCGCACACAAACTCGTACCAGTTAAAACACGAGCATTTTTTACGCTTTGCTAACCCGTCGCAACGTAAGCCAATCGGAAGGATGTGTCTGTCCGTTTATCTCTTGGTTCGGGAGGATCATTGAGTGTGCCACAATAAAGTTCAAAGCGGCATGCCACTCGGTGTTATCAGTTGCTTTTGTCACAACATTGAACTTGTGCCACCTCATTTCAATTGCTCGCAACTCTTTTATTCTCTATAAACCGCAATAATCATAACGGACTTACGCCTGTCGCTAAATGAATTACCGCCACGTGGCAACAAGCAGCACTTCCGTAAGCGCAACATGTGAAGATGCCACACTCCACACTCCCCCATTCCCCATTCCCCTTTAACCTAGGCGTCGGCACGTGCCTTCGAATTGGGCTTGAGCTTCTTGCTTTCGCTTTCCGTTACCAGCTGTTGAAGTGGCTTTGTGGCCAAGACACACACACACACACACACACACACACACACACACACACACACACACACACACACGATTGCAGATTTAAGTGGCTGCCGTCTGCCACTTGCCAATTGCCACTTGCCACGTGCGAATTTGTTATGATACCCACGCTAAATTGACGACACGAGTTGGCACTCCACAAATTACATCTTAAACGGATATCAATTTGAAGGATTAAGTAGCTAATTGCTAAATATGGTCAAGGATCATATTTGGGAATGTTGTCAACTCCATGACAGCTAATTTGAAGACTTGATCTAAAGGTAAAGGTTTGCTTATATAAAAGAAATTTAATTAAAAGCATTTTTTTCATTTTTTACTATATCTAATTTTATTTAGCTTGACATTTAAACAGTGCAATTAGAGTAATAAACTCATTATCTATAGCTAGAAAAAAAATAAATATGTATATTAATTATTTATATAACATGATAGGCTTAAACAGAAAAGAGAAATTAAAAACAATTACGAAGAAACAAATACTTTTTTTTAAAATTAAATTTAACCAATTGCAGAACTATCATACTTCCGTTTTATAAACTCCTAATTGTTACAGGTTAGGTCAATAAAGTTTACAGAATTAATATGGTAATTAATGTTGCTTTAATAGCAAAATATATAAAGAATAATACTAACTTACTAAATTTTTACGCTTAATAAGAAGATGCTACCATTATCTTAAAATTATATTAATTTATTTATAACTAACACAAATTATGGGACTGGACTTTTTAGGTTGACTTATTATGCTAATTTTAAAAATTTGGCGGTACTAAAGAATTTTTTACATTTCTGAGAGATCCTATGGAATTGTCAATGATTTTTTATAAAGCGGATTAGGTTGATGGCCATCAGATATCTTACTTAATCTATTCTTTACATTTATTTTAATAGGTTTAAAGTTGTTGAAATGAGGATATCTAATCACATTAAGTTCCCTGGCTCATTTTTTATCTGGCATAACACTAATAATGCCATCGAAATTCACACCACAAGGACACGTGTCGTCTCAGCGTTGCACGCAATTGTTGGGTGTCAATTTGTTGTTTTTGGTTGCAAGCTCAAGTGGCAGCAACCGATCGGTCGCGTGTGGCTAATTGAGATTTTGTGGATTCATAATGCGTATCAATTATACAGTTAATTGAAGTGAGAGTGGGCACACGCGGCTTGCTGAAATAAATATATGTAAAAAAAATAGTGTAAAAAATGAAGGAAGCTGCATTTTATCAAATATTGTCGTCCAAGTCTCACACACAGCCTCCGGGCAGCAGCGTCACAGTTGCTCAAACCAAATAAGAGCCATTATTATACATGGAGAAAACCCCTGATTATAGACTCTACAGCCTGTGTACATATATAATCACATCAAAGTCCTGACACAGTCCGAGCCAAAGCAAATAGTACATACGCACTGAAAATGCCCCAGGCTAATTGCATTCTAACAAGCGACGCAAATTCAATTTTCCGAGCTGCTTGTGTGTGCCCAATTCCCTCTTTCGTTCCCATTACAATTGTGTGTGTGAGTGTGTGCTGTGCGTGTGTGCTAGTGTGTGTGTGCAACCCCGACTGCATTCGTTCCAAGCACGTAGCCCTAGGCAATGTCTGTCCGCCCAGAAAACCAGCTAAGCATTTGCTTTCCATCTTTAGTAGGGCACAATTTCCTCTTCATAGAGTGGATGCAATTCCATGGGCATGGCCACCTCCGGAAATCGATTCACACTTATCGGAACTGCCACTGGCTCTGGCAATGGCGATGAGGAGTCTGAAGAGAGCTCTATGATATCCGAATCTGCAGTGACATGCCGCTCTTTTACTATCTTCACTTGCTTAATCCTGTTTGTAGTGAGGCCCGACTTCTGACCACGTCGTCGTCTCACTGTAGCTGGACGCACTGAATCCTCCTGATCTGTTGAGGTTGAAGAATCGGACGTAATGTGCTTAAAGCGTTTATATTGCTTGAAACGCGGCTTGGCAGTCATCAAACGCTTCGATTGAGTTGGCGTATCCGAAGTTATGTGTACAAATCTCTTAGCTATTACGCTTTTTGTCTCTGACGTGATTGAGGAGGCATTGCTGTCCTCCGTTTGGTTCTGGCTCCGCCTGCTGCCAGATGCGGATCTCTCTTGCTCGCGGTAATATTCCCCGAAATCGGTTCGTTTAACAAGCACACGAACTCCGCGTAATTTCTCAATGTCCTGCGTTGTGAGCTTATCCAAACGTACTTCCACCTGGCGTGTAAGACACTCTTGGACCAGCCGTGCAGTCAATTCGGTGTCGGCAGTTTTGGGACTAGTATCCTCCATTGCTGTATCAAAGTAGCCTTGTGAACTATATTCAACCAAAGCAGACTTTAAGTTCTGCGCCTGTTCTTCATCCACGGGCTCCGATTTTACTTGTATCGCATCCGTATCCGTTTGAGATAATTGTTGTACTTTTTTAGTATCCGTCTCTATCTCGGTTGCCGTCGCCGCCACTTCAGATGTTGCTGCTATCTCCGTTTCCGTTGCCTCGGACAGCACCTTCTTTTTGAGCTGGAACACTGCTGTCTCCATTGTTAAATCAGAAGTTGGAAGCGGTGGAGGCGTTAACTCTTTACTTACGCCAGATTCTCCCTCGTCGAACTCATTCGCGTCGTGCTGGGCCATCGTTGAGGTTCCCGAATGCAAACTGTCCCCTTCACTGTTGCTGCTAAAACGCGATGACCTCAATCCAATCTCATCAACTGGGGCAACACATTCACTCTCCATGGCTTTCGTACGCTGCTTCAGACCCTGTAAGTTTCTAAACTTGCTGAGAAGCGTGTTACTTTCCAAGAGCTTATTATCATTTTCTAAACTTATCAGCTCATCCTTTTCGAAACTCCATATGTCCGCAAATGCTCTGAAACCATCCGTTTCATTGCTGTACTTGGCCTGCGCCTCTAACATTTCACCAAACGAACGCTTCTGCGGACACGGCTGCTCCGGCGGTTGAATCGGTGATTCTGGTTCAGGCGTCGACTGCGGCGATTCTGCTTCTGGTTGTTCCTCCTCAGGTGCGACATCGGGAGAACGTCGTCCACTACGCATGGTCCTGTCCATGTCTGTGATCATTGCGTTGGCCACCACAGCAGCAGCTCGGATGCGAGTGCGTCGTCCCGTGCCCGTGTAAAACGCTTCTGAATCATCGGATTCCTGTTCCTCCTCTTCATCTTCTGATATAACTAAAAGCAAATAAAAAGTTCATTAGGAATTTCTAGAAAGATTTTATCCATATAGCCAACCTTCATGCCAGAATTTCCTTGTGTTTCGGCTGCGTTTTCTATCCCTCACTGCCTTTTCGCGGGCTGCCTGTTGAACAGCCTCCTCATCTTCCTCGGCGCTTAGCTCCACATCCGCCTCTGCGGTGCCAGCCGCATTCTCATAGCCCTCCTCAATTGTGCCATAGTCTAGCTGAGGTCGGTTCTTGTATTTGGCATAATCGATCTTCAAAAACTTCAGTCGATCATTGGCTTCTGCCATATTGAGAGCCACAAATTTGCTCTTTAGGTCTGTGCTCTTTACCAAGGCACTGCAGCGTTCATGTAACGTTGGCCACTCTAGTGCCCATGAGTAGCGTTTGTTGCGTGGCTGAAAAGCCACTGTCAACAGATCATTTATTATGCTTCGTGGCAATCGCAGTGCTTGCAGCGCCTTGCAAATGGGATCGTAATCTGTCACGGGGGCGTTGTGATTTGTAATGGCAACAATTTCATCCACATCAATCGTCGAGCTCAACAGTTCATATTTGATAAGGTCTAATTTGTCGATTCTCGCTGCTGTTCTGCTGGAGCTTATCTCAAGATCGTCCTTGCGCTTCTTCTTGATGCGCGAGCAACGCTTTACCTCATTGTAGTTGGTGTTTGTTGGATGCAGGTAGAATGCAGTTAACCAGAACTCTGCCTCCATAAAGCCATGTTCCGAAAAGACCTTTGCCAAATCGGCATAGTTAACAGAGAGATTATGCTCTAGGTTAAGCATAAACTGTGTAGTAAGGCCCGGATGATAGCGCCAAACTTCGATGGTGTTAAGCTTCTGGCCAATGATCTTAAGCAACAGCGCAATCTTGGCAAACTGCCAACCTCTAAAGCTCTGTGAAAGTAAAATACAAATGAGAATAATTCGGTTATATAATGCCAAAAAAAACTTACGCGTTGTGCGAGCAATTGATAGACACACTCGAGCACCTCCTCATTGTTGGGAACATTTTGAAAGACAGGATCGATTTGTCGATCCAGTTCTTCGTCTACATCCAGCAGTGGCTTTTCGTCATCGTCGCAGTTCTTGTAGTTGCCAATGTTGCTAGCCCGGTTACCCTTGCAAATCTGCTGCTGATAGTTGAGGTTTAAGTTCACAGTAAGCGGAAATGCGTGACTATTACGTTGTAGCTCCAGTTTCTGCATCTCATTCAACAAAAATTGTTCGCTGTCTTCGCGCTCTTTGACATAGCTATGCATCAGGACCTTAAACTTTGCTATGTGCTCCATAAAATCGTGCTCATTAAGCGCCATTAACTCTAATAGCTGATTGCCCAACACGTAGCTAGTGTAAGCCTTTAGCATAAGAGCAAACGGTGTAACCAGGCTCAAGTCGAATTTCTTAAATACAATGCTCTCGAAGAAACCTTCCTTGCCTAATCCAAGACGCACACACACCTGTGCAATTAGTCTAGCTGGAGTGTAGTCCACCTCATGTGGCGATTCCTGCATACTTTGCGCATAGAATCGTATGTTGTACATCTGAAATGAGATTTGATTTAGAAATATCGTTTAAAATGAAATAATAATTCACTCACCATATTGTCTATCACGTAGCCACGATTATCATCCGCAACAAAGACTGTCAGCAGGTAAATATGCCCCACAAGAGTGATGGACACTTGTTCCTGCTCCAGGCTCTCACATCTTGCACTGGCATTGCACTTTAACCAGGCGGCTAGAACCCGCAATGAGAGTTGCTTAACAGCTTCCCAGCTACCGGCATCGAAGAGTTTTAATAGACGAAGTATAATTAAATGCAGGCGTTCTTGCATTAGAAAAGTGATATCTGCAACAAACCAGATTAGTTCAAGTCGTTAACAATTTTACACTTGGACTTACCTTCTGGTGTGGCCACAGGCACAGAATGTTCAATTATATGATGTTTATTCTTCATCAAATCTTTAAAGATTCGCTGTAGATAGGGAAGACGCCAAGGGCTGTTTTGAAAGTTTAATATATACTGCCAGTCTATATCGCAGAGTCCTTCAATCTTTGAAAACGCAGTGGTTGCCTTGCTTAGATAGTACAGCAACATTTGCTTGAGACTCTCAGAGCAACCAATCCACTCCTGGCTGAACCACAACTGTAGGGTATGATGTACCAGCACCCTGACTATGTATTTGACTTCTTCCGTAATGGATTCTCGGCTATGTAAACGGCACACATCCCAGCCGTAAATCAATTGCACCAGCCGGTCATTGGCCATCAGCTGATATACATCCACATCACTGTTGGTCGTGTAAAATACAAACAGTTTCTGTAAAACAAAAACAATTGTTTAAAGGCGATTAAAATAGGTCGAATGTTTTTCTTACAGCGTTAAACTCGTCGTATTTAATCTGTGCGGCGCACTCGAAGAACTTTTCTTCATTATGCAGCTCTGGTAGTATTATTTCCATTGCGAGCACTTTATAACTTATAATACTTAGGGAGATTAAACAAACAAATTATGAAAAACAAAGAATTATTTTCAGCCGGCCATGATGCAATAAATAAAGGTGGTCCCGTCGGCAAAAGTAGTCCAGTAACAATGCTTTGTGCGAGAAAAGAGCAAGCAAGCATGCACTGAACGTTACTGGACTTGAAAACGCGACCACCTTATTTTTATTAAAACTGCAGGGCTGCCATTTAAAAAAATTTCCGATCTGGTTCGATTATTACCCAAACAAAATAGGTAAATTTCAGAAAAGAGGTTTCTGAATTTGTGTATCTTTAATCAAATTTTTTTATTTTTTCGCTAGACATTTTAAGAATTATCAGTGAAGTTATTCATTTTTTATTGAGTTATTCTATCAGCAGCTATCGATACAAGTAGCTATCGATATAAGCAAGTGGTGTATAGCAGCGAACTATTTGTCAGTGAGCAAAGCGCGGACGTTTTGAACGTAGCCGTTACCAACAATCGATAGTTTTTATCTTAAATGAAAATTGCAATAACTTTTAAAGAATGTTTAAAGCTTGGTCACGGCTCAGATAAAAGATACAATTTTAATTATAAAATAATAGCTGAAAATCAACATAATTCAAACAACAAATCTGCAATACTTTAAAAATATCTAGCTTCAATAACAAGATTAATTTAATGAAGATTAATTTAATGAAAATGTGAATTTTAAACAACCGTTGGGAAACAATTAAACAAAGTGGGAGTAAAAAACAAAAGGGAATTGTTTTTGTTCACAGACAAACCGCAAGTCGGACGTCGAACGTGTTTAGAATTCACTGATAAGATATGTAAATAATATGCCATTGGAATATAACTTTGTCTTTATTATTATTATTCAATCTGTCGTTTAACATTAAATCTTTTTTAGCAATCTTCCACATGTATGCAAACCATTTTGGTCGCACAATAAGATTGCTTTTGTTGCCAGCTGGCATATGCAAAGTGCAAACAAATTATTATTAGCTGCCAACTGCGTCTGCTACTTCATCTTACAATGAAAGCGCCAAGGGTATTCCTATAGAAATGTGGCCATTATAAAAAGGCAATGTGTGTGTGTGTGTTGTGGCCAGTTGGTCAACAAGCGGGGCTTCAACGCGTGCAACAGTGCATAGCTGCAGTTGAGATTGCCTTAAAGGCCAAACCTATTTTTTTCGATTTTAAGTGAATTTATTTTCGTTGCTTAATTTGAGGGGAATATTTCGATGGGGACAGCAATTAGGCACAAAGCCCAAATAATATTTTCCATGTAAATAGCGATTGATTTACAATCGCTGTACAAGCAAAAACACATGTAGCAGTGATAACATTATTTCTAACCAATTTATCAGAAGCGAAATCAATTAGTAACTACGTAAGAGCCTCTGCATCGGCCTTATCGATCGGTCTTCTGCATAACCCATTCATTATACGCACAGGTAGCACTGTCAGTGTCATAAATATTCCCATCATCGTTTATTTGGCGTTGGCCCCGCACCTGAAATGGCCATCAAATGGCACACAAATGAAAACCTGTTGATATCCAAAAGACAGAGAGACAGAGAAATAGAGACAGAGAGAAAGAGAAAGACATACACATGTATCAAAGGTTGCGCTTCTGTCGTAATTGAAGAAGCATTTTTGAAGGGAATTGAAGTGTTGCAAAAAGAAATGAAGCAACAACGGGCTGTGCAACATCAAGCTACCCCATAAATATTCATGAAGCTCTAAAAGGGTTTTTACTTGTGTCGATGTTTAGGTTGTCCATGCTGCGGTGACGCTGCCCCGCCCCCGCCCCCTCTTCCATATACTTGCCTTGAATGCGAGCACACAAATTGACACTAAATGGAAAAATTGTATTGACGAGTCGCCAATTGTGATGCGAGTGAAATGCAATTGCAGGACATCGACAAGGATGGGTGCTTTTAGTTTTGGGAAAACCGGTTTAATTTGAAATAAAATACGAGTAGCACCATGGGCGTTGGCTTAGGCAAAGACGGAGCTGTCGATTTTTCTTAACGAGCATGCACATGAATTTGAATGAGATGAGCCCACGCATATGTTGTGGTCAGAGTTCAGAGTCCAGAGTCCAGAGTCTGGCGATGCTCCCAGGGGATGGCAAATAAACATTGCAAGGGCGCGCATGTGTGCCATCAACTTCAAATCGAAACGAGTCCCGAGAAAGGGCACAATGGTGACGGCAACAGCGACGCCGACGACGACGACGACGTCGACGCTTTGTTGACTGCCCCACTAAGTAGGCAACACTTTTGGCCACTTCCGTCGCGACGCGTCGCGTTGCTGCAGCCGTCACAATGCCATGCTGCCTCGACAGGCCATTGTATCTATATATGTGTGTGTGTGTGTGTATGTGTGCACTTCGTGTGCCACATTCGGATTTTTCGTACGCAACAATCGTGCGTCGGTTTCGCTTCCGTTTTGATTTATAAACGGGCCTCGCGACCGAGTTGCGTATCATTAACAGTTGATCAACAGGTTTGCGCACACATCCCGAGACCAGAGACCGGTGAAAGAGAAGAAAGCAGAAAGAGATAGAGATAGAGAATAATCCATTTGGCATATTTGTGCATTAATTGAATTGCAACAGCACCGCAATCTAGTTATAAAAGTCATTTCATGTGCTAAATAAAAAGTAATAAAACGAATAGATACAAGTGCGTATACGGATTGGTGATATACTCGGACTCCCCCCACTCTACGGAAAGCGACCACAAAAGCGGAACTTGTTGGTCTGCTTCTGGTTTTCAAAAAATAATTTATAACAAAAAATTGACAAAGAGGTGAGTTGATGATAATGGAAAGCTTTTTGTACAATTTAATCGAATTTATGCAAAGGTAAAAGCATTTAATATTTCGAAATGCATGGCAAGAAAAATGTTACAAAAGTAATTCAATTATTTATGAGTACATCGTAAATTGAATAAAATTTATTAAGCGATTTTGAAGTCACTGAAAAAGATTTTGAAGTTTACAATATATTAAGTAATGTCAATTTTAAAATGTCCACTTAAATATTCAAATGTGACATTTTTATATTTAATTGTTATGAAATACCTTGACTAGACATTGTAAAAATGGAATTGAATTTATTTGATAGTCACTTAACGACTAAAAGTTATTTTTTAAATGATTCACTGACTTTTGTATCTATTATAAGTCCCTCTATACACAATTCCTAGACGTCATTAGTCAGTCAGCGTAAATTTGTTTACCATATCCACTTAATAATAGACAAACTTGTTGGCTAAACAAAGCGCAGGTCGCATTAAAAATTGAATGATTAGCAAGTCCCAGTAGGGTGCCCCTTTTTGGACAGGACATGGAGCAGAAGTGAGAAAAAGGTTAAGGGTGAGGATGAGATATGCATAACCCAAAAAAAATAAAAATAAGCAGCTCCAGTTGAAGACACCAAATGTATTTGCATTTCTGTGGATATTTTGTTTATTTACGAATTTTTGGTTGATGCCACAGCTCTTCAGGGCTGAATCATCGCATTGCTGACGATGATTTTTATTCAAATGCGATTCGTGGTGCGTGGGAAGGCGACAGGAAGAAAACCTATTTAAACAAAATACTTATAGGCAAATGCCATCCTTTGGCAAATATTGGCGCTACTCGAAGACGATGCTTTGAAAAGAAATGCAAACTGAGACACGCCTCCTTGAAACACCCCCTCGATCTACAGCAAAAAAAAAGAAGCATTTTAATTTTGCCACGCGAATTTCTCTATATGTACATTAAGCGAACTTTAATATGAATGAATTTATGTGGAAATTAATGTATTTGTGTATCTTTAAGAAGCATTCTTTGACCAAGTATAAACACCTGTCTTTGTCACTGGAAGACAAGGCTATGAATAATGCCGTGTCTGTCCAGGAGGTCACTGAATAATACAGTGACTCTTGCCAATCCCAAACTCAGACTGAGCTTGAAATTCGCTGGAATGTCAGCCACGAACAAAGCCATAAATATTTTCAGTTAATTTCAATTAGAAGCTGAACAGCACGTGCTTTTGGCGTTTTGTTCCTGGTTCTATTCCCGACTGTGGTCCTGGTTAATGTAACCAAGGAAAGCGCTGCCCAATTTGTTGGGCGTTGCCAGGTCGAGTGTGTGGTCATAAAATTTGATGCGTGCCCTATCATCGCATTGGAGCCATCTATTATAATTTAACGTAAAGCCGCTAAAACTTTCATCTGGGCGTCAATCAATCAACGACAAGCACACAAATTAAATGCAAAATAAGACAGCATGAGACCAGCGTCAATCCCAATGCCAGTTTCATTCATACAATCCGTCAACAGTCAACAGGCAACAGACTGGCCAACAGCTTGGCCAACAGACTGCAGCCAAAACAGCACGACGACAATCGTCTAACTTTGCCAGCTTCAATTAACTGTTCAATCCCACATTGACGCCATTATATGTAGTATTGTGGCCAACTGAGTGAAACATCATTTAATCAGGCACCTCATTTAGATTCAGATTAGATAGCAATAGCTCCACATGCTGTCGTTTAGTTTAGCGTTGAACTTAACGAGCTGAACGAAAGTGGGTTTTAAAGATTTAGCACCTTTGAATAGGTTTTTCGTGTACTCGATTGCATTCAATATGGTAATTAGCAGTGAAAAGTAGATGGTATTTTGTATATCTAATGCTCAAAAAATAAAAACGAGAGAATAAAATACGTTCTATTTAATATCCAGAATTATATGTGTGCATCGATTTGTATTGGCCAATAAAAATTGACAAATAATACCCCATATTCGTAATATACAATAAATACAAAGACGTTTTCACCAATTAACTATAGTTCTAAAATTAATTTCTAGTCCACGATTTTTATACCCGTTACTTATAAAAAATAAGTATAAGGGTATATTGTGTTCGTTGGAATGTGCGTAACAGGGAGAAGGAGGCATCTCCGACCCTATAAAGTATATATATTCTTGATCAGCATCAATAGCCGAGTCGATATAGCCATGTCCGTCTGTCCGTCTGTCCGTCTGTCCGTCTGTCCGTCTGTATGAACAAAAGGATCTCAGAGACCATAAGAGATAGAGATACCAAACTTTCACTAAAAGACTTCTATATACCCCACGCAGATCAAGTTTGTTTCAAATTTAAGCCACGCCCCCCTCCGCCCCCGCAAATAGCGAAAAACAGTCTGAACAAAAAAATCTCAGAAACTAAAAGAGATAGAGTAACCAAATTTGGCACACAGATTTATATATACCTCACGCAGATCAAGTATGTTTCAAATTTAATCCACGCCCCCATCCGCCCCCGCAAATCGCGAAAAACCACCACACCCACAGTTTTTAAGATAATACGTTTTTTGTGATTATTACCGTTATCTATTAGCATTATCTATTATCCCACTGAATCGCATCAAGATCGGACATGTAGAACGACAGTTATGGCGAATTAAAGTTTTCAGAGCAAAACAAGTATTTTCTTTAAAGTACTTTTCAATATATTTAAGTAAGTAACGGGTATCATATAGTCGGGATCTCGACTATAGCCTTTCCCGCTTGTTGAATTAAAAAACGTGCTTTTTTTTCATTTTTAGCATTAATTATTACCATATCCTAAGTATTTTTAGTCTGATCCTATCAACAATTATGTTAGGACCAGGACTTTTAAATACAAATACAAATTGTCCTTAAAACTTAATTTTTGTCCTTTCAAGGACTAAAAACGGAAAAATTGTCAACTTAAAATTAAAATTCATTTTTATTTCGTAATTTTTTCAATAAAAATTTGGAAATAATTGTTAATTGTTGCCAGTTTTATTTGAAAACTCTAAATTTTCTGCTAAAGTATCTTTCAAATTCGATTTTTAGAGGATCACAAACTGGATCTTAATCTATAAAATTCCGTTTTCTGCCGAATTCGTAGACTTGAAGAAATATTTGTAAATGTAAATTTTTAATTTAACTACAGGATATCTTTTACTCTCAGTTAAGTAGCTTTTAATCGACTCTATTAGACAGAGAAGACTTTTATTGTTCCATAATACTGATAATTTTGCTCCAAGCACAAGCATATGAATAGCTTCCTTAGGACAAAGTTTAAACATACGAGAGGCACTGTTGTTGTAGTAGTAATAGTTGTGGTTCCTGTTGTTGTTGTTCTTGTTGTCTGTCAAGTGAGAGAAGTTTGAGATGGGCGACGTGGCGTCAGAGTTCATAAGTGCAATTCTCAGCCACTTAAGTTGTTGAGCAAACATGGCCATAATCTTAGCTATCATTATCCATCGTTTCGTTTTAAAGCATAAGAAGTGGTTGGGCCGCACACACACACACACACACACACACACACACTCACGTACATACACACACCTACACACACACACATATACACACGCATTTTGAGTAGAACAATTTCATGACTCTGCAATTTGGTGCTGCACGAGCCTCTAAATCCGCGGGACTATGTGGCGTATGCGTATTATCATTAGAATGCTCGGAAAAAGCTACCGCCTACTGGCGGGTAGCTGTGAGTATTTTCACCTCACGCTGCAACAAGACATTAATAGGCCATAAATTGTAACTGTTATGCGTTGTTGGCTTTTAACACAGCGGTTGGCATTTGGCATGAACTGAACTTGGCAATCCAATCCAACGTCACAGTCGGGAGTTGAGTGCCGTGTCAAGCACGAAGGGATGGAGTGATGGAGGGAGGAGTGTAGAATGGACAGCTATGGACAGCCGCCCCACCGCTTTCAATTAGAGTGGTTATTTAGCTAAATCGTTACGCTTGTTGCTGTAATTTGAGGCGTAGGCGGAAATGATTGCCCTCCTCATGGACTCCAGGGAAAACGCTCCTCACACAGTGGGGAGCGTTGTCGATGCCTTGACTTAATTGGTGCACGCATTGTACTCTATTTACACAATTCCTTGTTTCAATTTTTCATATTTTCACTTGCTCACTTTGCTTTCCGCTGCTGTTTTTCTTTATTCCAGGAACATGGCCCAGTTGAAGACTTCCGACGGCTGTGGGACACACAGCATTATCCTTTTGCTGCTCCTTTTCCTGTGCTGCAGTCAGGCCGCATCCTTGGGCAACAACAATGAGTTGGCGGCCACAGGTCTGTCTGACCAAGTGGTGGACCAACTTGGCGACAATGATCTCTACAATAGCAAACGCGCTTGGCAATCACTGCAGAGTTCGTGGGGCAAGAGATCGGGGGATCCAGCTGCCATGGAAGTGGATGACGCCATTTATATGACGGGACACTTTGTGCCCTTGGTCATAACCGACGGCACCAACACCATGGATTGGAGCACCTTTGAGCGCTTGGCAAGTGGCAACAACAATCCGGAGCAACAGCATCAGCAACAGCAACTGTCGCAGTCTAGCGAGGACATTGAGGATATCAACGGTGACAATTCGGTGGAGAAACGAGCCTGGAAGAACATGAACGTGGCCTGGGGAAAGCGGCGTCAGGCCCAGGGCTGGAACAAGTTCAGGGGTGCCTGGGGCAAGCGTGAGCCGACCTGGAACAATCTGAAGGGCATGTGGGGCAAGCGTGATCAGTGGCAGAAGTTGCATGCGGGTTGGGGCAAGCGTTCCATTTCCAATTAAACTCTCTCGACAGTCTAGGCAAATTAATACCCATGGATTTACATACATATGATACGATTATAACTAGTAGTAAACTAACTGTGTATAACAATATATACAAACATAACAAACTAACTTACTAATACTACGTGCATTTTAGGTCAATGTTCTATATAGAATTCGAATTCGAATTCGAGTTCGAATTCTCGTTCTTGTTGCCGTTCTCAATGTCTAGTTCAAAGAAGTTGGGCTCAATTCCGAAAATGTATGAAAGCGCTCGCCACAAAAATGCAAATCTTAAGAAAAATCAAAAAAATGTATTTAATTTGCACATGTGTTTGTATTTGTATTGATGTATTTATGTATTTATGGTAGCTGAAGTCAGTATTATAATAATGTATTACCAAAAATATATATTATAACAATATATATGCGTAAAATATGCATACAATACAAATACACGAATGCAATAAAAATCTAGTAACAAACCTTAACTTAGTTAATGGAACTGTGCATATTTTTTAAATACGTATACATACTATATAACTTAACTAAATGGCAATTATATAAATGCAATTATCAAAATAAATCAATAACAATAGATTTCGTTTAATTCAGGGGAATCTTTTTCCGCTATCAAAAAATTAATTTTCTTTCCCTTTTTTTTTGCTGCTGCTTTTCTTTTTCAAAATTCAATAAATAATTCAAAACACTAATTTTATTTATTATTTTCATGACCTTTTAAATGCTTTTCTTAATTATTTATTAATGAATTTAATAATTTCCTCGGCAATTAAACAATTATGAATAGGGAGTATAAATAGGTTGAGCTTTCTTTAATTGCCGCAGTTGTAATTGGAAAGCCAGAGATGCGTTATCAACCCCGTCTTCGGGATGGAAAGGTCGTGCCTTTACCTTGGCCTTTGGCCATGTACCGTCGCTTGAATCATATTATCTGGCCACTAGAGGATGGAGCAAGTGAGCGAGCGGTGTTCATAGAGAAAGTTGTACTCCTTGTGGGATTTCTGGTGTTCTGTCAGCACAACGAGGTGGACTTTCATTATTTGTTAGCCAATCGCCATGATATTGACAAAATGCTCACAGGAGCACCAACTTATCTGGTCCTGGTTGAGATACAGATACGTGGCTTCCAGTTGGCCGTGAGAAAGAATGACTTCAAAAGATTGCTACAGAAATTCTATGCCGACATCTATGTGACTCAGGAATCGGAACCAGTTTTATACTCCCGTATTCAAAAATGGCTAATGGCCACACGTATCAACTCAATGGTTTATCTTTTAGCCTTGTTTAACTTTAGTCTGGTGCCTGTGAAGAATATCATCTACCACAGGAGAGATATGCTCTATGAGCAGGTTTATCTATTCGATAACACCAAGTTGTACTTCTTCGTGCCTCTGATCTGTTTGAACTATTGGATTGGCATCATCATTACCACAATGCTCTTTGGCGAACTGAATGTCATTGGTGAAATGATGATGCATCTGAATGCTCGTTATGTCATCCTAAGATCCGATTTGAATCAGATCGTCAAAAGTTTGTTGGAAGTGGAGAATTCTTCGGGGATTGCAGCCAGATATCGGAGAGCTCTCATTCACATTATGCGACGCAATGTTGCACTAAATCATTTCGGAGAACAGATGGAAAAGGAATTCAGTTTTCGTATCTTCATTATGTTTGGGTTCAGCGCAATTCTTCTCTGTATCATGGGATTTAAGGCGTATACAGTAAGTATCTAAATTAAATTTAAGCAACTAATTACTAGCATGAACTTCCTTTCTTCCTATACTCGAAGAATCCCATTGGTAACATCGTCTATATCATTTGGTTTATAGCCAAGTTCTGTGAGTTATTGGCCTTTGGAATGCTGGGCTCGATTCTTTATACAACAGTACGTTTTCTTACAAATATATTACTTTTTCATTATAAATATTTATTTACTGTTAGACTGATGAGTTAAGTGTCATGTACTACAGTTGTAATTGGGAACAGGTTATCTATCAGTCGAACAATGTGCAAGAAAATGTATTACTTATGAAACTCGTCTCACAGGCAATTCAGATAAACTCGCGCCCATTTTTCCTCACTGGCTTAAAGTATTTTCGAGTCACTTTGGTTGCTGTACTTAAGGTAGTTTACAGTAATTAACTGTTTAAGATTTTTATTTAACATCTAAATTATTGTAGATTATTCAAGGAGCATTCTCTTACTTTACCTTCCTAACGTCGATTCGATGAGACGTCATGAACTATTATTAAACAATAAAATCAATAATTTGTTCTTAATTATTTAAATAAATACCATAAAAATAATTAAAAACTTTTTTTAAATAACGAAATACCTCGCAGCTGTGTTTCATAGTAAACAGCTTTTCACCGACTGCTTGATTATTTGACAGAGTTACCACACTCTGTAGATACTTTTATCGATACATCGCACAATATAAGAAGTTGTCAATTTTTCATAATGTGTACACACTGCTAAATTCCGCCAAATTGCAGCATTTTTAGGAAAATTGTAAATAGCTGTAATAATTGCACAGAAAGCATGAACTTCTCAGGGAATAACTGGTAAATATGTTAATTTAGTAACTTATACATGGTTTCTTAAGCAGTTTTATTGCAGCTCGCCACATTATCGCAGTCCCAACTTGCAGCACAGACCAAAGTCGTCGCTGTCTCGTGTCAATGTGCAGGGAAGTCTCGAACTGCGTCGACGGCGTGCAGAGGCCAGGAACTATTTGAAATGGGGCTTTATAAACATAGTTCTATTGGCGGTGCTGGCTTTCGACATCTGCCAGGCGTGCGTCAGTGATAATTCGCTTTGGTACCAGGCCGAGTACACAGTCGGCGTACTTATATTTCTAAGTGCGATCGCCTGCATTGGCAAGTACATTTGGTGGCTAATGGTGGACAGTGGTCCGGTCTCCGTAACTGAGCTGCAAAGGTGTCTCCTGGATGAAACTATTGGTAAACTACTATGCCCTCGAGTAGCACGCAACAAAGTCATTAACATATTTACTCTTATTTTAGATAATGTGAGAACTTTAAGCAAAACGCCAAAACGGCGCTCTTACGAACGGGACTCTGATGATAATGATAGCGGGCCCATCATCAACTGGCACTCTTCCTTTGAGGACAGCCGCTGGGGCACACAGTCGCCACGCCGTAGTCCCAGTCCAACACGCACTCCCCAGCAACAGCAGCAATTCAATAATCAATCGTACAACGTTTCCATGGGCGCCAATAACTCGCTTAACGCCAGCAACCTGAGCAATGAGTCAGCCTACATGTCGCCATACGCAGAGGTTTGCCGCGACGATTTCCCAACGGATGTGCGCAAGCTGCCGGCGCTGATGAGGAGAGCAGAGCGAGAACGCGAACGGAGCTATGCCGAATTGGCGGATGCATCGAATGTACAGAACATGGATTCGAGCAACTCTTTCTGGAACTACTGCAACAATGCAGCATACATGCTGAAGCGATCCATTTATCAGCTGGCTCCAGCACCTGTTGCCTCCACAGAGAATGCGCCAACATCCATCGAGGAGTTTAGCATCGTGCAGTTCAAGGACAGCAACTCTGAGGTCATTAAACGCATCTCCACGGTTAAATTGTCCCAATATTTAAGCAATCTCAGATATGTATGTGGTGCAATCTGTTGACATGAGCCTTGATACTAATTTTATATTCTTTTAGTGGATATCTACAACCATTTTGCAGCGACTGGTCAAACAGATTGATCATACGGATGAACTGTTCCGACAGCGTGGCCTTATCGATTTAAAGATTGGCGCTGTGGGCCTGGAGCGTCTACGCAAGATCTCAGAGAACCAACAGTTCGTGCAGAGTTGTGCACCAATGCTACCCATGCTTCTGCCCTTTCTCGATACCTTCAACAATCAGGAGTATTTGGTGCAGCGCATAAGGGAACTCTCACAGGGCTCCTGCATCGGTGACTATCGCTGGAACTCGGGGAATGCCCACAACGGCCAGGAATGGGGAGATCATCTCCCCACGGACGCTGCCGTGAGTGCTAAAGACATTAATTTAATGCTCAATACATGGACTCATATTTCTCATTTCATTTCAGATACTTTTCCATCTGTTTTGCGTGTATTTGGACAGCCAATTAATGCCACTTCCTCAAGGCGGCGGACGACCATTCCACTCGCGGTATGTACTTACTCGCGAGGAGAAACGTTCCACAAAGGACATTATAAATGCAGTTAATAACAAGGCTCACTGCGCCATACTCATTACCAACAATCAACTGAAGCCAAAGTTTAATTTCATCAGCGAAAAGGAGCTGCACAATTGCGCCTACGATCGAAACAATTTGTTTTACGTTATCATACAGTTTCTGATTTATATGCGCTCACACCAGGAATCGGCGCTTGAGGGCGTCAATTTGGGCAAGAGCGGCATTAACGTAATGTGCGTAATCGAAGACTGAGTAAGAGCAGTTTGACTCTTAAATTATATATATATTTCTTATTGTATTCTTATAACCTGCCTGACCCGTTGCTTCAAGATATTAAGCCATTAAATTATGCATTGTAATTATCAAGTCAATTGCCAAGACAACAACACCAGCACATCAAACTGTAAACATCAAACTGTCCGTGGTTTTTGTGGTCAAACAGCAGTCGCTATTGGCCGCAATGCATCATCACGAAAGTGTCATGTGAACTTTTCAGCGTACACCATGCGTTCTCCTGCTGTCTCCTGCTCCTCCTTTTACTCCTACTTGTTGTCGTTGCGGTAATTGTGGTCTGCGCTTTGCCAACAATTAACTTGTGCCTTGAACGTCATCGAAGTCAGTTGAACAATCTCCTCCTCAGCCCCGCAATTGACATGGTGAGAGACAAGGTCCTGGGCCTGTGTACAGGTGCAGCACTTTAATTGTTATTTCATGATTTTCAGTATCGAGCTGGTCAATGGCCGAGACTCTTGGACAGTGCATCGGCTCATGTGCAGTTCCACACTTCGGAGACTGACAAAATTAATGGTTTCCGGCAAACGCTTGTCGTCATTCTGTCGAGCTTGAGAGAAGCGTTAAGAAAATGCTGTTTCCTGGCCAAAGGCAGAGGGCATCATGTGCAAGGATATTTGTCCAGGTCTGCAAGGAGTGTGAATGAATACACACAAACACACACACACACAAATAGTTGCCGTCGTCAACATGAACTCTTGACTGCCTTCTGGTTGCATACACTTAAGGCTGGTTCCTTCTCGGTTCCTTCTCGAGCTTTGCAAAGACCGCATTACCATTTTTCTTGGCCATGCTCATTTCAGCCACTGCTCCGGTTGCTGTTGCTGTTTCTGTTTCAGCTCTTTGTTCATTTGACGTTGAATCGCTTGGTCGGTTATTTTAATGCCGTCGCTGTAGCCGTCTTCGTCTTCGTCCTGCTCCTTCCCCTGCTCTTGCTAGTCCTTGTCGTTGCTGGCACCTCGGGTGAGTAATGTGCTTGGGTTGTCAACTTTACACTTTTATCCCTCGCATTATATTTGCTTTACCTACACACACACACACACAGACATAGTCACCCTCTCACACCCTTTGTCATGGAGGGTGATATGTTTTCTTGATACTTTTTCTCAAGTTGTAAATTGGCTTAAAAATAATTTGTCAAAGCATTTCAGCGTACGGGGACTGGGATTGGGTTTGGGTTTGAGTTGGGGCCCTGAAGCGACAGCGACGCCTATGGAACTGAAGCTGATGCTGCTGTTGTCGCTCGCCATTTTCTTGCCAAATTGTTTGGACCTTCATGGAGTAAAATTCTTTTAAAGAAACGCATGTGTGCGTCTTCATATCCAATTAGAAAAGTTTTCCTTCGACTGCGCCGTAATTGTGTTGATTAGTGCGGCTCGATGGCTCCCATTGTTTTGGGTTATCTTCAAGCTCCTTCAAATACGAGCGAGTTCTTTAAAGGACCTCAATAGGCCTTCTTTTCTTGAGCTGACTTACAAAAACTTCGATCTAATATTATTCCACCAGTCACTTTGTGAGGCTTCTATACTTCCCATCCTTATCCTCTACTATTCTCCTACCACAATGTCCTGACGCTGCTTTAGTCCTGCAAATGTTTATACACAATAAACTGGCTAGTGGCAAAGCTTTTACTTTTCGGCTTTCCTTTTTCCTGCTTATTTATTTTCCACTTTTGTATACCCTGTAGCTCAAACTTTGCCAGCGAGTATAAATAGTTGAAATTCCGTATGTGTTAGATATAAAAATAACTCTATAAATTGGTGTCCCTATATCATTAAAATGTACATATTAAAATGTACATATTATTTAATTAATTTATTTCAATTTGTTATTGAACAGTTAGATGGATATTTAAGTTGATACAATATTTTCTCAATATTTAACGTATTCAATTGTATTAAAACTTAATTTTTGTGAATATTGATAATTTTTAAATCTCCTCTTTTACCTATAATAATAAACAGTCACTTTCCACAGTATCCCCTAGTCTAGCAGTTGTAATGCTGACAATTTTTACTTGTTTTCCATCCACTTCTCGTTTTGGGGAACACATTAATGAACAAAATATTTTCCCTATTATGCGCCAATATGGTCGCCCATATTTCGGTTTATTTAATTTTGCGCAAATAAAACGGAAGTGGCATTTTTATTTTTACCATCGTCTGAGTCCTCGCTCCTTCATACTCTTCTCCTGGTCCTTGTTCTCGATTCTGTCTCATATTTGTGCGCTTCATAAAATTCTGATGTGAAGCCAAACAAACTTGCGACAATGATGATAATGTCGATGCTTAAATGTTGAACAAATATTTGGCGCAGTTTTCTTATTTTTTATTTTTTAAACAAGCAATAGCAATTTGTGTAGTTTTCCGACGAGAGCAGCTTTAAACAGTCATCGACTTGCCTTGGCTCCACCCTCCTGCTCCTGCTCGACTCCAGTTCTCTTAGCCAGTTGTGAGTTTTCCCAGGCAGTTGCCACAGCTGCAAGGAGACGGAGGAGGAAGAGGAGGTTTAGGAAAATGGCCATCATTTGCTTTTGAAGCGCGTCCGCAACGGCAATACGACTCTTGTGTTACAGTCGGTTCGTTAATGGTCGAAATGAGTTTTTATGGCAACTACTTGGCAGCGTTTTAAGCCATGAATTGGACTCACCAGTATATGCCATATATGCATATGCATGCACTCGATGCTAATGCAAATCCATAGCATACTCGAAGCTCGACTATTGAAATAATAATTAGAAGCCACCAATGAGAATTACTGCAGTGCCAACACCACACACCTGTTCAGGTGATAGTGTGTGTGTGTGTGTGTGTGTGTGTCTGTCGTTTCCAAATTAGATGCTTGCGTGAGTGACGATTGCTGCAGTGCAACCGCTGTTAGCCACTTCAGACTTCAATCCCAATGCTGATAACTTACGCAACTAAGCTCTACCAGTTGCCAAAGCACTGCTGACCACCAATGGCCCGAGGAGAGTCCAGGATGCGGATTGTGGAACTGAGAACAGGGTACAGGGAGCATTTGCATTTAATCGGATTTGTTGTCCAGATTACAGGTAGCAGGACATAGCTCTGATTTGAGCACAGAGAGCACAAAAAGAACAATCACTTGTTGTGTAATTTTTCATGTGTTTATGTGTGTGTGTGTGTGTTTAGACCACAACCACTGCCATGACAAATTAACGTTGCTGCCAATTCTCGTTGCGACTTGTTGGGACTCCATATTGATCCTCTTGTTGATGCTCTTGCTGCCAGCTGTTGGAAATTTAATACTCTTGAAGAGGTAATAATAACATGATGACATCGCTGATGCCAAGAAAATGCAAGCCACTTGAGATTGGCAGCGATAAATTGGTAGTTAACTCAAGAGCCGAGAACTCGAAACTCTTCAACTTCACTCAGAAATAAGCTTGGAATAATAAGAAAATAATAATGTTGTTCCTATCAAGTTTGTTGTTATCAACATTAGCTTGCATTTTAATTCCTTGCAATTTTGCAGTTTAAGTAGAGTCTTAAATATCTTCTAGATGCTAACAAGAATGCATTAAACACTACTGGGAATTTTCCCCCTCTGCCTCTACCAGCTTGTTATTATTGTAATCTTTGCTTCAAGATAATCCTGCAATAATAATAATGTTTTATATTTTATATAATGATTGCATTCACTACAATTTCTAGATACTAGATTCTTGAAAAGTTACCTCCCCCATGTTCAAGGAAAAAGTATTTCGGGAACTCGCTAAGTACTTCGGGGAAGTCCCGACTATTTCTCCCACCTGCTTTTTGTTACGATTGTGCGTGTAGGTAGCAAACCGGAAACATTGTAAGCATTTCCGCTTTATATCAAATATAAAAAATGACTGCTTTTAGACATGTTTGACAAAAAGTTGTACATCAGATTCACACACACACACACACACCCACATACACACAGAAAGATATTAAGGGAGGGAGGTACATATAATTGCATAAATCAAACTCAAACATGTAGCATGAAAAATCGCATTAATTTATCTGCTCACTGCGCATACAGCCACTGCCTATGGCACACCATTTACACACAAACACACACACACACTACAAACACACACTTGCTGATAGCTCCATCCATATAGAGAATCTCATCCTATCAACTTTACAAAGGCGCTGTGTAACATATCCGCTTATGTCAATTTTTTTTACTACTCGTACATATTCAGCTTGTAGAGTAGAACGCGTCGTCGTCGTCGTCATCGTCGACGACATCATCAACGAGACGAGGTCCTTCTACTGATAGTCCTGTTCTCATTCAGCCAGTTGTCACTGTCAGTTTTGGCTTCCACTGTTTGTCACATCGCTGTCTGTCTGTCTGTCCGTCTGTCTGTCGCTTGGTTGGTTGGTTTGTTTGTTTAAATGCAACATTTACTTTATGGATTGTTGCTATATTTTTTCTTCAACTTTCAACCCGAAAAACACAGCGTATAAATTTCACGTCAATTTCTATACACAAAGCGAGCGGAAAATGGAGAAGGAGCTCAGCTGTGTGAGTCCTTGACTGATGTGGCCCTTCACAACTTTGCTCCTTTTTAATAACTTGCCCACACACACACAGACACACACAGATGCACACGAACACACACTAATACGCTAATAACCTGGTTCTTGTGTGCGCTTTAAATGTCCTCTTCATGGTACATAGTTTAAAATTCTTTATAATTGGATTGCTTCATCTAAAGCTGACCCCTGCTTCGGCCACGCCTCCAAACCCTTGGGGCTGGACACACACATTTTTTATGGCCACTTCGGACCTAGAGACGTAGTCAATGTGAAACCCAAAACCCCTATCCGGTCTCACCCTTTCCCTTTGCATCATGGCACGTCAAAAAGGATTTTACAGTTGACGCGTACAGACCAAAGCTTTTCCAAGTCCTCCTTCTCCTTCTCCCACTCAACACCCAGCAAAAGGCTGCAGGGTGGCCTTTTTTTTCGGTTGCCCAGCACAGACGTGCTCCTCTTGGAGCATAGGCTGGGCATCCGGTATCCGGCATCCGGAATCCCACACATGTGTGGCACTTGAAGTGATGATATGTTTCATTTCACACGGCAACCGTTGGCAATCCTTTCGACCGCATACAGACAGACATGCCCATACCGAAATACCGTATACGCCTCCTCCTCCTCCTCCTCCTGCCACGCAACACTGAGATTTATGTTTTCTTGTAAACAAAATAACGGACATGCTTGAGGCTACGGCTTGAGGAGTGCAAAAGGTGAACCGAGCGTGAGCTGACATCAGGATTAGGCGTGTTTCGGCCTCCGTATTCGATTTTTCCTTCAATGCGTGTTGATATGACCTCGCGATTGGGTGTGTGAGTGTGAAGCATGGGAATTAATTATTCAATGGATTAGAGAAGCTGAGAAATCGTATTCCTGAGGCAAACTGAAGACTAGCCTATGGCTTTGAATGACTTTAAGGCTTACTGAGTCTCAAGAAATGTTTTTATTATACTTGAAAAAAAGGGTTAAATAACTCCATACGAATGCAGGCAACCAGACGAGGCAACTACAACTCCATAAAGTATACATTATTGATCAGGATCAATAACAGAGTAGATTTCTCCATTTTCTGTTTGTCTGTGTGAATGCGTAAATCTCAGAACAAATAATAACTAGAGACTTCATATTTGGTACGTAGGTTTGTTTTAAATATTTAAAACCAGATTTAGGTAAATTTTTTCAATGTCCAGTTAAGTTTCCTGATAACTAGCTGATAGATATGTGGACTTATAGAAATTAATATCGAATTTGGAAAATATCTCTCAGATAAATTTTAACTGGACTATGGAAAAACGGAACTTAAAAGTTCATTTTATATCTTCCCTTCTCTAAATCAATTTTAAAAATTTCCAAAAAATTAAAAACCAAGGTTTTTTAGAAATTCTTGTACAGTGTAAAATTTACACATCGTTGAATCGGGGGAAAAGCGAAGCTGAACTCTGAACTTAGGGTATCTCAGTGTCTAGCATTTTTAAATTGTAGTTTTCCAATGACGCTTTATCAGCGACATTTTTTTGTAGGCCTATTAAATCGAAATTGTTTTATTAACTTTGCAATTATTTTTAATATCATTTAACATCAAAACCATAATTATGTTAATTAGCTAAATTTTAGTTTAATCTCACTATAAATTGGCTTCAAATTATGTCTAGACAGCGACCCGAAAGTATATCCCCTAAATAGAAGCAAACATGTATTTATTATGCCGCATACGTCGACGCATCTACTGAGAATCAGGTCTGAGCCTTGGGCTGCCTCTTATTATCCTGCCACATACAAATATTCTAATTTGCATATGTTTAGCAAAAGACTCGAAAGTTGGTATACAAACTTTGGTGTGGGGCTCGTTGGAGATTTTTGTGGAAGAAGCATTAAAAACTCTGGCAACGCCAAGAACAGGCCAGCAAATTGTACTGCTGAGGGGACTGACAACACTCATACGCACCGTGTGCGCCACAGGTGGAAGGCAACTTGAAAGAAAGCATAAAAAAACGTTAAAAAAACGAAATTGCGCAGCATGTCAAGCGGAAATTGCGCACAGGAGAACCTCATTTCTAGACCCTGTTCAAGTTACAGGCCCAACCCCAACCCCAGTTCCAATCTCAATCCTCCTGGTTACCTCACCTGCCAGTGGGCCATTTAACATTCGGCATCGTTGCCGGTTTCAGTTTCAGTCAAATGTTTGGCTAATTGAGCAAATCGGTAAATGGCTCTGGCAGTGTCCCACTTCCGGCACAAGCGTAATTATAAATCAATTGCTTGCGGTATTTGCTTTGAATTTAACGATATCGTATTCGAATTCTGAATCGTATTCGAATCTCAATCTAAAACGGAATCGGAATCGGAATCCAACTCCATCAGCGTCAACGACAGCGACAACTTCGAGTTGCGTGACATTTGGCAAATCCTTGGGGCCATTTCTTTTTTTACTCGCTGGCAGAGCCACTGCCAGACACGCTCTGTTGCCACCTCTTCCCCCCTGCAGCCACTGACAAGTTGAATCGTGCCGTTTCTACACATTCGCACGGGCTGTTTTTTTTTTTTCCGAGTTTGTCTGCCTCTCCGTTTGCTTTCAATCTGTGCGTTGGTTGCGCTGCGCTTTTCGTTTTTCAATTTCTTGTTGAATTTATTTCATGCAGAAAAGCAAATTTCATAACTTGGTCCCTCCCCGGACCCACTTACCCACCCCCATCCACCGGGCCAGCCACGCCTTCGTTTCCATTGCCTGAAATTGTTTTTTATGTGTTTATACTCGCATTTGATGCGTTGCCTTTGGCCGGGTTTACTTTGCAGCAAAAGTTCTTGTAAATATTTTTGTATGTATTTTTCGGTGTCCCGTCCGCAGGGCCAGCGTCTTCCTTTGTTGCCCCTGGCTGATCCTTATCCGATTTATGTTGTATGTACACACACGAATATTTATATTTATATTGATTTGAGGCTCCGAGTCTCCCAAAAGGCTCAAGCATTGTTGTTTGCCCGTGGCGGCTGTGGGAAATGGTCCCGTAAACGTTTAATAAAATATGATTTCAATTGATTCGCAAGTCGCATTTGAATCAAAATGTGTGATATACTCATAATTCGCTGCTGTTGCTGCCATGTCCATGTCCTTTACCCTCTCCAGCCAATCTATGTATGTGTATGTAATATAAAGCAGAGTGCTCAAAGGACTCTGTCTCGATCTCTAGAGGCTGCATCTCCATTCAAAGGCCTGTCCATGTCCCTTTTCCTGTCTGTTGGCCCTGTGTTGGGCCACAGCGTTATCCGCTTAGATCACTCAACTAAAAAACTCAATTTGCATATTAATATTATTTGGGTTTTGGCCGATGCCGATGCCGTTGTTGTTGTTGCTGGTGTTGCTGTTGTTGCTGTTGTTGCTCCGACTGTTGGGGCCACTTCCCTCCACTTCGTTACACTTAGCCCGTTTGGTCCTTTTATCAAACAAAAACAACAACAAACTGTCTAAGCAACAGTAGTTGAATTGAATTTGCTCTGCTTCAACGCCTCTCTGCTCTTTGATATCCCATGTCCCAATGTCTGTTTGTCCTTTCTCTCTCTCTCTTTCCTCTTGTCCTCCTGACCCACTCTCTGTGTCTGCTTTTGGCCTTCTCTGACTGTGAGCATTCCCCGGAGCATACCTTGGAGCGTTAGTTGAGAGAACTGTGCTCAATATTAAGTGGTAAATCTAAAACCTAAGTAAACCAATTGTACGGAGAAAGTTCTTGGGATGCACCTGAAAAGAGAATCCTCAGGTCATCATCGAATAGGTTAAGGTTTTGTTATTGTCAAGAACTGCAGCTCCTTTTGATAGAGATTAACATGCATATGACTGTGATTTATGAAAATGCCATTGCAGCTTGGCAAGTGGTAAGTAGTAACTGGTAAAGTGGTAACTGGTAAGTGGTATCAATTTCTCTCTCGCTCTGGACTTATACAGTCCAATATGGTCGCCTGACAGCTGCAATCTAAGAGATGTTTCATAATCGCAAACGTTATCGATACGGTTTATATACTCGTATTATGTATACATATTGACAGTAGAAATTCTTTATAGTGCACTTTGTGTAAAAAAAAGCGTAAATTTTTTAATTTTTCTCTATAATCAAAAAGTATAGAAACAATGAAATTTATAAACTTTCTTAACCAATGGAAGATTGGAATCTAAACTACAAATTATTAACAAAAATGGCAAGATATCATAACTTTTGTATATTTAAATATCTTTAAACATTTTTTTTTTTTCATAATTTGAATTAAAATTTGTTCTTGGGGAACAATCAATATATTGTTTAGCTGTAAATGATCTTTTTGACGGTTCTTTTAATAAGGCAGGCTGAGTATTAAACTCAGTTATTTTTCACACTATAAGTTCTAAATGTGTCAAATCGGCCAGGGGACGACCTTATCTTTATAATGTAGTGATTTTCTGGTATTTTTCACTATTGGAAAGATTCACTGTACAACCATAACTGCCAGAGATGACAGAGTGCCTGCCTGACTGTCATAGCGACGACACCCAGTGATTCTCGCATACTTACCATGACTATGAGTGTGAGTGTGAGTGTGAGTGTGAGTACGAGTACTCGCTGCACAATGGAACATATAAATCGGCATACATAAAATGTCGTTACAAATATTTTATAACAGGAAATCCGTTATTTATACGCACATTGTGCTAGCTGATGGAGATGGAGTGGGAAGCTGCAGGTTTAGTTGTTGTAGATGAAGTGGGTGGGGATCATAGCGGGAGTCACTTGGTAAATATGAATGAATGTTGTTTGCATGTCGCCTGTCGTCTGTCGCCTGTCGCCTGCCATTGCCTGTCTTCCCACCATCTTATGTAGCCTCTGCTGCAAAATCCTTATGAATTGACTACAATTTTATTTATTATTACTCGTTCTATTTGCTTCTGCTCTGGCACTCTGTTCACTTCTTCTCTACTCTTCTCTTCACTACTCTGTGTATTGCATATTCTGCCGCATTTCTATGGCACTTGCGACTTGTTTTGAGCCATACAAAATGACGTTCCCAAGGCAATTCCATTATGGCTCACAATCCACTGGCAAATTGCAAAAGCTCAATTGATATTGGCTCTCTTTCGGTATTCTCTGCATTTGTCAAACAAAAGGCGGGGCAAATAACGACGCCCATCAACAGCAACAACAACAACAACAACACCAATCAGAGAGCGTAACTTTAAAAGCGATTTCAAACATATAATTGGCCAAACAACATAATTGGGCCGACAGCAACTTGGTAACTGCAAACAGATCAAAAGATCAGGCAACAGCTTATTATAAATACCTTGACTGGAAATTCAGTTAGTCTATATCTATGGAAAAGCTAAAATCTATTATTATTGAAATATTCATTGATAAATACCCTGTAAATTGACTTGCTAAGCTGTTTCACTTCTGTTATCATACAATTGAATAGAAACAAAAATAGCTGAGAATAAAATGCAAGCAATCTATATATAATCTAAAAATTCAGCTGCTTATTCAATTGACAACTTTATTATATGCACACACGGCGTTTGATACAATATACCCTCTTGGTGGCATAATACAGGGCATAACAAAAGCGAGGAGAAAGGATTGTTTGCTAAACCTAATTAAAAAGTTGCGTAAATTTTGTGTTAAACATTGTTGTTGCTTGCCTGTTGCGGTCGCTCTCTCTCTCTCTCTCTCTCTCTCTTTATGCTCTTGCGTCTCCCTCTTGGCCTCCTTCTGTGTGACTAAGGCAAGGGCAAGGCTAACACCAGCCTATAGATGTCCGTCTCTCTGAGCTGCGGCATGCACCTGTAACCGCGTTTCAACAACTTCCTCTCCTCCTGCTCCTCCACCGACAGCATCTCTTGGATGGGCAAACTCAGTTCTGTCGGCGTCCTTTCACAAAGCTTTCGAGCATCGGAGCGAAAGAGATGGATGGCCTCGACCAAGGCAGCATGTCGTTCCTGGAAATCTCTTTTGCCAAGCGGGAACTCATCAAGTGCAGCCACCAGACGCATCACAATGAAACGACAAAAGCGACGCTTCACATGGGAAATGGGTGGTTCCACAGTCGGTCTGACTTTCAAGTAACTCAACAGCGTTAGGATCAGTATGAGCATAAGCTTAAACCCCACTACAAATAGCATAACAACCATGGGCTTATCCTCCACCAGTTCCAGCTGCTCACGCCAGCATATCAAGTCACAGCCGTACCTGCTGTGCCCATAGTCCAAGATACCAATGAAGATTATGCAGAGCAGGCCCGTTGCAGCCAGGACATCGTAGTGCAGACGCAGTTGCACCACGATTTGCTGCCGGATCCCAAACATATTTCCACTCGATGTCAAAGATAGATAGAGTGACTTTTTTGACTTGGAATTTTGACTGGAAAAGCGAACTGTACTCGGAATGCGTAGAGTCAGAGATGGGTGGAATTCATATTAAAATAAAATTAAAAATTTATCGAAAACTAGTATTATTTTGAAAAATTTTAGTTTTTCTTTTAAATTATATACCAAACTCTCGATTTATACATCTTAAGAAATTCTATTTTGCCAAAAATTCTTTAGAAATAGAAAACCTTTAATTATGAAGATTTAAAATGTGGGTTTATTCATATATTTTTTTCATATTATCAAATGGGTCGAATTCATATGAAAATAAAAACAAAAATTTATCGAAAACTAGTATTATTTCGAGAATTTCAGTTTTTTATTTGGTTTTTTATACCCAATTCGCGTTTTATACATCTTAAACTAATTCTATTTTGACTAAAATTCATTAGATATAAAAAAAACTTTTAACACTAGTATTATTTCGAGAATTTCAGTCTTTTCTTTTGAAAATTATACCAAACTCTCGATTTATACATCTTAATAAATTCTATTTTCACTAAAATTCTTTAGAAATAAAAAACCATTAACTATGAATGTATCTTTATTTATATATTTATCATATTATCAGAGATGCTCAAGAGCTGATTGATCTGCTGGCAACAAAGGATTGTGTTGTCGTTCCGGAGAACGTGAAGCTGTCTGTCTTCGCCAATTCGCCACAGGACGATAGCGATGAGGAGGCGTAGAGTGGAGAGGTTTCTGTTGGTAATAATGCTTGTGAATCGTAACTGGACGCAGATTCAGCTTCAGTTGCTCCGCACGCTTGTTGGCCAAATAACGCTTCCTATCGATGGCACCCACAGTATCCTTGACACCAAAGACCAGATGCAGAAAAGGTTTCACCAAAACACTCAACGCAACAAACCCCAGAAAACCAAAGACCGCAGGCGAGATCAACGTGAAGAGGAAGACGCCCAATGTGAAGGGATTGAGGATGGTGAAAAAGGCAACGAACTTCACAAATGGATATAGAACGTGACCCACATGATTGAACCACTCTTTCTTCTTCTTCTTGAAGAGGTTGTTGTGCCGCAGCAGATACTTGATCTTACTAAATGGAGCTGCAGGAGTTGTCGGACGTTTGGTGGTTACAATCTGTATCACTTGGGGTTGTGGCGGATGTGGATGTGGATATGGATATGGATAGTTGTGGGAGTGATAAGGCTGTTTGGTGGGATTGGCGTAGATTAGATGCGCCTGCTGACCAATTATTCCCGTTTGTTCTGTTGGCTTCTTTCGCCTTTTCTTTCTCTTCTTCTTTTTATCTTTGTCACCTTTCTTCTTCTTGCGCTTCTTACGCTTCTTTTTGCGCTTCTTGCGAGTTCTTCTCCTCTTCCGTTTGCCCCTCTTCCGTTTGCGCTTGCGTCGACGACGAATCCGCTTGCGTTTGCGTTTCTGACTGTCCTTGGCTCGTGTCGACTCCGCCGGCACCGCCTTGTGCTCCTCCAGCGGCTCTGCCACGGACTGTAGTACCTCAAACGCCTCTTCCTCCTCCTCCTCCTCCACCTGCCCCTCTGCGTGCTTTTCCAGCTCTTGATTCAGCTGGACGGCTAAGTGAAAGGGCTTCACTGTGGTGGTTTGTTTCTGCAACTTTTCCTGCTCCCTGTGAAGTGCTTCCAATAAATTGAAGCTGACATTTGGCGTCTTTCTTCGCAGTTCCTCCGCCTGTTGCAGGGCCAAGTGTTCGAGCACGCTGAAAGGCTTCACTGTAGTTGTGTGTTTTTGTAGCTCCTCCAGCTCCTGTTGCAGTTGCTGGACCACATGGAAGGGCTTCACTGTGGTTCTCTGTTTCTCCCACTTGTCCTGCTCCATTTGAAGTGTTTCCAAAATGCTGAAACTCACATTTGTCCTCTTCTGACGCAACTGTTCAGCCTGTTCCAAGGCGAATTGTTGTAGTATACTGAAAGGCTTCACTGTGGTCGCTTGTTTGCGCTTCTTTGCCCAATCCTGATGCAGTTGCTCGACCACACGGAGAGGCTTCGGCGATGTAACCAACACTACTTCTTCATCTCCTTCCGACTGTGACTCCCAAATCAGCTGAGCTTGCGGATTCCGAAGGCCACGCCCACTTTCAACCCCACTCCCATGGTCACGTCCATGTTCCGCGTCAGCTGCGGTCTGCATGAGTTGCGCATGGAAAGTTTCATAAATTTTTGCAAAATTAAAAACATTTAGGGGAGCTGCAGGGACAATGCTCCCATGTCCTTCGTCCTTCTCTAGCTGCCTGCCGCTAAACTCAAACTTTGCTAATCCATCACGCCTCTGCTGCAGCTCCAGCTCCGGCCTCGGCTCCTGCTCCGGATCCAGCTCGATCTCCAGCTGGGTGCGTGCCTGGCCGCAGTTTTGTAAAATCAACAAAAATATAACAAAGTTCCTAACACTTTCGGCATTTCGTCTTTGCCCCATTTCACTTCATTTTGGACGACTGGACAAGGACGCCACTCGTCAGTCGTCTGTCGTCGGTCGTCAGTCGTCAGTCGCTCTCGTTTAGGGTTAGGGTCAGGGTAATTCTTCGACTCAGTTTTATGTTTGATTTAATTTCAACTTTTGTGCTCGACTTGCGAACTTCAACTGACGTTTCCTTCTGGCCATTGCCACTTCATCAGCTCGGTCGACAGTCGTCAGTCGACAGTCGTCAGTCGTGAGTCGTCAGTCAGTTAGTTGCCTCAAGAACTTGGCAACTTGTTGAGCTTGTTGGTTTGCTGGTACCGCCCCTCTTGAACCCATTTGAGTTAAATTCGTACTTGTACTTGATTTCTCGGTTGTTCTTTTCCCTTTTTACGTGGGTCTTATTTGCTTGTAGTTTTTTTTTCTTTTAAAAGTAAAATTTATTACTGCTTAGTACATCATCAACGTTCACTGTTATGACAAATTCTCCAACTTACATTTAACAACTTGTAAAGCACTTAATTATGTTTTGAGCACAACAGCCAAAAACTGCTGCCTAACTTGCACGGCAACAAACTTGGCCATAACCGGCAGTAACAACAACGTCAACCTTATTTCGGAAGGGGAGCAAAGCGAAAACGAAAACGAAAATGAGACTGAGAACACGACTATCACAACGTGAATTATGTGAACTGGCTTTGAAATGCAAAAGGCTTTGGAAAGTGCTTAGTGGCCAATTGAAGTTACAGCCATGTTAGCGGCTCTGAGGTCAGCATATTTTGTATATGCCTGAAACTACAAGTAAATTTTAAAATAAGCCAATTAAGGGGCTTGCTAACAAATCGAAAGGGGTTTTAAAAACACTCGAATATTTATCAAACATAAAAAAAAAACTCAAATAAATAACATTTATATGCAGAATTAATAAAGAGCTTTAAAAATGTATCAATATCGTTATAGTTATGATAAAGCTATGGAAATTTGAAGTTTTTGTATAAAAAAAGCTAGTTTTGAAAAAAAAAAAATTAAGTATGATCAAACTGATCAGTTCTTCAAATTCGTGTAAGTTTTGACCGTCTTATAAGAGTTACAAATTTTTTCAAAAACCTACTAATATATTATTGAGGTACTGTCATTTAGAATCAATAGCTTTTTTATTTGATTTAGATGTAGTGAGTATTGATACCGCATATATATTATAATGTTAGTTCTAAATTATTTTTGATTATAAAGCGAACAGGAATTGCTAAATAAATTCCAGACTCAAGCGATAATTTTCATATGCGTGAAATTTTCAATTGTTTTTTGTTTATTAGCTTAGGCGTTTATCTTTATTACTATTGGTTGTTTGTGGGTGAAATGTGCATATAATGTTAATCCCTGTGATCTGCAATCAATGGCATTTTTAATAGCCATTATCGATGAACGCTTATGGAAAAATTTTATTGGACACTTTGCAGAATTACAAAACATACAGACAGAGAGAATATACTTGTCTAAATATATGAAACGCGTTTTTACGAGATATTATTTAATGGGTGCAAACACATTAATAGCTGTAAAAATTCTGACAAGTGGCAACTGGTGAATGTGGAAGTAAAAATAAGTGTCAGGACAGGTGTTGATAACAATGGTGCCCCATCAAAGTGATTGACTGCGACACGCGCCCCAATTGAGTGTGTGAGTGAGTGTGTGAGTGTGTGAGTGAGTGTGTGAGTGAGTGGCCCGTGGAGAGGCTGTGTTTCAGAGTTGCCCCTGTTGCGGCCCCTTTCCCTGCCCCTGCCCCTGTCCCTATCCACCGTCTCTGTTTCTGGCTGTGGCACTCACTTTGGCCCTCTATATTGCCAATTAGGCGGGGCATGCAATTTGAACAATTTGAGCAATTTTCAGCACGTTGGGGAGCCCGTAGCTTGGGCATCCAATAAAAGCAGCAGTCGATCGGGTACTGATTGACATATTGTGCCAGTTAGTTATTGGCGTCAGACGCATCAAATGACGATTGTTGCCATGGCAGGCATCCTTCCTACTCTACTATACTCTACTCTTCTCTACTCTACTCTACTCCTTCCATCCAAAGCGTGACGCTAATTTGATTGCCCTTGCCACACAGAGAGAGAGAGAGAGACGAGTGTAATGGGAACAAAGCGTTGACAATTTCCATATCAAATTGAAATACAAAACTACAGCAAGCAAGCGGAAAAACTTCCAACGTTTTTCTCTCATTCCACAAGTACAAGCAACAAAAAAACACACACTCATTTACACATATACGAATATTGAATTTTTCTTGACTTATTACAAGATGTATGGCATTGTTAAGGGTCTACTCCAGCTGCCTTGCCGTGTCCTGCAGACGCCGCCAACTCGTTTCAAGCTCGATGCGAAAAACATGTACGACAAGCTGAAGTTCGAGTTCACCGAGGAGAACTTGTGTCGTGCCCAGACAATACTCGGCAATGTCGGAGAGAATGAGCAGCGAGGAGTTCTGTTGCCACTGCTGGACTTGGCCCAACGCCAATATGGCTGGCTGCCGATCACGGCCATCACGGCTGTGGCGAATTTGTTAAAGATCGAGCCCTTTGAGGCATGGGAGGTGGCCAATTACTATACGATGTTCAATTTGCGACCCACTGGCAAGTTTCATTTAACCGTGTGCAACTCGACACCTTGTTTTCTGCGTGGCAGCGATGTCATCCTGAATGCCTGTCAACAGATATTGCAGCTCAAGGAGGGCGGGACTTCCAAGGACATGCAGTTCACCCTGACCACGGGCTGTTGCAAAGGCGCCTGTGTGAATGCGCCTGTTTTGGTTGTGAACGATGATATCTACGAGGATCTCACTGTGCCCGACTTGGAGCAGATTCTCTGCGACCTGAAGGCGGACATTGTGCCACCAGCTGGACCACGTAGCGGTCGTTTCTGCTCTGAGCCGCAATCGGGACCCACCACTCTGCTAAGTGAGCCACCTCCAGCTGGATTTGGCATGCAAGATATTTGCAAGAACAAGAACAAGCCATGTTGAAGTCGTCCCGTATTCTTTAGACTGCATCACGATGGGTGTATTTTGATTTTAGGTCAATAAACGTCGAGTCCTTGTGGCAGCAATGAGCATTAAAGTGCGAGTGTACATATTATTATGCTCCTGCTGCCAGCAGCTGTTGTGTTAAGCTAAGCTCGCTATCGTCCTGCTTCTGCTTCTGCCTCTCATTTTGCTCATTGCATTGTAGTGTCGAGTTTATCCCTTGCAAAGGACATGCTTTGCAATTTCGAAGCGCTGGCTAAATAAACAACAAACTGAAATGGCAGCCATGGCGAATCAAGCGCGAAACAACGCCCGAGTCCAAGTCCAGATCCTGTCCTGTCCTGTCCTATTCTGTCCTGGCCATGGCCTAGAATCTCCTGCCCGCTGCCTGCTGACTGCTGTCTGCCCTTTGCCATGTCCTGTCAGCCATTGCAGCAAGTAATCAGCTTTTGTCTTGTCTCCCTCGATTCGCATTGCATGCTGTGGTTTAACCTCGGGGCCAACCCCTTCGGCATTCTAATGAAATGTTGCCAGCCAACAACATGCAACAACAGCAACTGCCACAACAACAATTGCAACAACTGCAACAACTGCGATAGCAACAGCGTCGATATTGTTTTGGCCAAAATAGTTTTAATTGTTGCACGCCCCAAAAGCGCATAACAAGTTTCTCTTGTACCTCGTGCCACAACCCTAACAAAAGGTCAGCTTTGTTTTATTGCACCATATCGTTTATTCCCAAATAAATGCAATCAAATCTCAATAGATAAAAAACAGGATATCGAAGGACGATTTTTCATTTTGATTTTTATTATTAGTATAAAGTTCATTAAGCTAAACGAATCAGATTTTAGCAGATTTTATAAAGTTTCTGATGAACATCATTTTTATATTCTCGGAATAATACTTACTTTTATCTTATTTTAAAATGAATTCAAAACACGAATATTGTGCATTTTATCATAAAAATCAAATTTCCAATTATTTTTTTCTATTTTCAATGCTCTCTTTGAGCTGAAATAATCCCATTTTTCAAAGTAATCTGAGTTGGTACAATATTTCCACAAAATGAGTAAAACAGATTGTAAAATTCTTTTTTATTTACGGAAAAAAATATGTTTCACAATAATATCTGAATTTATTTGATAAATATTCTTGCAATTTAGACTGCCCTAATATTTCTGTTTAATTTATTGACAATGTGCATTATTTTCATGAGATATATATATGTATTTAGAGTCTGAATTCTTAGTATAATTAATACACTAAAATACATTTTTGAATTAAATATTTTATCAAACACATTTTGGTTATGTTGAAATGTATTTGTAGTTAATATGTAATATTATTCTAGGATAACTAAATGTCGCTCAATTAGTTATTATAAACTTTAGAAATTGTTTCCATTGCATTTTGTTGTTTGCTGTTAGACAAACAACACGACTCAAACAATGCAGATTTCCAGTTTTAATAAATCTGTTTGTCACTTTTGTTTGCCACTTCAATGGCCATCAGCAACAGCAGCAACAGTTTTGGCAGCACGACACGCCTACCGCCTCCCGCCCACTGTCAACTGTTCATGTCCAATGTCCAATGTTCCACCGTTCGCCCAACTCCCTCCGCTATTTGAAGTGTCCTATTGTCGCGGTCCCAGCGCATGGCGATGAATTTTTAAATGAAAATTGTTGCTATTGAAAGTTTTTAATTTGTGTGTGCGTGAGTTTTATTTATATTTCATGTTGTTGCTGTTACTGTTGCTGTTGCTTTAAGCTTCCCCTACGGCCTCGCCCCGTGCGCATTTTGCGTGATTTTCGCTGGCTGAAACGGCACCTTTGGGAAATTAATATCCTTTTTGGACGCTGACACGCGGCACGAGGCACACACACACACACACACATTCAGGCATACACCACAGCCCAGTTGCTGACCCAAAGCTAAAGCCAAACTGTGGGCAGAGTCCTGTCCAGCGTCCAGCGTCCCGAGTCCGAGTCCAGAGTCCAGGCTTGTCCAGTCCCAGCTCGTTGTTGCCACCAGTTGAAGTCACGCGGCAGCAACGCGTGAGCTGAGCTTCAACTTTTTGCGGCCACGTTGCACGTACGCCCACATGCCCCATCCCACCCGCCTCTGGCCACGCCCCCAAGGCTGGCCTTTGTTTTTAGTTTGCCATTGCTGTTGCTGTTGCTGTTGCCTGTCGTTGACAACTTTTGTTGCGCCCGCTCAGTTCGCTTTGCTGCTCCTGTTGCGTCCCCTTTTCGTCCCGCAGCGCCCGCTTACCGCATCCATAATTGCTGCTGGCGGCAGTATCCTTGTTATCCTTGGCCAGATTGCATGCTGCTTTTTTTGCGTAACTGTGTGTCGTGTCCTTTATTACTTTTGCGCAATTACTCATTACGTTATTGCATTTCATACTTGTGATATACACGCATAGTTGTTTTAGCAAACAGGAGCGAGGAGCAAGTAGAAGGACAAGGATGAGGACGTGAACGTGGGCGAGGTCGGAACGTTGCCAGGCTCTCCTCTGCTCTCTGCTCTGCTTTGCTGTGCTCGGAAATAATTAGAAATATTTTTGCGCAATTCCATTGGAGAGTTGTCCAATTTGGTGTAGCATTAAAAGCAACAGCAGCAGGAGGAAGAGGAAGAGAGGGAGAAACAGCAGAAGAAGGGGGGAAAGTTGCTTTGAGTTCTCCCTTCCTTGTGGAAAACTCTTTCTGGGTTTCGCCTGCTTTTACCCGGGCAATTGGCGCCTTTTGTACACGAACTGCACTTGTGCATCCTTCAACTTGCCCGCGGCCTTGTCGCCAGCAAAGTTTTCATTTGCATGTTTCTAGTTAATTGAATTATGCACAACTTTCCGCTTTTCCGCTATCCACTCTTCACTTACCATTTTCCACTTTCCACTTTCCATTTGGCGCTTTGGGCGCTCCAACATTTATATAAGCGCTTTGAGGCTGCAGTTGTGCCAACTGTGCGCTAATATTAAGCATACGCCCCGTCAGCCTCATAGCCCCATAGAGCTCATTAGTTGCCATCCACGCTCCAAGTCTATTCCTGTTCATGTCGCAATAAGCGTTGCATCGGCGACTCTTTGACTTTACGCCATTTGGGACCCGCTGTCGTATCCAGCTTCAGCTACTGCTTCAGCTTTAGCTCTGGCTCCTCTGCTTTCCTTTTATGTACATGCCATAAAAGTCCGAGTTCGAGGCGCTTCAAGTTTATTACATTCCTAAGCTGTGTACCAGCTCCCAGATTCGTGTCATCGGCTGGCAATAAAAGTGCCGCTGTTTGTTGTTGTTGTTGCTGTGGCTTCTTTTCATTGTTAAAGCAACGTGCTATGACTCCACACATGGCCTGGGGAAATGGGAGGCTACTTTTAGGGGTTAGGGAACACGGGATAGTGGGCAGGAGGCAGGAGGCTTCCGATGGCTCGTGCGTAGTCAGCCGAATTTAAATTTGACTTTTATTAAGCGCAAAATCAAAGTGGAAAATTTATCTGACTCTTGACGCTGCCTCTTTTTGGCATTGAGCATGCCAGGAATATTTCACGACTGTGCCATCGTCCTCTTATAGTATATACGGAGGAATATAAAAGCAATTTTATTGCTCAAGTTGTGCTGCTCGATAGGATAAGCCCCTCATTTATGCTCGTTGCCCGGCAACATGTTGCCGTTCATTTCCATTCCCTCCTCTCCACTTCTCCACTTCTATCTGCCCCATCATTGCTGCCATAATTCCAATCCGAATCCCAAGTCCAATCTTTGCGGGCGGCTGCCACTTGCCACCGGCATTGTGGGGCATGGCGGGGGCGGTGGGGGGGGTGAGTACGAGCTAACTATTAAAGTGCTGTTAACTTTATTATTTCGAGCACTTGTTGTATAATGTGGCAGCGCTGTCATGGCAACTTAGTGCCATAGTTTGTGAGAAAAACACACACACACACACACACAGAAACAAGGGAAAACTGATGGCAGGAATATATAAGGAGGCGGGTGAGTGGGCAAATCAAGAAGTAGCAAAGTCATAATTTGACAAAAGTGGCTCGTGGAAGGCGAAATAAATATGCTCGGCAAATATTTGCTGCAAAATAGCTTTTCTATGCAAAAAGTTGCTGTTGCTTTTTCATTTGCTTTCTTCAACTTATTGTTGGTGTCGTTGTTGCTGTTGCTTTTGTTGTTCTTTTTCAAGTCTTGTTGCTATGCTGAAAGGAGAATTCTTGTTTTATATAATCAAAAAAAAATAATACATGCAACTTTTTCCATTCGCCTGGCTTCCACCCACAACACAGCGACGAATTGTTGCGAAACTACATGAGAAAAATCGTAAACATCATTTTTTCACTCCTCATAAAGAGCTCAAACTTTGAACCTCAAGAGCTGTTCTTCTGTTTTAGTATCCAGGCGATGGGATAATGCTACGTCTACCAAGAAAACCCTGCATTTGACTTATCACCTTTTAATTAGTATCAGCTCTTTTGCCCCTCATTCTTTTTCACTTACTTATTCTTGATATCTTCTTTAAAAAGGGATATAAAGAAATTATATTAAGAATGCTTCATATGAAATAAATAAGTACGCTCACTCGACTTCTTTGTTCATACTTATCAACTGGATGCACTGAAAAAAAGTGTTTTCCAATGAAGTTAATTAAATTTTCAGAAATTTTGTGATTTATTTATTTAATAATTTTCGGCACATTTATTGCTTACAAATTAATACAAATTACATTTGTCTGCATACTAAAGTCATAAGTAGTTCAAAAAATTCAACTTAAATAATAATAATAATAATCTCAAAATATGTTATATAAATATAAATAATATCTTAATAGTTAGATGAATTAAAGCATTAATAAACAAGTCTATAATACTTTATTATAAAATAATATTATATTAGTATATATATATTTTTTTTTTTCAAGTTTGTCTGTTTCTATCAATTGTTATTTAATTTATCAAATTCATTTTTGTCATTATCAGTTTATATATATATATATTTAATTTAATTCACCATAATACTACAGGCTTAAATTGCAGGCTGTATACATCAAAAGGAATCTATCTTTTATAAAATAAATCTCTTTATTACGACTTAATAAGTTTATTTTATGTTTATTTTGGAGTAATCCCATAAGACATACAGTTGAATGCCTTTATAATAGTTTTCAAGGAACCTAAGTATGGGGGAGGAGCAAAAGCAATGAGCTCTTGGAAAAGTATTTATATTATAAATTTTTCTTTTTTTATCGTGCTTTGAAATGCTTTTGCTAAATTCATAAAAGCATTCCAAGTATTTATAAGTATTCAATTTACAGAGTTTTTTTTTCAAAGTATTTCACAATAAATGCTAATCATTAAGCTAAGAATAAATGCAGAAATGTTTTAATTAGTTTTGAGTTGTTGAATTGAATTTCCCGTTTTGGTTTCGTTGGGTGTATTCTCATTTCGAGCCGCGATGCCCAGTCACAACCCTTGAGTATTTGAAATCAACAAGAATTGCGTTTGGACAATCATAGCTAAAAATCGAATTAACCAAATATTTGTTTACTCTCTCGACTAGCAATTTTGTGCTGAGCCATGGCCAAAAAGCTTTCAGCCGCTGGGAATTTTGTCCAGCTGTTTTTTGGAGAGTGGGTGATGATATCGGATGGCCAACTTGATGGCATTTGGCATTTGGCATCAACAGCGTCAGCTGCTTCATTTCTCCATCACTTTCGGTTGTCTCCCTTCCTTCCTGCCTCCGCACTCCCCAACAAGTTGAAGGAAACCCCTTTTTGGGTATAGTGAACTTCCCGTTCAGCTGGAACTTAATACAGCGATGGAGATGGCGATGGCAATGTCCATGGCTATTGGGATGCTTGCTTAAAGTCTTTCACTCCATTATACTCAGTCGCATAAAAACACAACTTACCCGACCATGTTGGCTGTTGGCTGATGGCTCTTGGTGTCCGTGTCCGTGTCCATGTCCGTGTCCATGTCGGTGTCCATGTCGGTGTCGTGGCACTGCGAACTGGAACTGCAACTGGAGCTGGAGCTGAAGATGGCACAGGAGATGGGGGGCCTGAGGGCTGTCAGCTTGGCTGGCCATAAAGTGTCGGAAGAATCACAAAATCATTGTAAATGTTGAACGAATCTCGCATTACACGCAAGGGGCTGGCGCGTGTTGTTGGCCAAGACAACTTTGGTTAGTGCTGCGTAGAAAAGAGAGAAAGAGGGAGGTAGATAGGGTGGTAGGGTGTTAGGGTAGGTAGGGACTAAGACAAGGAGCTGCAGGAGGTGACGTAGTTGGACTCGCCTTGCGTTGCACTTCTTGATTAAATTTCTGCACTGCAAGTGCAAAATGAACTTGGCTCGTTCTCTAGCTCGCATATGTCCTCGCCTCAAAGTCGTCAGTTGGGCAGCCGGACAGACGGATAGACGGACCGACGGACAGACGGCCAAAAGGTTTAGTGTGCTGGCTGTAAGCTGTGTGTGTTGGCGTGTTTGCGGTTTTTATTTCGCCTTCGCCTTCGCCATGTCTGTCTTGCATGTCCTTCCGCTGTCTTTTTTATTGTGGCTGCGACCGATGTTGCCCATTGTTGCTAACTGTAAAACAGCATTCCTTTCTCGCGTTCACTGCAATTTTTATATTTATTCAACTTGCACTTGGATGATACTCATAGTGCTACTGTGCGCGTGTGTGTGTGTGTATGTGTGTATGTGTGTGTGTGTGTGTATGACCATGGTCCGTGTCAATGTGGTTTGCGTGTCAGGCAACGGTTATTACAATATCCTTTTTGCTGCTCATCGCCATCTTCCACTTCGCCCTTCGTGTTGCCTTTGCCTTTGCCTTTGATAACAACATCAAACTGGTCTTTTGCCTTAGCCAAGTTGCCCCATTTTACCATTTACCATTAAATTTTAAATTAAATTGTCCTGCTATTCTTATGTGCACTTTGTGGATCTATTTTTGAGCTGCTTTTATGGACGTTGTTAATTGGAATTGATTGAAAGTTATTTGATGTTTGCCTTTCAGCCCAATCCCAATTCCAAGCCAATGCCAATGCCAAAGGCACCTCCCTCAGTCTTAGCCCTCAGCTAAAGTGAACAACAACCGACAGCCGACAAACGACAACAACCGGGAACGAAGGCAACAACAAAATTATGGCATGGAACACAGCTTTCCTGTTACGTGTCTGTATGTGTGTGTGTGTGTGTGTCTGTGTGTGTGTTTGTGGGCTGTGTTGTTAATAGACTTGCAGAAGTAATTAACATAATTTAATTAGGTGCTCGGCATTAATTTTACGCACGGCATTAAGTGTTGAATTTTAAGTGTTTCCATTTTAATTGAGCGACATTTTTCAGTCACGGAGGCAGCCAATAAAACGCTCCTACATACAAATAACAATGATAGGACAGGGAATATAGGAGTGGGAGGACAAGGGGGAACAATCAGTGAATCCCGTCACCGCTGACTAATTAAATGAAACAATAGGTAATCCTTACCTCCAATTGCGCTGGATTCGCGTCGAAACCAAACTGAAAACCTGATGGAAAATGAGAGAGAATCTGATATAAAAACACGTATTTACAAGAATATGTACTTTATATGAATAGATGATAAATTATCCTCTTTATAACATATATTGTGAGCTGTCAATATACGTGTCTACCCTATTTTGCTTAAAGCGTACACTGAAAGAAAAGACCAGCTTTTAAAATCAAGAACATACATCTTAAATATTTGGTTCTTAAAATAAAATTATATTGAGGCCAATTTACTAAAACTAAGAAATTAAAAAAAATAATTTTTATTTTTTAATTTTAATTCGATCTAATTTTAAATGTTCTCAAAACCAAGATGTGTTCTTTTAAATTAAGCATTTTATGTTCTCGACGCATTTTCTAGACCAAAAAATCTTTGTTCTGAAACCAAAATCTTGATTCTAAAACATTTTTTTATCAGTGTATTAAAAATGTAGCTTGTACTGTTGCCTTTATGGCCAATGAAACAAAGTTCCCGAAAGTCCCCTCCTCCTCGTCCAACCATCCACCACGACCACCATGTACCCTGGCACATCCTTTGGCCTGACGATGCCTCGAACATTAAAAGGCTTCTGCTTTGGCAGGACTCGTAAAAAGTAGAGCCTAATAAAAATGCCACAGCACGTACGTCAACCTACAGGCATTAGACAGTACATAAATAAGTGTGTGTGTGTGTGTGTGTGTTTGTGTGTGTCTTGTGTCTGAGTGAAATATAACAAAAACAACAAAAGCTAAACTCGGCTGCTGTTATTAATTTTTGCAGCGCAAACTTGTTTCTCATTTGCCCCGCAATATCCTGTGATATCGGGTAATCAGACAATGCTACCCAGTTCTCAACCCCCTCTTTCCAACCCCCAATTCCAACCCCCTTCTCTTTCCTTTTTGTTAGCTATTTGCAAGCAATTTGATTTTGTTTCTCTGCTGTCTTTTGTGTTTGCTCAATGAACGACAGCGAGAGAGAGAGAGGACATGTGATGAATAGCAAGGGGAAAGGGGAAAAGGAGATCGGGTCCATATCAAATTGCAGTTGTTGGTCCATTAGAGGAACCACTTGACCCCCGGGGGCTTTTAGCACCGGAAATATGGAAGAGCGAGGGTGCCATAAACCAAAAACAAATGCCAAATATTGTATTGGCAATGCACACGCGTTGGCCAAAAAGCCAAGCCGTCAAGCAGTCAAGCAGCCAAAGTGTTGACTTCGACTGGGTAAATTGAGCTGCTAATGGTTCCCCGACATAAACATAATGACAACGACAACAACAATGCCAAAAGTCATCGTTGTTGTTGACGTTATCGTCGATGTCGTGTCGTGTCGTTGTCTGATGGCCAAGACAAAGGCGTAACCCAAAAAAAAAGATAAGATAAGCAGAAGAAAAAGCAGCAGCCGTTGAGTTTCCCAGGGCATATCACGCATACGCCGCGTTGTACTTTCGTTTGCTGTTCCTGCTTATGGTACTTGGTAAATTTAATCTCAGAGCAACTTTATTAGGCCACGTTAACTGCTACTTTGCCTGCTACTTGAGTGCCACCTTCAATACACTTTAGGCGGCAGCTAAATGAAGTTGTTGTTGCTGTTGCTGTTGCTGTTGCTCTTGTTGTTGCAGCTGCTGTTGCACCTGCCGCACTTGAGAGAGGTTGACAGTCGTCGGCTGCTTGTTGAAAACTGCCATTAACTTGTTACAACTTCCGTGCACCGCCTACACAACTGGCTGGCTTTCACTTCCTGTGCTCCAAGGGTTGTGGCATGAGGCACGTTGAGTTTCCTTTTGCTTCAGTTGCATCTACTACAATTTCCTAAGCCGCTGTCGACTGTTTTTCATTTTTTCCCACCCATTTATTTTTTGTGCATTTTATTTGCAATATTCGCTTAAGAAGCGCGCTTCCAACTTTTGCTATGACTTCCGCGCCCGAGCACTTCATCTTCTTCACACACACACACACACACATACAAAAAGGCGACGCATATTTACTTGACGTAAGGGCGTAGGGTCTGGTTGAGGGCGTGGCAACAGCCGGCATTGTTTACCTGCTACCTTGTCAGGTCTTAGACAAAGCCAAACAATTTGCGTCAGAAGCACCTGCTGCCCCGCAAGCACAGTTCCCCACCCCTTTCCCTACCCCTTTCCCTTTGCTCTGCTCTTGATAGCAGTTTTTGCCTTCATCGTCGTCGTCATCATCATCGTCATTATAATGAGAAAATTGTTTCAATTATGTTTGTGTTTAGTTGCTTCAATTTGCTAAGCAACATCATTAAGTGCCGTTACTTAATTCAACCCCCCTCCCTGGTAGTTGCCCTCCTTCGGGTCATAAAAATAGCAACAACCCTTGAAGTGACTTGGAAGAACGTCTACGAATAAAAGCAGCTCACATAGTGCAAATAGTCGGGCACAAAGTATATGAATAAAACAACACACTCATCCACATACACACACCCACACTCACACACACACACCCACACACACTAACACACACATACAAGTGGAAGTTAACTGCCTTCTGTTCACGTGGCCATGGCGGCAACGTCAACCGGAAGTTCGAGCTACTGTTGCTCAGCTGTTGTTATTGTAGATTTTGCTGATGTTGTTGTTTTTGCTAAAACTTTGATTTTGTTGGCAACAGCAGCAAACGAACGCTTGAATTATTTTCACATTACAAACAAAAACGAAGGCCAAAAGGAAACTGACTCTAACCAAAAAAGGCCACAGCGTATTACAGGGTATCTGTCAGTCTAGTACAGCTGCCTCGTGTGCTGCTGCAATTATTAGTAATTTTGCATAATTAAGTTTACTTTGTGGTTAAAACTGTGACTCAATAAAGATTTCTGTTCCTTTATTTTTTTTTTTACCAGAATTGAGGAAATTCAAGTGTAAACTATTGTGTCATCCTCCTGGGGAGCATTACAATGTATTGACTCTCCCATCAGGGGAAAGGTGTGGGAGGAGTATTTACTGCATTCCGTTTGTCAATTGATGTAGCATATTGTGACGTTAGTCGCTATCAATGCAAGAAATCCTACAAAAAAGCTCCTGTATTGCATGCACAGCACGTTCGTCTGTTTGTCTGGGCTGACTCGACCCCCCCACCCCCTGTCTCTCCCCCTGCTGCTCACCAACTGAGGTTCATTTGCAAGCCTCAGCGTCGGTTGGCAATGTGATCAAGCCTGCAATCTGCAATTTCAGCCAGAGACGCCCTAAGGTATGCAACGAAATGTGGCAGGCAGCAAAATAAAGTTTAATTTGAATGCTTCGTCTGTTGAACGTCACACGTTGCATGTGTGTGTGTGTGTGTGTGTGCAGTTTGTTGGTTGTCCTGTTGCCTGTTCCAATGCATTGGGGAAACTGTTGGAAAATCAAAGTTATTTGTATTTATTTGCAAAATCGTGCAGCGCGTGCAACAGCAGCAACAATGCCCATGCCACAGACAAGCTGCAGTGGGAGTCTCTCTCTCTCTCTCTCCCTCTCTCTCTCTCCCTCTCTCTCTTTCTCTGCCTATGTGTGAAATAACTCGCTTCATTGCTTACGATTGCCGTCACAATCTCCTTATTTGTCATACCATTTTTGCCTCTTGTAGAACTTGTTGTTCTGCTTGTATTTGCAAGATATTTTAACGTCAATATTAAATAGAAATCCTGCTGCAACTACAAGTATAAGACCTGAGAGTGTCTCTGGCCCGGCACGCACGTGCAACACGTTCACATGCCAGTTGCCGTTTGTCCATGGAGCATCATCTACACAGGATACACAGTACATGGGACAAGTCCTTGGCAGCGCCTGGACGTGTGGCCATGTAGCCAGGATGCCTTCAATGAATTGGCTTTAGCCATAAGTTCGCCTCAACGCTTATTTACACTTCAAATGCGTTTCCACCTAGCTGTCAATTCTGCAATATATTTATATTGCAATTTTTCCAACATATCTTTAATTTGGCATTTTATTGAGTGCCAATAAAATTGTAATTCCTCTCAAAAATGACCATTAAATAAATATTTCTGTTGCTATAACTAAAAGTAATTTATGTTACTTTTAATAAGTGCAAAGGCTAGATTAAATGAATGTGTTACTCGTATTATAATTAAAGCTACGTCTGCAGTTAAATGATACTTTGAAAATTTAAAATGAAACGCAAACAGTCTGTCTGTTTAATGTTTGCCTTTGGCTCAGCATCAATAAACAAAATAAATTATATTTTGCTGTTATGCAATATATTTGAGTTTCACATTGATCTCTGATAAAGAGCAGGAACGCGGTAATTTGTTTATCCTGAGGCTCTTTTCAACAAAATGTATCAAGAATTTTATCAGACCATTTTGCACATTTATCTGTTATTAATTTACAATATTTCAGATGAGAAAACGCAATTTAATTGCTTTGAATTGGAAACGGCAAACAAAACTGCAAATGCAGCCAGAAATTTGCCGAATTGCTAATGCAAATTCATGGAAAAAGTGCAAAGCACATTGACTGCTTATCAAACATTTATTTATGGTTTTAGTTCCCAGGAGCCTTTGGGGAGAAGGGAGGGAGCAGCTCCCGACAGGACTCTAGTCTATGGCCTTCTCACCTCTGGCCTTTCGCCTCTGGAAAATGCAATGCATAGCCCCAATAGCCCCCAAATCCAAATGCAATGCATAAATTTATTGCATGCCATAGCACAACACACAGCACAGCAGACAATTAAGAGCCTCCGGCCTGTTGAGGTAGGAGCAGGGGATGCAAGGATCCAAGGATAAGGAGAACACTCGAGGCGGCAGCCAGCAGATTGGCTCGCTTGTCTCTGCCAAACGTGTGCACTGAATGCATAAAACGGAAATCTCAAGCCAGCCAATGTATGACTATGAATTCGAGTACCTCTGACAATACAAACACAGTGAATACCCTTTTATAATTTTTAAACACTTAATTATCAGATAAATGTAATATGTTGTTATGATTTTAAATTATAATTATAGACATCCACAAATAAGTGCCCAAATTAATTTAAATAGTTTTAAAACCTCTTTTTTTCGATACCTTTAGCATTTCCCAAACTTTTTTATAGGTTAAAATGTTTTAAAATATTTATAGCTTGAATTCTGCGATAAAACTTGCTTCAATTATTTTTTGCATATATTTTCAAATTTGTTAGAGTCTGTTTCGAATGCTTGTCTGTTGAAATTATATCAATCATGCATAAATTTAAATGTTTAACATATTCAAATTTATCTGCTTAAATTTGTTGCTTGTCGTTCAGCTTTTGGGAATTGTGAAACCCTTTTCTTTGTATAGGGTAAGGCGAAGGCGTTGTAGCTGTCGTCTGGAGAAGTAGTTGTTGTTGTTGTTGTTGTTGTTGCTGTTGCTGTTCTCCTTGTTGCTGTTGCCTTCATAAATAAAACAAGCGAATGGCAAACCGGCCCCAACGATCCTAACCAACCAGAACAACAAGCAGGCCGTAGTCCCAATGATTGTGTACTTCCATCCTTGGCTCTGTGTTCTGTATGTAATATGATTTAAATTCAATTTGCGGCATTTGTTATCGATATCAAGACAGAACCGCATACTCCCACACACACACACACACGCACACACACTCTCACAATTACATGCTGTAAAATTTGTTTTCAATTATACATTTATACGATATGCTTGTAAATGTGTGTGCATGTGGACGGGGCGCATACGCAATATTTTATAAAGGCTCTTGCCGCTTGGTGCGAGGGTGGCTATTGCTGTTCTGGTATGAATTAAAAGTGAGAATGAATCGAGCCTTGTTATTGGTTTGTGCATTGTGCAAAAGTCAATCAAATGTTTAAGCCACGTATCCATGCAGCAAAAGCAACAGTAACAGTAATAGTAACAACAGTGGCAATAGCAATAGCAATAGCGATAGCAACCTCTCTCTTAGTCATTCTTTTTATCCCTAAAAGTATGCAGCATGTGTTAAAAATTTTAACAACCAAAGTGGTTTTTGAGCAAATTGCAAAAAATGGCAAAGAGAAAACGCATCACCAAGGCAACACCAACACACACACCCACACACAGAGAGAGGCCAAATGGGTGTTGAGTGTGTGTGTGTGTGGGAAAACAGTTGCGAGAACTTGAAACCGCAATTTACTCATTTCGTTTCGTTGCGTGGTTTTATTTCGCTTACGAGCAAATCCATTTGGTTGGGGCTTAACTTTCTGCGCCGTTTTTGGCAGCTGTTTGATACGAGTTTTATTCTCTTTTATTTTTTTTTATTTATTTTTTCTGTTCTCTATGGTGAAACGAAACAACCAACGAACCGAGGGACCAACCAACCGACCAAGCAACTAACCAACCTCAAACCGAACTCATGCCAACTTCAACTTCAAGTGGCGGCAAAGTTGTTTAAAAGGCTGATTTGCAACACATACACACACGTATATATGTGTATGTATATTCAAAGTGAGTCTCTGTGTGTGTGAGTGTGTGGGTGAGTTGTGCTGTACAAATTTCATGGCGTTTGGCTCATTAAGAGCGCCATGCAATTATAAAAGCAATGCAAACTGGCAACTGAAAAACGTTGGCATGGCGCCCAAAAAGGAACTTCAAAAGCAAACGGTTTATTTCGTACGAATACGTTAACACAAAAGCGTACCAACTTCGCGTCATTACACACCCACACACACACACACTCGCACTCGCACAGTGAGCTGACGTGTTGGCCACTTGACTCATTAAAAAGCCTTACTCGTTTTATGCGTTTTTTTTTTTTGTTTGCGTCCAGGTTTTTCAGTGTCTGCTGCTGAAAAGCGCTTCAATTGCAGTTTCAGTTTTCATCTCTTTTTTGAACTCAAAGTGTTGATGAAAGCCCGGCTGTTACCTGCCCCCATCTGCCCCCACCTGCCACGCCCCTTAACCAGCTGTTACAGTGTTACACAGACATTGCCGTGTAGCAATTTGTAAGCACTTTTAAGCCGGCGCACGAGTGCTCGTTATGCCACTTTTCAATGAGCCATAGGCGAGGGGGCGTGGCAGCGGGACAGAACAGGGGGGGAATGGGACAACAACTCAACAGGTTGCCACTGGCAAATGTGCATGTCGAGCCATATTAATTATACATTATGTCCGTGTACACAAGCGCATTAAGTTGCATTATTTCCCCTTCGCTTCACTTCACTTCAACTTACCTTCTTCGTGCTTGTGCTTCTTCTTACCACCTCCTCCATCAGTCTGTTCTTGGCCATGGCTAATCTCCCCCAGTTTGGCTGTGCTGTGTTTGTGGTCCCCCGAGCTCGTCAACTTTCCCCGGACACTGGAAAAACCAAAAGCAGGAAACATAAGAAAACTAAGTTAGTAACTCTCGACGAGTGGCTTTCTCTTTGCAAATAAATAAGAATGAGTGGAGAGCTCTCTCTCTCTCTCTCTCCCTCTATCCAGCTAATATTTATGTGTATCTTTTGTAATTAATAAAAGTTTTAGCAGCACAAACTTTGTTCATTTTTCCTTTACCCCGGCGACTTGCATAAATTGCGTCAAATTAGACAGAAATATTTAATTAATCTCCATGAAAGTTAGTTTATTGAATTATTCACGCCGCCAAAGTCGAAGTCTTGGCGTCGCCTAATGTGTTAGCCCAAATAAAATTTCAAATTACTTTCGCAAAGACTCATTAAACGTAGTCAGCCACGAGTTGGTTGCTATTTATATGTCCATGAGTGTATTTCCTTGTCAAGACATGCCGATTGTCATTAGGCTGTCTTTTCTGTCATTCTCGTTGTTGTTGTTGTTGCTGTTGTTATTCTTTGGGCATCTGAGGAGAACAGCTGCCCTTGACAAATGACACGATTTACATTATGCTCGATGCAATTTTTCCATGTCAAAATGGACAGCAAATGTGTAGACGCAGATGGTAATGGGCAACAACAAAAGAACAGCGACAACGACAACGACAACAAACAAGTAAACAAATGACGCGCACTGCATGCTGATGTTCTTACACTGATCAAAAAATATGTTCTAAAATCAAGATTTTGGTCTCAGAGTACATCAAATTCTTAATTTAAGAGAACACATCTTGGTTTTAAAAACATTTAAAATATGACCAAGTTCTTATTTTCAGAATAAATGTTCTTAAAATTAAAATCAAAATATAAAATAAATAAAAATTATTATACCCGTTACTTATAAAAAATAAGTATAAGGGTATATTGTGTTCGTTGGAATGTGCGTAACACGCAGAAGGAGGCATCTCCGACCACATAAAGTATATATATTCTTGATCAGCATCAACAGCCGAGTCGATATAGCCATGTGTGTCTGTCCGTCTGTCCGTCTGTCTGTCTGTGTGAGCGCCTAGATCTCAGAGACCATAAGAGATAGAGTAACCAAACTTTCACACGTAGATCAGAAATGCGTTGGAGCAGGTAAAGTTTGTTTCAAATTTTGGACCTGCCTCCTTCCACGCCCGTAATTCGCGAAAAACTGGTCATCCGTCTGTATAAACACAAGGATCTCAGACAGTATAAGAGATAGAATAACCAAATTTGTCACACAGATTTCCATATACCTCACGCAGATCAAGTTTGTTTCAAATTTAAGCCACGCCCACCTCCGCCCCCGCAAATCGCGAAAAACCACCTCACCCACAATTGTTCATATAATACGTATTTTTTGGTAATAACCGATATCTGTTATTATTATCTATTATCCCACTGAATCGCAACAAGATCGGACAAGTAGAACAGCAGTTATTGCGTGTCTAAGTTGTTAAATCAACAGGTTCCCCCTAGAGTATGCAATAGTTTTTGTATTGTTAAAACTTATTAGAATGCTTCAAATTCTCAAGTAATTCTGGCAACGCAAATATGACATTATGATTGAATCGCTAATGTATTGAAATAAGTAACGGGTATCCTATGGTCGGGATCTCGACTATAGCCTTTCCCACTTGTTTTTTTTTAATTTTTTTCCTTTTTGTATATATTTTATTTTGTCTTGGTACTGCTTCACAACTAAAGTAGTGTCTTTAACCAGATTGCACGGAGCCACCATTTATTTCATATGAAATTGTACATATTTATACCTTCCTAACAATTTAAAATTTGTATTCTTATATTAAGATTTTATGAATCTTTAGATTAAAAATCTTAGTTTTTGTAATTTGGTCTTAAAATAATGTTATTTTTAGAACCAAATATTTAAGATGTATGTTCTTGATTTTAGAAGATGGTCTTTTTTTTCAGTGTAGGTGTATGTGTGGGTGTGTGTGTGTGAGTGTGTGCGTGGCTGCATCTTAAGCGGAAACGGAAGTCATTTCGTGCCACGTCGACGTTCATGATGTTTCGCTGATGTTCATGTTGAGTTTTATGGCAAATGCAAATACATAAATAAAAATAAAATGTAATTTTTCATTTAGCGTTGCGCTTACTTTTTCCTTTCTTCGTTTTGCTTTTCTATTATTTTCTTTTCTTTTGCGGGCGTTAGTTTCATGTTGCTACGTTTTCCTTTTGCTTTTTCTTTGCTTTTCCTTTTTATTTTTTTAATTTGCGCCACCGGCCAGGAAACTCCGTCACAGTTACAGTCACAACTTGAGCGGAAGTGTTGAATTTCTTGCAAAACTTTCAACGTCAGCATTTGAGTTTTGTTTGTAGTCGACTTTGGGTTGTGGTTTCTTGTGCTTTGATGCGGCTAAGCTTACCAATAATTATAGCCATTATTTGAGCAAAGTTTTCACTTAAATGTAAAGCACTTTAAGAAGGCCTGACCCTCTTTATGTTGCGGATACCAATCACATTAAAAAGAATCTCACAAGCAGACAACACACACATTCTTATTTTGCATGGCCCAAAACCCAATGCCGATAAAGATGTCAACATGATGACAACAATTTGTAAAAAATACTTGATTTATATGCCACAAAAAAAAAAAGAGAAACCACAAGAGATGAGGAGAAAAGCAGGGAGACACAACACACAAACAAAATTAAATGTGCTTCTCCAGCTGCGCTAATGGCAACTGGAGTGAGTTGAAGACAGTGAATGCCTCATCTTGTCGCCACACAACTCACGTAATGAATGCGAGACAGAGCATGAAAAATGGCACATACTCATATACACACAATAACTGGCAAATAGGGGGCGTGGCAGGGGCAGAGGGAGTTGCATGCGGTTGGCTAGCATATAATTTTCAATGTTGACAGGCAGCAAAAGTTAATAACGCACCATATACGATAATGGCCAGGCCATAACCAAACACAAATACACTCTTGAGGCGTCAGAGAGAGAGAGAGAGTGAGAGAGAGGGAGTGGGAGTGGGAGTGGGAGTGGGAGTGGGAGAGAAGGGCAAAGAGGCCTCTAAGCGCACCAACATCCACTGACCAGTCAACACACTAATAGCGTCACAAATGGCAGAGATTTAGCTGCCGCAGAGGGTGACAATTGGGGCAGAAACAGGGACAGGAGCAGGACCTGAAATAGAAACAGGACAGATTTCAATTCGATTGATGAGCTCGGCAATATTCCAAGTGGAGTGTGGACTGTGGAACCACACGATCCATACTTCACCCACTTCTCTAAATTGTGAGCAATTAACTTACTTGATGGCTCCTGCCAATCACAGCGACCTGGCGCCTGACACTTGTCGTTGTCCACGTCGTCGTCGTCGTCCTTGTTGTTGTTGTCCCTTATCCGCGCTGGGGCTTTAAAATCCATCACTTCCTCTCTCTCGCGTCTCCCCTCTCTTTTTCTTCCTCACTCTAACCGACTCTTTCTGCATGTGACGTGAGGTGTTTTTTCTTTCCTTTTTTGCGGTCGACGTTCCAAGGATTTTCATTTTCATTTTAATTTGCTAAATACGCTGCTTTCCAAGTGCACTTTCAGCAGAGCTGGGTGGACGATAATGGAAGGGGGATTGCCAAGGGTTAAAGCAAGGGAGAAGGGAATGGCAAAGGGGTTATAAAGTCGAGCACATTATGCATTAAGCGGATTAGGGGCGTTAAATGCTTTGATTTAGGATACGTGTGCCAGCTGTGATATGCGATAATTAATTCAGCTACCTGCTGATGGTGATATGTGTAGCATTTGGAGAGAGGGAATCGAGGGAACAGACGAAACAGAGGAAAAGGTATGCAATATCATCCATACGCCACGTGGTGCAGACACAAAGTAATAAGCTGAAAGCTCAGTGATGATAATGTTGATGAAGACATGAAGGCAAGTCATTTGTTGAGAAAAATGTGCACTATGTCGCCGAAATAAGTCAGCATTATAACATGCTTGCACCCACGTGATTCCCTTGCCCCTTTGCCCCTTTCCCACTGCCCTGCCGCCCTAGCCAAGGTGCGAGGTTGCATTTTCGCATAGGCAAGAACATAAAACACAATGCAGCCGAGCAAATGAACATAAAATGCCACTCACTTTTCGCCTCACAGTCGCAGTCACAGTCACAGTCACGCCAAAGTGGTGGGTGCATGTGTGGAGGAAGGGAGGTGTGGAGGTGTCTGGTGCAACACTTGGTGGCAACACTGCATTCTTTATGTCGTGACAAATGCAATTCTGGCGCAAGCATCTTCATTTGCATTTTGGCACTGCAAAACATTGCCACGATTCTCCCAGAGGAAATGCGGGGTGGGAAACGAGGTTGACTTGCCTGATAATGGTAGAAAATTTAATGCCTGTGGCAACTTCATTTAACTTTTTTAACCCAACTCAAGCTACGTACGTATCTCTCGGCTGTAAATCCATGGCACACACACATACACACACACATACACGTACACTGGAGATTCGCGCTACATTCGCTATTTTGTTGAGGTGACAAAAAGCTGCAGCAAGAAGCAGAAGGAGACGGAGGCGGAGGAGGCAGAAAGGATGAGGCAGGACCATCCTGCCAGCTGCCACACAATCTGCCATATCACTGACAGTTTTATCGACTTAACAAAACTAACTGCCATTAGTTTCACTTTGCTGCGAGTGTCGCTGAAAGGCCACGAAACGATGCAGCATCCAGTGGCAAAAAGTTGTCCATTGTTGTGAGGTGGGTGGAAATAAAGCGGAAAGGATTCGGATACGGATTTGGGAACAACAAAAAAAAAACAGCATAACAGCAAAACAGAAAAGAGGCGACTGCCAAGACAAAGCCAAAATAAACACGACAACAACAACAACAGCAACAACAACTACAAAATGGCCATAGATAAGCGAAGGAACATGAAACGTGAGAGTTGAGAGATGGGAGACAAAAGACGAGAGATGAGAGACGAGAGATGAGAGCTGAGAGATGAGAGACGAGCTGCTTCGGGCAGGACGTTGAAAAATCACTTTAGCATGACCCCAAAATGTCTATTTCATTAATACAAATAAACCCCAACGAAAAACCAATAGACGATGCCAACCAAAACAAATCGTTTGTGCGTCCTGCAACGACATTCAGACAAATTAAAATGAACATGAAAGCGACGCAGATACGAATAAAGAGCAAAAGCAAAGGCCTGGGAACCCCCTTTCTCAGCCCCCCTCCCCTTCCCTTTGCATTTACTATACCTCTGTCTCTCTTTTGCTGTGCCACGCCCAGCCGCCTTTATAGCGTGCACGTCTTTGGCTATTGACATTAAAATTTGTCATTCGTTTTGGACAGTGTTTTTTTTTTCGATTTTGCAGCCTGCATTTATAATACCCTGTAGTAAGTAATGTTATATCAAAAAAACTATAAACTAAATTTTATTTGTCAGATGGATAACAAAATAATAATATTCCCAAAAAATTTGGAATGAAGATAAATTAAAAGTCCTTTTTTTTGAATTAAATTCATTAGGCGCCTTACTTATATTTTTACCACAACTTTTATCTATTTAATTGTATTCTAAGGGTATCTGCCAGTCGAATTTCATGCTTCTTTTTAACATCTTTCTCTCATTTATTTTGCATTTTTCCCTGCGAGGATTCAACATTTTGTTAGACCTACTTGAAATGCCATGCACGTGGCTATGACGACCGCAAAGTGTCCTGGAAGATGGCGCAGCTAATCAGGCGAGTGCTGGAAATAATTTTGAACAGGCTGATTGTGAAAATTTGTTGTTTTTGGTTTTTTTTTTTGTATTTTCGGCGATTGATGAGCTCCATTTGAGTCCATCCGATGAGCTGTCATTGTTTGGACGACGCTTCATTTATATTTGTATTTCATTAAAATTATTGCCAAGGAGCTGAAGGCAAAGGCAAGTCCTTTGTATGTATGGATGTGCTCTAACTATGCGTGTGTGTGTGTGTGTGTGTGTGTGAAGAAAAACTAATTGATTGACACAGTTTTTGCCGGTCAGCGTGTGCCTGGTTGATCGATTGATTTAATTTATTGCAAAAAGCAGTTCGAAATTGATGGAACTGCCTGGCAAACCGAGACGGAACTAAAAGTGTAATGCTATTATGCAGGACACTGTAATACACAGCAAAAGAAAGAGCGACAGAGACAGAGAGAGAGTGAGTGAGTGGGGGAGGGATAAAGAAAATCATGAAGATTGAGAATTGTGGGGAGGTTGGTGACTCTCCATAATGTCATCAAAGTGGCTACGAAATGCATAAAGCGGGCAACGTTGGCGAAAAGAAGAAAAAAAAAAAAAAACTAAAGTCAGCTCAAAGCAAAGGCAAAGAAGAAGGCAAAGGCGCGGGCTAAAAGCCAAGGAAAAATCGATAAAATTGTAAAGTGGCTGTAGGGACAGAACCATAGAGAAGGCGGAGGTGGGTGGAGGGGCGATTTTGGGATTCGGTCGGAGTAGAAGCTGGCAAACGATGAGAGTTCGACTTTAGTGTCGTCTTCGTCTGCGTTGTTGCTTTGAGCGCCAAGAGTTGCACATTTGCTTTTGAATTGAAGTGGCAAAGTTGTAGGAGAGTGTAAAAGGAGGGAGCAGAGGCGGGGGCTGGGGCGGGGGCGTGGAAAATTGCACTTTTCATTAAACTGAAAATAATAATACTCGTAACAAACAGGATGATGATGCTACTTGTGCAACTGCAACGCGGATCAGCGCCACTCAATGTGCCACTCCACAGCCACTCTGAACTCTGTCTGCTTTCCATCCCCACTCCTTATCCCTCCACACTCTCTCCATCTCTCTCTCTTTTTGAGTCTCTCCTTGAGGCATTTTGAAGCGCTTTGGCCGCATTACTCGACTAGTTCCTGGCGCCTGTCATTCATCAATGGGCGAGCTGACTCTCAGAAGGGGGGGTCTGTTGGACGGCGGGTGAAGCGAGTAGGGCGACTGCTGGCAGCTTGGAAATTAGTTGGTTGCATGCAACTGACATCAAAGTGTGTCAAAAGCTGAAGGCAAGCTTGTGCAAGTGCAATGGCAAAATAATTTACACAACTTTTGTCAACTCACGAGACGATGAAAAATCGAATTGTAAATCGAGAAACTTTAAAAGGAAGTGTGGCGATGCTTTTCAATTTCCGTGACAAAACACGTAAAGCGTACACCAAATTCAATTTGGGAGAGAGTGAGAAAGAGCGATAGAGAGAGAGAGAGAAAGTCTATGCCACGTAGACGCACTAAACGCTGTCAAGCATTTAAATCTAACATTATTGCATTTAGCAATGAATATGTCAACAAAAATGAAGAAAACACACGAGAGTAACAAGAGTAACAGGAGCAAGGACTCCTTTGACATATCCGTTGAAGATAGAAACGCCCTTGATTCCATCCCCAACCCCCCCCTGCTGCTGTCAAGACAGACAATCAGCTAAATAGACGAGTGCATGCCAAATGTGCTGAGTGACATGCTAAGCAAATGATGAAGAATGAATGCGAAATGGTAATCGGAATGGAAATCGCAATGGAAATGAAAATGCTATGGCTGATAGGAAATGGAGATGGAGATGGAGTTGGAGTTGAAGCAGAGCTTCTACTGAAGATGGTCATGGAAATGAAAATGGAAATGTATAGGGAAATGCGGGACCCGCACGTTTGATTTTGTTGATTTGCGAGTCAACGTCAAATGGATCAACTCGTCCTCAAATGGAAATGGAAAGTCAACGAAGCGCTCCTGCTTAGCCAAAAGTTAGCCAAGGTTCAGGCCAGTTCATCTATGGTCGGTGGGCAATGGTCAATGCTGTTGCATTAATCAAAACGTATCGAACAGTGGCCATGTGTGAAATTGTGCAGGACCACTGATTGCAGATAGAGAAGCTCACCAAAAGAAGATGCATTGCCAACTGAGAGATTCAGAGAGAAACAGAGAGAGAGAGAGAGAGAGAAAGGGAGAGAGTGTGTTGAGAGTCCCTGAGTTATGCAGTGAAAAATAGTCGAGTGCATGATAAATGGAGATGCTGGAAACGTGGTCAGCACGGCAAATGGCAAAGCAATTTTAATAAGTAGGAGTAGAAAGCAGAAAGAAAAGAAAGTTGAAGAAAAATCGAAGTGATAGAAAAAATGAAGCGACCACAAGCAAAAGGAAACTATGCTTTGTTCAAGGGATAAGCAAAAACTAAAAAAAAAAAGGGAAAGGATATAGCGATTGAGATTGAGATTGTAATGTCGATGGACTTGTGTTCCAACAGCAAAGTAGGAACTAGGAATTATGTGTTTAAGGATGCGCTGATGGCGCTTGTTTGGCGAGCAAACAGCACGTTCTCAACGTTGTGCTGCTCCTGCTGCTGGTCGTCCTTTTGGCCACGCTTTGCACTTACTTTGTGCGCATTTTCAATTTGTCAAACGCATAACGAATGAGCGTGATTGAAGTGCCAGTCGCAGGACATGGACATAGACATGGACAGGACATGGACAGGAAAGGACTTGGCACTACGACAGCTACTGCTGATATTGCCATTTTGCTGTTGTTTCAGCTACTTTAAGAGACTTGGCTATAAGTTGTGCACACACACACACACTGGAATTGCCATGATTAATCATGTTCTCAGCCTCGACCTACGCTTCAACTTCAACTTCAGCCTGTGTCAACGGCTTTTTGTTGTTGCCAGTTTGTTTTACAGTCACCCATATAATTACAACAACAACAACGATAACAAGAGCTCGAACTCGAGCTGGTTGCATGCATAATTGTGTGAGAGCACGAGAAACAAGCTGACAGGATGCAGCAGGATATACGCAGTAACTCACGCGTTCAGTCTGCCAACAACTTTGCCTGCGCCTTTGGTTTTGATTTTGACACTTTTCAACAACACCAGCACAACACACACACACACAAGGATACACACATGGACACACACACACACTCACACTCACACTCACATATATATCCTTATTGCCAGAGTGCAAACAAGGCTGTCATAAATGCATTTTATGATTTTAATGAGTTTTCTGTTTATGTTTTGGGGCTTTCTTTGGTCGCGACATGAAATGCCTTTAAAATTGCTGACATTTTAAGCAGCTGCCAAAACGATAATAAAAACTGAAAGAAAACATTAATCAAAGTGCACGAAATTCGCAGAGGGGAATATTGTAAAAATTGCTAGACTAGAGATAAGGCAATGGTACAATGGTATATACCCTATATTGAATTCGAAATCTGATACACGCGATAACAGGTTACGAGTTTAACTTGCAGCTGTTTTACGAGGTATAACACTGTCATATACCGAGGGAGAGAAAGAGAAAGGTAGAGAAAGAGAGAGGGAGAACCGCTGCTGGAATTGTTAAGCAAGTGTTATAAAACATTTTTGATAAATGCAAGCGAAACCGCAAAATATCATATGAATGATTGCGTTCATAAATAATGGTCAGCACCGTCGCGTAACCACCCGCAACCACACACCCTCTTCCCCTCATCCCCATCATCACCTCTCTGCCATTTCCTGCTGTTCACTTTATATTTCTGCCTCGCACCTTGGGTTAAAATTTATGTGATTTTTGCTATTTGTTATTTGCATTTAATTAAATGCAAGTGCGAATAAAAAATGTACAATGTTTGCACTTGAACAATGCTTTTTAATTAGAAATCAAACAAAATGAAATTGGTAAATAAAATCAATGCTAACAAGTGTGACAAGCGGTTGCAGCAAATCCAAAATAACTAACCAAACAACCCCCGGATATGCTCCGGAACCCCTCAAATCCCCCCCTAACCATACTGCAGTTATTTACTGCAACAAACGGCAAAACAATCATTAATTTTTGTATATCGCCTGCATTTGGCTTTCAATTTTGATTGCAGTTTTCGAGTTTGTTCGGTCAAACAAACAAATCAACTGTCAATTCCGCCTGCTTTTTTCCCTTTTTTTTTTTTTGTTGGGCGAAGCAATTACTAAAATCGTACGATGCACCTGCTTGCCATCTAACTGGTCCTAACTGGCCTATTCGGATTTTCTGCTTTTCGCATACAAATCTGTATCATGTCCGCCGGCCATCAAATTCAACAGGAAGTGGGCAAACGGGAAGCACCGAGTGTGGAGAGGGGGGAGAGCGGGGAGAGGGAAGCGGCAGCTGCCAGCCATTTTTTATGCAGCGTCAGTGACAGTTTTAGAGTCATGTATTTTCCTTTTTTGCCTTTTTGAATTTATAGCTTTTATTTTGAGGCCATTGTAGATTAGTTTTTTATGGCAAAATCGCAAACTGATTAAAAATTTGAAGGGCTTCGAACGGTCGCAAAAATCAATGTTTATTTATGTTGAAAAAGTTTTTTTTAGCAGTCTGTCCTGACAGTGCGAAAAATTATGAACCATTCTATAAATTAAATTTGCAAGTGGTTTTTTTTATACATAAAATTTCGTATATCTAGACAGGTCTGCTGGTCTGTTTGTTGCGGAAACTATCATGTATTGCAATTTCCGTATCCGATCAAATTATTCGAAGTCGAAAGTGGCAACAATTCCTATTTCCGCAAAGAATTGATCAATTTAAATCTTTCTTTTTTTTAGCAGTCAAGTTTTAGGATTGCATTCAATTTAATTCGTATAATTTGAAGTGGAACAGAATTTAAAATACTCTTTAAAATATTTTATTCTTTCGATTTCGATTGCTTCAATTCAATACTAAACTTAGTTGCAATATTTAAAATCTATTTTGTATTCAATTCATATCATTTTTCTATCAATATCATAGAAAAAAAGAAATTGAATTAAAACAATTCAAATATCCTTTTCAGCATGAGAAAAATGAAATAGAAAGATGCTTTACCGCAGATTATTATTGTACAATAAATGAGTTATTTATTTAAAACTCTTAATAGCAATGAATAATTTTTTAGAATCTTGATAATTTCAAAGAAATCTAATTAAGAATATATGGGTGATGCGAGAGAGAGAGAGAGAGTTTGTGAAAGTATTGGAGAGTTTGCAGCAGTTTGAAAAATTGGAAATTATTTTTATTCTTATTTTGTATGCTTACATATGTCACCTCTGCGTCAATGATACAACTCGTATTCCCTGGAAACCAATAACAGAGAGGAAGCAACAAATAATTGCCAATTTAATGCACATTTGCTCATGTGAATTCAGGTTGAGTGAGTATCAATGTGGGAGTACCCCTTCTATATAGTTATCTTTAGTTATATCTCTTTGTCTTTTGCCCCTCTTTCTGTAGTTGAAGTCTGTCTTGTCTCTGGCTGAAGTGAGACTGATTCGTGTTGTAATTCAATTATCTTTGTCTTTGGTAAATCAGCAAAATAAATTCGCTTGTTGTGCAGCTTCAGCTTCAGATTCAGAACGTTTTGATTCGTTTCGTTTCGCTTCGATTTGATTCGCATTCTCACTCTCATTCCGATTTAGATTTTGACTCTGACTGTGATTCGCATTCACAATGTGCAATATCATAATTGCAGTTATTATTCTTGTGTGTAGTCTTGTGTGTGTATGTGTGTGTGTGTGTGTGTGTGGTGCCAAATGACTTTTCATTATGCATGCGGCACGTGTGCCGAGTTTGTAATTACTTTGCGAAACGAAGATGTGAAGATGTTGCAACAGTTGAAACTTATTTACAATACAATATACGATTGAAAAGACTTATGAACTTTGCTATTTTCAATTGAAGTCCTATATCTTTGTGGCAAGTATTTACGCATCAATCAACTCCTTTTCTCTTATGTCTAATTGTCCATGTTGTTTTAATTACAAAGCAAACAAATGTTGTTTATTGCGTAAATGCATTGACAAAGCTTGCATTACGTATACGTAATTTAATTGAAATGCAATGTAATTGAAATTTTTGCAAAATTTAAATTTCGTAGCACTTGAAACATATTCAGCATATTAATGTGACAGCTGCACAATAAGAAATTATTATGTCATTTTCCATGCCAATCGGAAACGAAGAACTGTTTTCCAGTTGTCATATGTATTGCGTTACAGTAAATAATCGCTATGGCGCAACTCGCTATATATAATCGTGTCCAATTAAGTTGACATCGTTATTTACATATGCATATTATTGTTTTTTGTGCGCTTTCGTCTCGCTTTACATCAGTTTATTTATTTTACAAGGACTGCGCAACAATTTCTTTATTTCTTTCGATTTGCCTCGTATCTCTTTTTTTTTTTAATTTACGCAAATAAATGAAAAATCAGTCACACAAGATATATACAGCATATGCATATATATGGCGAATATCTTTCCAATTTCGAAATCTGTTTCTCTTTCAGATGCCGATTCCCTTGGCTGATTGTGACAGTCGGTCGGTCTGTTGGTCTGCGATTTCCAGTTGCGTTGGCTCGCAATCCACTGATGCGTTTTAATTGGAATTTCCGCTTCTCGCTTGTATTGAAAATTCAAATAATTTTCTGTCGACCAACCTCTGTGGAAGGCTAGTTAAAACTTTTGTCACGCAAACTGTTGACCATCACGTTCCTCAGAACATTTTTCAAGCAAAACCTCAGCCAATGACGTCGGCCTAATGACATTAAGTACACAATGCATTCATTAATTAAGCAATTTTCCATTTAAAGGCAGCTTCACATTGAATTTTCCTGCAAATGACGAGTGGTCATAATGAAATTATAGAAAAAATGAAAACAACAAAGAAAATATATAAATTTAATTGCGCATTTGATGACGCCAGTGTAACCCCACGTACCACAACAGAACTTTATATTGCTCCCCTTTGTTCTCCCCTCCTAGTTGGGGCATTTGTTTGGCCGTGTTTGATGTGGGCTTAGAGACCCAGGAGGCGCCTCGCTGCCTTGCTGCCTCGCTGCTTCGACGCTTGTTAAATGAGTTTTTAAATAAATTTGAGGCACTTTGTTGGTCTGTTTACTCAGTTCGGCTGTCGGCGTTGAAGCTGCCCTTTTTTAACGGCCCATAAACGTGCCCGACAGCAAATACTTTTTAAATGTTAAATAAACATTTTATGGCTGCAAAATGCTTAAAAAGCGCTTAAAAACATTTCCACACAGACTCTAATTATAATCTCAATTTATATGAAACGATTTCTCTTGTTGCCCAAAGGAGAATAACTAACTGCTATAATTATGTCAATTTTAAACAAATAATATATTATGTTAACTAAATAATAAATTACTATTTCGTTCATGTTCACTCCTTGAAATTTGCTGTCCTTTCTTTTCTTACTTGGCTTACAAACAGCGTGCAAACTGCTAACAAGGCCGGTTAATTTTTGACGCATTTCTGGCATTATAATCGCCCTCGAGCAACGGCAAAAAGTATAAAAAGAAATGAGAAAAAAATAAAACAAGGACAACAATGAAAGCAGCTGCTGACGCCTAATGCGCTGAAATTTAATAAAATTTTCGTTGTAAGCAACGAAATTCCATTTAAACTGTGGCCTGTCGGGCGATTAAGTTGCCAAATAAAGTGCGACAGGCGCCATCTAGCGATGGGCGGAGAACGACCGAGGCAGAGGGGGTTGGTGTGGACCAACAATGGGTTAAGGGGTCGACTGTTGGCTAACAGTGGCGTTGGCATTAAATATCAAAGGGTTTGATCCTGCCTGTCTTGTTTACCAAGTGATTTTCTCCCCTCACTCTCTCTCGCTCTCTCTCTCTCTCACTGTCTGTCTGCCATTTTCCCTTTCTCTTGCTGATTTTTACTTTTAATGAATTCATTTTAAAAAATTCCTACAATATTTTCATATATTTGTATTTGTATTTGTATTTTTGCCTTTGACGCTGTCGTTTCAACTGCTTTCATAAATTTTAATACAATTCCTGCTTCCTCGCATCCTTCGTTATACTCTGGACATAATTGAAATCCATTTAATGAAAATGTGGTGTCAAGAAGTGACCTCGTTCCCTCTCTCCCTCGCTCCCTCTCTCCGAATATAATTTTTGGGTAGGGTGGGGAGTCTGATAAGATTCGCAGTTGGTTGTGGTCAGTGGGTGGACGATTGAATTGGCGCCCAATATAATTAATGGCATGCCATGCCTGATGCACAAAAAAGATTATCTATCAATAGATAAGCCATGACAAGTTACATGTATTCATGTATATCATTTGTGTCTGTATGTGTGTATGTGTGCAGTGGTCGGAATGATTTAACGTTCATTGGATTGCTGCGACACAAAAGGCGGCATTAAATGTTACATAAATTATAATTACAAGCATATTAGGTTAGAGCCTGCAACACGACAGATGTCGCAAATTGAATTAATTGTGGTTAAGTTTTTTTTATCTGTCTTCCATGTCTTACTTTCTCTGTCTCTATCTCTCTCTCTCTTGGTTAGTTTTAAGTACGAGTACTTGCAACTACTTATATTGATTTTTGCCCCGTTGATGTGGCCAATAGCCAATTGAAAAGGCATTTGAGACAAAGTTTAAAGCGCTGTCCAAATACGAAAAGTAGCAGGAAAAACTTATTTATTATATTGACAGAAAGGCAACAACTGCACGGGATTCAGCTAGAATTGAGCTCGAATTCATTTTCTTTATTTTTCAACATTTCCTGGACTCAGTCCTGGGGCGTGGTCAGCTCACTTCCGCTACGCACTCGGCCGTCGTTGTTATGCCCACTTCCTTTTGGCCAAAAGAAACAGAGACAGAGAGAGCTGCCATTTTGTGTTCAATTTGAAACATCCGCTTGTTGTATGCCACTTGAGCACTTGCCACAAGTGTGCTGTGGACCTGGGACAATACAGAAAGGCAGACGGACAGACATACAGACAGACAGACACAGATAAAATGGAATATTATAATTTGCGCTTAAATGAAATCAATTTCAATATCATTTAAATCAAGGCACACGACATTCAAGGCCCAACACGGTCTGTCAGGCCGCCAACTGGGACATGAAACAAACAGGTATTGGCAGAGCACTCAACGATAGACAGACCGACAGACAGACAGACAGACAGACAGACAGTTGCTTAGCAGCTATTATGGGCACATGCTCCCTCTTCGTTTACATTTCCATCTACTTCTACATCTCCCAGTTGGAAGTACAGCTGCCATCTTCAGTGAAATGGCGGCAATGTTGGGCGTTTTGTGCCACGCCTTCATTTATTCATTCGTTTCATTTGGCTGCCCATTGGGGGATTGCTTTTAGTTGTTGTTGTTGTTGTTGTTGTTGCTATTGCCTGCGTTGACGTCGATGCTTGGCATTTGTGTTTATGTAGTTGCCATGGCCATAACAAAATCAAACCACATCAATTGTGCACCTAAATGGCCAAGTGGGACCTCTTAGCTATTCATTTGGCTTTTGGCTTTACGCCCACACACACAGACACACACACACACAAACTGAGATGGAGAAATTAAGGAAGATAGAGAGAGAGAGGGACTTGGAGACTCTTTAAATGTATCTCTGTTCTGGTCCAGCATTTAATGAAATTCATGTTAAACGCTTTTGCATTTTGCAATTGTCACTTGCTTTTGTTGCCCAGCAAAATGAAATTAATTTTGCGTTTGCAGCAAGCACAAAACACTCATACGACATGTTCGCCCCGTCGCTTATTCATTCGTTTTCTGTATCTCTGTGTTTTTGTTTTGTTTCTCTGTCTGTCTGTGACATTGTCATTTTTGTTGTTATTCCAGCTAGCTGCTGTGCATTTCCATTTCCATTTTCATTTCCATTTGAAACTTTGGTCACACATGAGCTGGATTCGTCTCGGTTACAGTTGCCACTACTCGACTGACTGCCCGGCTACCTGTGGCAAAAACATTTGCAACTTGGCCAAAATTGTATGCATAGAGAGACAAAATATCAACAGCAGTAGTAAAAGCAGCATCAACACACATGGACGACGACGAAAAATGCCACAAAATAATGAAAAAACTTTTATAATTGCATGAAACTTTCCAATTAACAGGCTGCCTCTGGTTTCCTGGCATACTGGCCACAAATTGCCACAGTCAAAACCAAAGCCATGGCCAAAAAGCTAAGCTGGCAAAGTGGCAATTAGATCTTTTCATTAGAGGTGCATTAAATCTATTAAATAGTTGTACTTTTCTATCTACAATATCAGAGATAGAGAGAGAGAAAGAGAGAATACACACTCATCTATTTAATTGAAAGGCATTCTTTTAAGCAGCTCAAGCGTAAATATAAAACAACTTCCTTTGTACATAACCGACATAACTTTTCGCTTGTCTCGAGCTGTGGCTAAATATGCACAGAACCGGGAACAGAACAGAGACACATGCAGAACATGTCCCAGTCTCAGACCCGTCTCCCACTCCAGCTCCTGCTCCTCCTGTTTATGCTGACATGCAAGCAGGCTCAGGACTGGCTGGCAACATTTCATTAAGTTTTGCGCAAAACTTTTATTAAAACAAATACGTGCCACAGCCACAACACTGACGTCCATGTTGCTGGCAGAGGCGGCTGGCAGAGCCTAACGTCTCGTTACATTTTGGCCTCAATTTTTTTTTCTTTTTGCCAGCTTTGCTTTCATTTTGTTTCTATGTTTTTTTTTTGGTTTTTTTTTTTGTTTCCTCGCTTTATTTTTTTACTTGTACATTTCTTGTGGCAAGCAAAAGTCAAGTCAAGTATATTTCTGCTGACTTTTGCACAACATACAAGGCCCAAATGCAACAATTTCCTGACTGCCAGCCGACAGACGGTTCCAGCCCCCTCCTACTCTCTTCCCCCACTCTCTAAGGTCCTTGCTATCCTATCCCATCACCATCGCATTGCCTAAGTAAGTTGTTTAACTCCGGCAACGTCGTCGTCGACCCGTTGGCAGTCACTTGGTGTTGTTGTCTTTGCAGGCGGCGCCAAACTTGCAAAAAATATTATTAAATACAACAAAGATAGACCAAGAGATACCCTCTATTGCCAATTACAATTTCTAACTTAAATTAACTATAGTTGTATTAAAGAATATGAACATTCACTCATATTTAATAGTGTTCTACAAATCTCTATTTGTTGTTGATGTTCCTGAAAACAAGCAACCAAATGTGTAAAAAATTGTTAAGAGATTTGGAAAATGTAATATTTATTTAATTGAATTAAATTATTATTCAAATTGCATAAAATGTTGTTAATTATATTAAATATTCCTAACATTCAAAAACAATACTCTTTTAAAACTCCAGAGATTTCTGGAACACACCTGACTAAAAGCAGTATTAAAACAGAGTTTTTCTTTTTAATTTATGTAGTTTTAACACGATTTATATAATTAAATAAATTTCATATAACTAAAATCGTTCAAAATATGTATGCATTATTTATTTAAATACTTAAAATTCTTATTGACCCACCTCATTTCTCTATTTAATTGCAACTTTCAGAAAGCAACTCAACTGCTCAAAGCAACGTCACCTTACAGGGTATTAATATTCACAACCACACCCACAGCCATATACATAATGTGCTGGTGATGTTGGTGGTGTTGGTGGTGTTGGTGGTGATGGTGGTGATGGCTGTGGTGCTGAGTACATTTGCTGAGCTGGCCGTGCAAGTTGCGAAAGTCAAGAAAATGGCATCCTGAAATGTGAACTTTTTCAGCTGTACTTCTTTTTGAATACTTTTGTGCCTGACTTTTGGATTTTCGGCAATTGTTGTTGTTGTTGGTAGTTGGCTTAAACTCTCGAGTTTCGACTCTTTAGCACTTTGTGTGCAACTGTGCACTGCATTTAAAACAGTCAAAGTTTAAGCCCAGAATCTGCAATTCAATGCCAAACAATTCGCAGAATCTCCGCATCGATTTTGTGCCCCAATCTCTATTTGATTGTCTCTGCTCCCTTGGGGATCAGGGTAGTTCTGACTGCATGTTAACGACATTTTGATTTTGTCTGCAGCTGCATTGAAAGTACTGCATTTAATTAGATTATACACCTGCCACACACACACACATAACTATTGTACTTACCACAATTTGCAGTTGATGAACTTTTGACCCATGAATCGACACTGTAAAGAGAATGAACACTGTTTCAGATGATACAATTCAACTGGACATGAAAGCGTGCTAATTTAACGACAGCCACTAAAAATTCAAAATGATGAAAACTACAAAATAAGTAAATAAATTAACAGACCGTAAATTGTGGCTGCAACTTTGTCGCAAACAACAGAGTTTCGCAACAACTTGATACATTTCAGTCCTTTATCTCATAATTAATGGCGGCTGCGCGCACTACTTGCCACCCCGAGGGGGAAGGGGCAAGAGGGCGAGGGAAACTGGCAACTGTTACAAGCAGACAAGAAATTAATTGCGCTTTACGCGGCACGATAAACACTCCACACTGCCACAGTCCAGAGTTCTCAGTTCCCAGTTCTCAGTTCCCAGTTGCAGCTCCGTCTAGTGCCAGTTACAAATGAACTGAGTCTCGTAACTGTCGCTGGCACAACAAAATTCTCTACTCCTGCAGGATAACAGAGGCAGAGTCGGAGGCAGAGCTGAGGACAGAGGATACTCGCCCATCCTGGTTGCCACAAAATTAATTAAAAGTAAATCCAGTAAAAACTATTAAAGTTAAATTTGGCATGAACTCGACCACAAATCAATCTGCCACACTGCAAGCGCCTTATGGTGAGCCCAGGACGACAGTTGAGCCTGCAGGATGCAGGAGCAGACCAAGAGTAAGAGCAGAAAAAGCAGCATACATATTATTTTTTTTTTTTTTTTTGTTTTTGTTGTTGTCCTTCGCGTGGCATGTTAAGCTGTTTATAAAGCGTTCAAGTCATTTCTTGTCATATGTTGTCACGACCACGCCCACAGGTCCACTCCTCCCCACAGCCCACTAAACAACCCATCAACAGAGACAGTCAGCAGCTTACAAGTCTTACTTCTATCCCTCTTTCTCTCTCTCTCTCTCCCTCGCTCACTCGCTATTTGCTTTTTGGCCACGTTAAGTGGCAAGTTTTGGGCTTTGTGTCATGACTTGCTCGCTTTTAAGATGATCTGCAAACTTTTATATGATTTGCATTTTTCGACTGTTTCTTTTACGTTAAATCACAAGCAACAACAATGACAATTAATTAAAACCATTTCTTTTTTTTTGTTGGCCTTGTCAATATGTCTAATCTGAAGTTTCAGAGCTTGAAGCATGCCCATCACTCAACGAGGCATCGTTTGGGGGCAGGATAATAGAAAAGTTTGCATAAAATCAATTTGACTACACAACAATGGGGCAATATCTTGGCCCTAATCGCAGCAATTTGAGTGCCTTTTTATATTGAGTTGCCGCCAAATGCTGCCAACTTTGTCCGACAGTTGAAAAGTCTCCCCCCCTCTTTGGCAACTCCCTGGAAATGTCTCAGCTGGATCCTTTGGACCAACTACAAGTATCTACTCCTATTCTATAAGCTCGTAGTTGTCCCATATAGTTCCCGGACAAATGGTAGGCAATCAATAGACAATTTACTATTACTGACTATTGCAGTGGCAAGTCTCAGGTTCACTTTGGCCATGTTTGGAGTTGGCTTTCATTTTGTGTAATTTACTTGGCAAATAATACCAATATTACAAGTCATTCATTTGGCAATCAAGTTGGCCATTTAATTGGTGACTCACAATCCGTCAGCCAAAACCAAAAAAGCAAAAAACTGTCGCAGAAAACTCAATTTCCAATTTTTCATATGAAACTCGCATAAAAAAATCATACATCAACCGCTAAGGGTTTCTCTTTTTCCCCATTTTTATGCTCCTTTTTTATTCTTTGGCATTACAACTGCAGTTGGTAAATAAGTGAATCGAAAAATTGCCATTTTGGCGAGAGTTGATATTGAAATGAACTCTTTGTGAAATCTGTGCAATTAAGTTGCTGGATTTGCATTAATAATAATATGAAAATATTTTATATGAACTTTGCAGATAACAGAGCATATTTGTTCTACAAATATTTCACAATAAATAAACTACAAAGTTCGATTATGCTCACAAAAAAATGGTTATAACTGAAATGCGACAAAAAACAAAAATTTAAATACCGCATAAAGAAAAAACGATATAATACTAATAATTGCATTAAAATTCTTTTCAAATATGGCAGATAAATTAATGGCTTTTTATTGTAAATGAAATTTAGTTAAAGTAAATTATAGATATTGAAGGTTTTCATAATCGATTAACTTTAATTGAAGTCATAAAATATAATTGAAACTATTAATATAAAATACTATTAGAGATAGTAGAGTATTAAATCATATAGTAAATTTTCCCTTTTATTAATATAATAATCTGATAATATGAAAATGAGAGAATTCAAAGAAGTCTAAAGAATATTTTTATTATAATAACCTCGTAAAGAACACAATATTAAAGTCTTAAAGAAGAGTATTCTAAGTAGAAATATATTTTTATATGATGCATTAAAGTCCCCTTTCTAAGGAAAATATATCACAATCAGAATACAGTTCGATTTATGATTATCTCATATGAGTCACAGTATTTCATTTCGTATAATTCCCAGTATCTCATTAAGTCATATTCTGGCCAAAAGCAAAAGTCTTCTATGGTTCTTATTGACCGATACGAACTGAAGTGCTAAACGTGAATGTGATAAAAGCTTGCAATGATATCAAACTGTTATTAAGTTAAGCTATAGCCAACATATGAGCATATCGACCACAGGCCAAATGCTCAAGGCAAGCTAGCTAACACCTACACACCCACACACCACAAACTTTCACACTCACACACACACAAACACACACGGACAAGGACAAGGACAATATTACTTATGTATATTGCCGCATAAGCCGTCACTTGTAGCAAAGTACAACCAATTTGAAATGGGGGAAAGGCAACGAGGGAGAGGGGAGAGGGGGTGGGGCAGCTGGCGGATAAGAAACGCATTTGTATTAGTTTTACGCGCATTAGAGTCTCATTGCCTGGCTTAAGGGCCAAAAGCAACTGGAGCAGCACGAGCATAAAATAAAGTAATAAAAATCTTAGCTTTGCTGCTGCTTCCACTGCTGGTCATATCTGTAAGTCGCAGACATGTATATTACACACACACACACACACACACATGTATGTGTGTGTGAGTACGTGACATTTAAAAGGGATAAAGCTGCTAAAACCCAAATCGAATAATAAAATACGAGCTAGACTGACACTTTTTATTTTTGTTGGTATCCTCTTGGATAATTGCCGTTTAAAGTGAGCATACTAAACTGGTTTTTTTGTGGGGGTTTTGGAAAGGAGTGTTTTTCAAGCATAGTGTTATTTTTTTGACTTATGAAACCACACACACACACACACACACTCACAAAGTTGTGATGGCGGACACAGTAAATCAGCTTGAAAAGCTGGCTAAAACTTAGCCAACGAAAAGCTACAAGTTGCAAGTTGTGTGTGTCATTGAAACAAATGCAGCACGAAAGTGTACCCAAAACCCCAATCAAAGCCAAATTACCTAACGAGCAGCGACATCAAGTAGCCCAGAGTTTCGACTCGACTTTCACACTCCTAGACTTGGGGTATGTCAGCAAGTTGAGCTACTTGAGCTGATCTCCGGCAAGCTTCGAACTTTTTTTACGGTCGGAGCATCATACTCGTAAAATGGCCATGGTCGCTATTCGCGCAAATCAAGTCAACTTTCAACAACTTTGACTTGATTTAAACCCATTAAAAGTCACTTTTTCAACGCTTTTGGCAGACAGGCAGCTAGCTGGCTTGATGTACATTTCACCAGGACAGAGCACACTCACTCACTCACTCACTCACCTTGTTGCAGTAGCAGGACAATAAAGCGTACTCCTTCACCTGCATAAGCATGCCCTGGGGAGCAGGAGCAGGAGCAGGAGCAGTAACAGGAGCAAAAGAAGAAGAAGAAGGAGCTACAGCCAGAGGGAGCTGTTAAACTGAGCTACTGCAAGTTTTGACTTGAAGAAGATGCGAACACGCTCCACTTGAGTCAACAGCGACATCGGCAAGACTGTGAGACAATGGCAATCGGATGAGTTGTGAATGATAATGCACTCTATTGCAGTATGAGTACTTCTATTCATACTCCAATTTGTTGTTGTCATGGTGAAAGCTGTCAAGGAAGAGAGAAAGAGAGAGAGAGAGAGAGATGAGAGATGAGAGCGTGGTATCAGTTGGATGAATAAGCACAAGTGCAAATCTTGCCAAAGGCTAATCATCTGCAAGTGTCTATGTGTGTGTTTGTGTGTGGGTGACAGCTGGCATACTCCTTTAAGTCTTAATTAATTTGCCAAGTCTTTGGCACAGCTGCAAAATGATTTAAATACATTGAAGAGACGTGCGTGGGGAGCAATTACGTGAGGCAGCAGCAATAAAGCAGTAAACGCAATGCGGCAATCATGTAAATGAATGTCATCAGCGAGACATCAGCCAACCATTCATTTATTCATCTATCCATCTATTCACCCATCCATCCATCCATTCATCCATCCATCCATCCATGCTCCATGCGGCATTCGAATTAGAAATGGGAAACAGGAACAGGAACAGGAGCTTCAGCACGCACGAATGCTACCAGACAAGGACAACAACGGCAACTCTGCTGATGCGGCGGAAATAATTGTCTTGACACAGATAATCTCGTTACCTTTTGGCCTGCAACTTGGGATTTGGATTGCGAATGGAATTGCGATTGGGAATGGGAATGGGAATGGAATGTTAGCTGTTAGCTCATCCACAGATCCATTCGGTTTGTCCGCATTATTGTCAATTTATTTGCGTAATTTATGCTACGCCACCAGAGGCGCTAGACAAACACATCGCCGTTCTCAGACCCTCGTTACCAGTTGCTCCCTTCTAACCTCTCCTCCTCCTCCTCCTCCTCCTCCAGCTCTAACAAACTGTCAACTGTTGACTGCGTATATCCATAGTTAAGCTATTTCCTGCGTCTGTTTTAAATTCAAATCAAATCTCGTTACAAATTTACCACAAAAATGGACGCTGGCGTTTTCTTTTCGTTTCTTTTCTTTTTTATTAGCTCTGCTCTTTATTCTAACGAGAGTTGGTAAAGAGAAAGTTATGATAAAAGACAAGGAAATTCCTCAGTTATTTTCGTGCCTTACTTAGCTTTGTCACTGAGCTGTGGCTCTTCACAAGTTTTGATTTCTTGTCACAATTTGTTGACATTTGTAAAATTTTTTTTGTTGTTTTCTTATTTTCTTCTACGTTTTCTGGTTTCTCTTCGTGGTGGCCACAGCCAATTAAGGTGACAAACACGAGTGTTGAAAGAGGGAAAAATAAAAAATTCTCTTGCAATTTCATCGTCACGTTCAGAACACGACGGGGCCAACGGAGCGTATGCTTTATATTGATTTTGTAGCATAACAAGCTGCGTCTGCATAACCAGCTGCTGCATTTGTTGTTGCTGCTGTTGTTGTTGTTGCTGTTGCTGTTGCTGTGGCTGCACTTCCTGTGCAACGTCACTTCCGCTTCTGTTTCTGTTTCGGCCTTAAAGATTGCCTTTCACTTAATTGCACAATAATGCAACGCTCTCAAAAGCTGCTCAAACTGTAGATTTCTCTCTAGTGTCTTCGGCAATTTCCGCTCCCATTGTTAGACTAGTGACTGACTTTCCTAGTCAGTTACTCAGTTAGTCAGTCAGTCGTTCACTCACTCAGTTAGTTGCTCAAACGAAAACTTTAAATTGTTTCACAGCTTAAATTAATTTGTGTACTCTTTCATGTGTGTGCTTCTTGCTCTTGCACTTCAGGGCTGCACAACTAAACGGAACTGAACTGAACCGGTTTTTTTTCTGTCTCAAATCTGCTGCTGAAATGAGCTTATAACGCTTCTTAAAAGCTTCTATAGTAAAATTCAACTAAACAACTTAAATTGCAAGGGAAATAATAAAATTAAAATCATAAAATTTATTAATCATATATAATTGATCATTAATGAGACTTTATACGTAAAGCTTGTCAAGAGCTCCTATAAAATAATTAAACTTAAAAATAAAATAATAATAATAATTATTATTGCTTATGCTTCAAAGTATAGCTCAAAATCATTTATTTGAGATTATAATAAATAACGAGTTAAATCATGAGGATAAAGTATTCATTTTTCACATACTTTGAAGTCTGAAAGTTGGTTAGCTATGAGCTTTCAGAACATTTTCCAAATAGTTGCCATTGCAGCCCTGAATTTCGGTTATCCTAGCACTAATGCCAGCTGAAGCTGAACACTTGGTGTTTGGTTGTCTGTTTACTTTACGTCAGCGTCTGAAATTGCCAAGTGTCTCAAGTTTTTAGAGAGAAGAGCGCACTTAATAGGCAAAGGCAAACACTTTTGAGCACACAGAAAAGTGCCAGACCCTCATCTGCCAGTCTTCTCAGGCCCTCAACTACCCTCTCTACACGGACTCTCATTATTTTAGAGCAAACAATAACATCCATAATGCGTTATGTATTTTTCAACTCAATTAGAACATTGTTTACAGTGCACATGCAAACTTTTGTTTCACCCACCCCCATGAAAAACTTTAGCAAAAACAATGCCGCTTGAGCGAAGAGTAAATGTAGCTCTAACTACAAATATATAGTATGTATGTGTGTATGTATAGGTTGCCATAAATAGTGGGCGTGACAGTTTAGCGCCCACACAATTCAACTGTGTAGCTCAGTTTATTAATGTCAGCGGCCATGTTTCATGAGCTTATTTAGAATTATGAGCGCATTTGCCTAAGCACCCGAAATGCTTGCAAATAAATGCGCCAGCAAATGATGCAAGCTGCATAAAAGTGCTGCAGCAGCAACAGAGAGAGCGAGAAGATAAGAGAGAGAGAGAGAGGGAGGGAGTGAGAGAGGAAGCGGCTATGTGAAGCTCAACCCGTTTGTGGCGTCGCCAACTCGGCCAAGTTTTTCGGACTGCGACGTCTGCAGTTTTTTTTTTTGTTTTTTTGAGCCATTTTTTATTATTTTCATTTTTGTGGCGTCAGGTTGGCGTTGCGGCAGCTGCCACGCTAAAGGTTTTTCGTTTCCCAAAAACACCTACACAGTCAGCAATCTTCCACGGACTGTGTGTGTGCGTGTATATGTGTTTGTGTCAATGGCAACATGGCGTATGCTTGTTTTTTTTTTCTGCTGCTGCCCCTGCTGCTGTACATTTTTGGCAGACACAGCAATGGCTCGACAATCAATGAAGATGCCATTATATAGCCATGGCAACATAAGTATATATCTATATATACACACTGATAAAAAAAAGGTTCTAAAATCAACATTTTGTTCTAAACAAGGGGGCTCCGCCCCCTGCTCGCTTCGCTCGCCTACCCCCGGCTCGCTTCGCTCGCGATGAGGTGTGGTATGTCTACAGTCGAGCGCACTCGACTGTAACTTGCTCGATACCCAAACGTTCATAACCGATTAATTCAATTTCAGTAAAATATGGTCAACATAAAATGCTACAGACTATATGCTATCCTATAGCCTACAGTTAGGGGTGCTAGTCTGTGACAGAACTGGAATTAATACTAACTATAATACAATACGTGAATAATAAAATACAGATTTTTTTATTAAATAATTAATTAGAAGTATAAAGAAAATAGTTGACAAAAAAAAAGGAAATAGTTGACAAAAAAAAAAAAAAAAGTGGCATATGGGCAAGATTGAAACGGGATTCGAACTCTCGACTCATCGCCTCGAAATACACGGCTCTATCATCAGAGCCATCGGAGCATTATATTTGCATGTGGCAATATCAATGTATATCATTTTTTTTCGTTGTCCGTTTTGCACGTTTCTTTTGTTTCAATTATGTCTCGCTCGTTAGAAGAGAAGCCCTACATACACACATACATACATGTGCAAATAAAGCTATTTATAGAACCAAATTCGTTTTGCTGCTAATTCATGGTACTGATTGCAAAATGTGCATCACACAAAATTATTGATTAAGTATGTAAAGTATTCATTTAAAAAGTATGTAATTAATTTAATGCAATGAAAAAAAAAATAAAAAAATAAAAATAATAATAATAATAAATAATTTGGTTCAAAACAAAGAGTTGTTTTGATCCCGAGTCCAATGTACCCACAAATCGCATGCATTGCTGCAAGTTTTGTACCAAAATCTGGCCACTGCACGTAGGCATGAGAAATGTGAAGTTTTGATTTAATATCTTCTGTATTTGTTATCCGATTGCAATGCAGTTTTCAGGATGCATTATCAAAATTGTGTTTAGTGTGTGTGCAGATTTTGACATCTGTACCTATTAAATTGGCCTTGTATTTGGATATTTTAGTTTTTTGTCGATTACAGGATAATTGGGAGGCGTGGCAAAATTCTAAAATAAACTTGATCTGCGTGCGCAACATAGCAGTATTGTCACCAAATTTGGAATCTCTATCTCTTATAGTCTCTGAGATCCAGGTGATTATATTTTCTCCATATATCATATTTTCTCAAACTACTTCCCTGTTTATAAACCGATCTCAATGAAATTTTCAGCACACCTCAGGACTCGTCCCCCCATCCTGTGTGCCAAGTCTCAATGCTGTAGCTTTAATAGTGCTCTTGTTATTAGATTTTATATCATTTACGTGGGCGGACGTGGGCGGGGTCAAATTTAAATACAAACTTAGTATAGATCAACATCCTAGGAGTACTGTCACCAAATTTGGTTGCTCTTACTTTTATAGTTGCGGAGATATATGTGTTCAAAATTCTGTACCATAATCGACACGAATCTAATAGGCTCTATACCCATTTTTTGGGTATCGAGCTAAAAATTATTAAATTAAGAGAACACATCTTGGTTTTTAGAATATTGAAAAGAAGAACAAAATTTTAGTTTTATTAATTGGTCTTAAAATAAAGTTATTTCAAGAACCAAATATTGAAGATGAATGTTCTTTATTTTAGAAGTTGGTCTTTTTTTTCAGTGTATATATGCACACGTATATATACAGAGACACTACCTGGCGTCGTCTGACTCTGGGCTTGTCATAAAGATAGCACTGCCATAACTTTAAAGTTCGAAAACTAATTATGCCTATGGCCTGGGCCTAGTCGCTGTCTGGGCCTAGATATTTTGCTGCAGCGCATAAATTATGCCACACTTCTTATGTATGTGTATGCGAGTGTGTGTGTGCGAGTGTGTGTGTGTGCCCCCGCACAGTTCCCCAGTTCTACGTATAATTTGTTTTTGTATTTGGCTGCATTTTATGGCTAATGGCTTTTGAATAGCAATCGCCGTACGTTGACCATTTGATATGGATGCTGCACGAATATATATTTAGTATACTCGTATACATACATTTTACTCTCTCTTGAATGGGGAATTTGCTAGCTTAAGTGCCGCATTAAAACAGGCCAAAAAGGAAACCGCCTAGAGTCGATGAGGAGAACTCTTAAGTCCTCACTCTTGGCTCGTGAATTTCCTCGTGCTTGTCGACATCACCATGACAATAAAGGCAAATGACGAGTGGCATGTCGAAAATAATGATTAACGAGCAAAAGCCGGAGATGGCAATGAGGCAGTAGATGAGGGCGGAAGAGATGGAGCTGGAGAGGCAGAGGGATCAGGCTGACATGGCACTCATCGAGGCATATAAAAAAAATAAAATACGCACAAACTCGTTGTATGTATGTGTATAGTATGTAATGGCGGGCAAATCAAATGGAAATGGAGATACATCCTGGCCAGAAAGAGGCGAGAAGTAGAGCTGAGAATATCAGTACATGGGCATAGGGAGGCAGGAAAACACAGACATTCAGATATTCGAGCTGTAGCATCATCAATGATTTAAATTAATCGTCGTAACACACGCAAATCTCGCACATGACAACCAAACGACAAGCGAACTTTCTGGCAGGGGTATTTTCCCCTGCCCCCCACCCCCTCCCCCTTCAGCTCCCCTTCTCTATCTATTTTATTTTTTTTGTTGTGTTTTTTCCTTAACGTTTTTACTGGCTACGGATATGAAGTCGAAATCAGCATATCAGCCAAATTACAAGAGCAAACATAAAATGGCTGAGCCAAATGACTAAACGAAGTGGCAGCCGGAGCTCTTGATGGCCAAAACTGGAAGTGGGTGTGGCACTTACTGCGAGTGTAACGAAGGAGCTGAGAGGGGGGGCAGCGGAGACAGACAAGAGCAAATTAAAGCGAAACGTAACGACGACGACGACGACATTGAGCAGATGAAGCTGCGGGAGGGAGGAGAAGGAAACTGAGGCTGGCAATGATGTCTTTTGCATTGACGCAAGTCGAAGTCAATGCCAGAACAAGAAATGTTGGCCAACATTGCATAAATGTGTATGTATGTCTCTTATCTGTCCGTCGACTGTTTGAGCTATTTTGACAGATTAACTCACGCGTCTGCCTGATGTACAACGCTGCCCACTGTGACCACGCCCACACGCTCGTTATGTCAATTGTCCAGGCTAGAGGCGACTGCAGTTGACTACAAGTGGTAGAGGGGGCGGAGGCGTGGGGGGAGTGGCAATCGCGCACAAAAATCAAACAAACAAATAGCAAACACAAAAGGGGATGACAGTTTGGTTTAGGGGTGGCAGGGAGAGAGGGAGAGAGGAAGAGGAGACGGGAACTGCCATTTGCCGTCGCTGCATGTGTTAAATTTAAGTTTTGATTTACGACCTCAACTTTGTAGGCTGCTGTGCCAGAGTATAGGCAATACACTCACTTACACACATGCGAATCGTGATAAATTGCGCTGTCAGAAGTTGCTAGCAACAATCGCAGGATCTTCTCATTTTTTTTTCTCTTTTTTTTTTTTTTTTCGTTCAGCTCTCTTTGTATTATTTTTTGCAGCTGCGACTCCTGTCAGGCAGGCAAGGATAGAGGGGGATAGATAAGCAAGGCATGCCCATATCTGTGGCAGGGCATAGGTTGCTGCTTGTTGGACTAACTGGGTTAGCCAGCCAGTCAGCCAGCCAGCCAGCCAGCCAGCCAACCAGACAGCTTTGAGCCTCGAGCATTTAATGGCTGTTGACAGACGTGTCAAGTCACGGCGTTCACTTTGTTTTGCAAGCCTTTCTGGCATCCGTTACTGACTGCCAGACGGCCACTTTTTTCTACTTCTTCTACTGCTTTTACATTTTTTTTTATGGCCAACTTCGTGTCGCGCACACTTGCAGCCAAGTTATGTGCTCATTTCATTGTTGAATGAGGAGACTGAGACTGCGACTGCGACAGAGACTGAGACTGAGACTCAACCTGAGGGCTGTGACTTGAGCTCAAGTGCGCTTATAAATTTGTAATAGCATTTGCCGTCAGTGAGCAGTCGCCAGTTGCCAGTTTGATTTTGAACGCGTGCAACGCGGCGTATGCGTGATAAAAGCGAGCACTGCTAATTGTGAGCATTAAATATTAAGAATTATTGGCTATTCAAAAAAAGACCTATTTAGTGCTACGAAAACTGCAATTGTGCCACTCGAGAGTGGGGCAGGGGTAGGGGTAGAGGTCAAGGGTCAAGTGGGGCACGCAATGTGGCATAAATTATGCATTATGATTTATAGACGACCACACAAAGTAAAAACTAAACATTGAGCAAGAGCATAAATTAATTGAATTATGCAAGCGAGGAGCCTCTGTCCCCCATCCCCCTCTGTCCACTCCCCTCTCTGTGCTCTTGCTTCCTCTACATAGTCATATATTACCATTATGTAAATTCATGTGTGTGTGTTTGCATTTAATCATGAGCTTGAACTTTCACTTGATTAGCAGCTTGACTTAAAACTGACAGATTTACGTTAATGCCAAGTCAAATGCAGCCATTGCAATTGCCAATTGCCTTCACAGTGGTAAATTAGAGAAAAGCGCTGTAAAAATTAAAATCAATTTGCTCTACGAACGCCTTCTGTCTGCAACTGCTGTTTCCCTGTTCCTGTATGATTCCCCTTATAGACTGCGAGGCTCGTTAAAGTCTATAAAGACTGCGACTCGAAATCAATAAACCACGCGCGCCTTTTATGAGCCTGATTTATATGTACATGTGTGTGGGTTGTGTATGTGTGTATCTGTGTGTGTTTGAGTGTGTGTATGTTGTCATGAGCATGACATGTGTCTGGGCTCATACTCTTGGCCTGAACAACGACGCCTTTAATTTCTTAGTAGCTGCATAAATAAACTATAAATTCAATTTTATTACGAAGCAAACGCATTGGGCTGACTAAATAAAGCCAGGAATACAGATAGAGATAGAGGAATAGAGAGAGCGAGAGAGAGAGAGAGAGAGAGAGGAGATTTGTTGATGCCACACGAATTTCATGTTCAGCTTGTATCAGCTTTCATATTTGCTCAGCTTGTTTCGCCTCGGTTGGAGTAATGAACGGTCTGTGGAATTGCTTTTGGTCAAAGTCTGGAATTGTCACAGCAGCAGCAGCAGCTGATGGCAATGGTAAACGTTTAGTAGCCCGTAAAGCAGAGCAGAGATCTATTTTACGATTCCAGAGACATACAGAGAGAGAGAGAGAGAGAGAGAGAGACTGAGATAGAGATAGAGGTAGAGATAGAGATAAAGACTGAGACTGAGCCAGGTCAAAAGGCAGCAAACAAGCTGTGCTTAAATTTTAATGGCCATTCAAGACACTGAAGCCATTCCAACTACTTCGAAGGCGTCTTTTATGAGCTGTATGATTGCCAGACATGTGTGTGTGTGTGTGTGTGTGTGTGTGTGTGTGTGTGTGTGTGGCCAAGGACAACAAAGTCAATTTGAAAGATACACAGCAAATGAGAGCGACACCAGTCGCGTAGGTAAATGTTGCAATGCAAATAGCAAAAGCGGGCAAAATGCAAAAATATGCTAACGAAACGCTGTCATCAAAACTTACAATCAACTATGGAAGAGACACTGAATACACACACACCCACACACACCCCCAAACACACACACACACCCATACAAATACACTGACAGACGGGGAGTGAAAGATACAGATATGCGGCAACTCGAACATTGAATGTAAACATGAGCAACCAGTCAGCCATTGAAAGAGTCGGAGAACCAGTCAGGGAATCAACTTCTGCGGCCTTCCCGTGTCAATGCAAATTCAAACAAAAGTGCACAGCGCAGACCGACAATCCAATCCCGTCTATAGCCTTGCCTATCCTAGCCAGATTAACAGCATCAGCAGTTGGCCAACATGAATGCACAAAATGCAAAATGCAAAAGGACAAAAAAAAAAACAGAAATTTTAAAAATATCTGCAGAAAAAATATGAAGGGCAAAATGCTCGTCCACACAACAGTTTATACACAAACATTGTTGGTGGTTTTTGCATTTTCTATACCCTTTATTTATGCAACTTATGGGGTCGCTAAATTCTCCTAAAGCTTTTGGCAGCTGTTAGCGAAGTTACATTGTTCCTACTTAAAGCTTACATAACAATTAATAAACAATTTTTAAAAACTTCCATATTCATTTTTTATCACAGGAGATTTATGCGTTCCTTTTAAAAGCTGGAAATCTATATGTTTCTATCTATCTTAGCATCAATTTGAATTTTAATTATCTTTATACCTTATAGTAAACTTACATGAATATAAGCTGAACTTTTTTTTATAATTTAATTAGTCTTAAATCAAAATATTTAATTATTCATTTTCAATTCACAGTTCCTATTTATATTTTAATTATTATTGGTTGTCTAGAAATATTTAAATAAATATACAGTCAAGCATTCTTGATAATTTAAGTTTGTTTATTTCATCATTTCAGTTTTAATTTTAATTTAATATATTTTCTTTCAGTTTTTAGTTGACACTATCGAAATAAATAAATTCTATAACGATTAAGCAGGTTATAGACCCTTTTAGGGCTAAAGGGTATAGTCTAGTCGACTATAATTGATTGCCACATTGTCACTTGTTTTTTCTGCCACTTGTTTTTTTTTTGCCAGCCATTTTGCATATTGGCCGCGTGCGCTTTGATAAGTGAAAATTGGAAAAATCCGCACTTTGCATGCAAAATAATTACGAAAATATTTCCAACGATGCCAACGACAACGGCAAAAGGGGTTGTTGTTGTTGTTGTTGTTATAGCTGCTGTTGTTGTTCGAGTTGTTTGCTGTTGTTGGCAAGGATTGGGAAGAGCTTGTGTTCAATTGAACGCTTAAATTGTTCAGCAGTAGATTTGACAGCTTTAAGTATCCACTCGAAGCATTCTGGCCATTTCGATATTTGCGGCTAAGCGCGTTGCAGGCTTAGCAAGCGAAAAAGAGACAGAAAGAGAGAGAGAGAGATGGGGAATAGGTAAAAGATAGAGATGCAGCGACACTAGATAATAGTACTCGTATTGCACACACAATGGCGGTTCCATTGTCATACTATTTGGCAAAGTTGTTGGAGCTTTTTTTCGTCCTTCTATTTCTTTGCTTTTTATGATCTTGGCAGGTTTTCTTTTTTTTTTTTTTGGGGTATTTTTCTGGTATTTTTGTTGAGTGTTTTGCAGTTTGGCTGTAAATGAAAAGGCCATCGAAAACAAAAGCCCACGTTGGCTATAAATAGCGTGAGCGCAACTTGACTTTCAGTTGCCAACTTTCTGGCTTGCTTTCTTTTTCATCCTTTGACTTTTGTCTGCCTTTCCCATTTACCCTTTGTCTCGGCATGTGTAAGTTCTCCTATCTGTTTATAGTGTTTTTTGTATACGTTTATTTTTTGCCAAAACAATGAAAATCCTTTCAAAATGAATGCATTGCTGCTTTGGCCACATTCAGTTGGACAACTGGGAATTTGAGCTCTTAAATTCCGACGAATGCATTTGAAGTTCAGTAAATTGCATTTGTTACATATTCGTAAATCGAATTGCAATTATACAATTCGTTCCATAATGTGCGAATAAATTCTCCGATAATGTTTTATGTTTCATATTAAGTATTAGCCTAATGCGAGGCCTTTCGGGTAGAGAGGAGGAGGGGGAGCGGACCGTGTCGACGCTTGTTTGCAAATAAACACAAATCGCTGTTACAAAAATATAATTTATGCACATTTGTCGCGTTCACATGACAACGAGAAATGCAAAAGTTAATACGCTTGAAATTATAATTTATATTTCGCATTGTAATTACACAAAAATGGCGACACATTTGCGAATTATAGATATTTTACCATATATAGTATGTATATTTGAAATTATGAAAAAAATGAGCAGTTTATATTATTTGCTGTAACTTTTGTAAAAATTGCAATCAAATAATCGAATCATGTGAGTCATGTGAATCATTCATGCAACAATGCGTCAGCTATTCACATTTTTGTCATTTTGTTGATAAATAATGACACCCATAAGTATGCAACACTTTTTTTTCATTCTCAATCAAAGTTTATTTATTAACCTGTTTGATATTGTTAATTATTTAATGACATGTTCGCAAATGGGAAAAAATTTGCAAAATTCGTAATAACAATATTACATTTTTTTATAATCGAATTTTATTTATTATTTTTAAATTACAGTAATGAATATTGCCTGAATATTCCGAAAGTTGCCTGTTGATTTGTTGTAAGAGTTGGCATAATAAATGTAATCATTTCAAAGGAAACTAATGTAAAATTTCTTGCGATAACTTTATTTTTGGCCAAAACATCTCGACGGTTGCTGGCCACAAATGCCGAAAGCCATTTCATGCTGTACTTGGCACTATTTAGCAAAAATAACAAAATTAATGAAACATTTCACAGCACTCTGGATGCCTTGGACTTTGGACTTTGGACTTTGGACTCTAGACTCTGGACTCTGGCTGTGCAAATACAGTTATTTATACTACACTCAACTTAATTAGAAGGAGCAGCAGAAGCTGTGGCAACAACAGCAGCCAAGTCGCTTAATCCAGGCTACGTAGCTACGCTTCATTAATCAGACGCGACTGTAAGCCACAACAAAAGAAGCAGGCAACCAGAGACTCAATTCTTCTAGTTGTTCTAGTTGTTGTTGTTGTTGGCAATGTGGCAAGGTAGCTGGTTGCTGGTTGCTGGCAACATAGAAAAAAATTAACAAGCAACTTAACACTTTAACGCCTTTCACTCCACTTTACGATGCCTGCGAACAATGTAATTACTTGAAACAAGCAGACGCTGCCAACCCCTTGGCTAACTTGGCCAAAAGTGAGTCTGTCTGTGCTGCCTTTGTGGCCTGATGTGGACGCTTGGCTGCGCTTTTGGCTACGTAGTGGATATTAGGCTCAGACTCCGACTCCAACTTAAATTTGAACACCAACTTCAAGTCAAACTCTGACTTGGCCTTAGTCTGTGGATTGGTTGACTGCATTACCATTTGATTATAGAAAACATTTATTTTAGTTGCTTGCCTGCTCTGGACTGGGCTGACAGTGCACACAAAATGGCTGACTGCTGGCAGCATAAGCACACACACACACACACTTGCATACACACACGCCTTAGACGTTGCACCGCCAACTAACCACAATGCAAATCCGCAGAGCAAACAATGTCAGGTGATGTTGGTATTAGTGTATGTGTGTGTTGGTCTAGAGTCCTGGTTCTCGTCCTCGCTCTCAACTTGAGTGGGGTGTGGAGCCACCGACAAACTGACAGACTGACAGACTGCGCCGCACCTATGCCACTTTTCACATTTGAGCTTGCCACATTCCTCCTGCCTCTTCCCCCTTATCTCCTCCTACCCATTAGCTTGCCACGTGGGTGCACGTAATTCAATCTGCAGTTTCTCTTGATTTTCAACAGCTGCAACAGCATTTTGTCTATCTGAACGAGTCGGTGGGTTAGCCAAGAGTTGTTAGCCGAGAATTGAGAATTGGGAGACAGTTGACAGCGTATGTTAACGGCCTCTGACTGTGGCAGCTTTCAGCCATTTGTCTGGCCAAAATGTTTGGCACGCTGACAGCTTTAGGCCAAGTTGAAATGCCGTCGCACACAAGCTACTCTCTCTCTCTCCATCTCTCTTTCTCTCTGTACCTCTCGCTTTCACTTTAAATCAGTTGCTGTCGTTTTGTATGCGACTAAATGCAAATAGAACTAAAGCAACTTGGCTATAATTAATGTTATCACAATGCGAGTTTCATTTGTGCATTTGATTAAGAAGACTTGGCCATATTTTCAGCACACTTTTGCAGCTGAAAATTGTGGCTATAACATATCAATATCTGCCGCAAAGAATTAGAAAACAAAAGAAAAAATATGAAATAAAATAAGAAATCAATTTTAATTTCCAAAAATAATTTCTTTTTTGAATTTCTTATATTTCCTTTTATATTAGAGTTGATAAAAACTTATTATGTTAAGATCTATGGTTCTTAACTAATTAAGAACAAACAAATATGTAAATACATATGTATATTCTGTAAAAAGAATTACTTGATTAACTGTATATGTATTGTTGCAACTTGTGCTCTGGCAACATAATTAATTTAAACGCTCTACCGCAAATGTTTGCGAAAAGTGTCAGGTGCTTACTTCGCAACTATAGATCACAAAAGGTGTTGTGTGTGTGGGTGTGTGTGTGTGTAAGTATGTTTATATGTGAGTGTCTGAGTGTGTGTAAACTGCATTTGCATAGCTGTCAGCAGCGGACTTATTGAGTTGATTTATTATAATTGCAATGCAGTTGACAGACAGACAGTCAGACTGACAGATAGACAGACAGACAGACAGACAGACTGGTAACTGGACAGGTAGTTGAGCTGCTCTTTAATTACACACACACACAATATAAATTTATGTACATATCAATTAAATCGAGAAGGTGGCTTAATTAACGACATGCTTGTAAGCCACTTTCGCATACTTACCAACAAAATATATGCAGAATGTTCGTAGTTTTCCAACTTATTTGTGGCCCACTTGATTTTCAATAATAAAACAGCAAAAGTTCAGCAGCAGCAACAGCAACAACAACAACAACAACAATAGCACAATGGGCATTTCATTTGCAGGCAAAGTGTTTATTTTTTTTTTTAAGAGCCAACGGCAAAGTTTTGACTGCCAAACACACACACACACACACACACCCACGCACAATCACACTCACACACACACTCAGAGTGTCTAGCAACATATGGCAAAAGGTTGGAGTGTGTGTGTGTGTGTGTGGGAGTACAAATTGTAAGCAGTGTTTGCTCGGCCGCAAAATGTCCACACGCGCTCAATAGCTAAAAGAAAATGGCGCAACAACAATAATATAATCTAGGAAACAACAACAGCAACAACAATAAATGGAAAGGAAAACGAAGCAAAAATATTAAAGAGAAATAAAAACAGTTGAAGAACAAAACAAGTCAATTGCAGGCACAACACACAACAAAAACTGAATGAATGTGTGGGTGTATAGGTGTATGAGTGTGCATGGGTGTATGTGGGTGTGCGTGGTATGCGTGTGTCTTGACTTTGGCTAAGCCACTCTCTACGCCTGGGCGTAACCGTTTCACAAAACGAGTCTGTTATTTTTCATTTTTCCATTTGCCATTTTCTTAAACTTGAACGTTTCTTTTTTTCCATTTTGAAGTTTCTTCTACAAGTTTTTAGTTGTTTCTCTTATTTTGGGGTTTACACTGCACTCACAACACACTGAATTGAACTGAAGGAGCAGAAGAAGTAGCAGTAGTGGTAGTAGTAGCAGGAGAACACAATTCAGAGTCACTGTTTGGTAACTGGCAACTGGGAACTGGGAACTGGTGGCCAGTGAAGCGCACACAACTACCGCTGTCGTCGCAGGACGGCAGCCAACTGCGCGTTGAGCGTGGAGTCCGTGAGCAGCGCAGGACATCGAGCAGGACATCGAGCAGGAGTCGAGCACGAGCTTGCAACTTGTTCGATGTGCTTTCGCAGTCGCTCAAACCTGGCAATGGTGTACACTGTACACTGTACACTGTACACTGTACAGTGTTGTCTCCCTTTCTCTTCCTCGCTTGCCCATTTACCAAACTGCCTTTGTTTGCGCGACACTTGTTATCGTTAACGTAACGAGCGTTTGTATGACTGTGTGTGTGTGTGTGTGTGTGTGTGTGTGTGTGAGTGGGTGTTTGTGTGGGTATGTGGTACAACTACAACCACAGAGACGAACGCTTGCAGCCGTGTGTACAACGTGTCGTATGCGCACTTGAACGGCGGCATTTGCTCTACGCTTTCGTTGCCGCATTTTAGGCGATACTTTTATATCTTCCGGCAACAAAGCACATACAACTGTATATATCAGAGATGTTCTACAAATCTCTAACAGCGCCAAAGCAACCCAAAAGCAATTGTTGTTATTCCTGAACAAAAGCAAACATTGCATGTCTAAAAAATTTTGAGAGATTTGACAATATGTCATATTTATTGAATTAAATTAATTTATTTTCTTTTATTGAATAATTTTTAATAATTTTGCTAATTATAGAAAATATTTCTGAATATAAAAATGTTGTTAAAACTGAAAGTAAGCCCATTTAAGGGACTTCGAGAATATGTTCGAAAAAACTAAATCTCCGACATTTTAGGAAAAACGACATTTCGAATGGTTGTTTTCCAAAGCAATTCTGTCCAAAAACTTTAGAGATTTTTGGAACACATCTGAATATTTATTAAATTAAATAAAATTATTCTTAAAAATAAAAAAATTAATATAAATGCATTAAACAAATATTTAATGATTATGCTAATTGTATAAAATATTTTTGAACATAAAAATGTTGTTAAAACTGGAAGTAAGCCCATTTTAGGGACTTCGACAATATGTTCGAAAAAACTAAATCTCCGACATTTTAGGAACAACGACCTTTCGAATGGTTGTTTTCCAAAGCAATTCTCTTCAAAAACTTTAGAGATTTTTGGAACACATCTGTATATATATATATGTGTGTGTGATGTGAGATGTGTGTGTGTCTGATTGTGCAACCTATGACTATCATTATATAGCAATTTAAACGATTTGGCCGGGGCGTCAACTATTTACAACTCATTTGCCCGCAGCTGCAGCTGCAGCTGCAACTGCAACTCGTTCAGGACCTTTTGGTAATTGCAGCATCAACAACGATGTCAGCGTATGGCTATAATGGGCAGCGAACAAGTCAACACTACACACGCACACACACGCACACACACCGTATGTAAATATAAGTAAGTGTGTGTGTGTAAGCATAGCGAACACAGTCAATTAAATTTTCGACTGGTATCAAGTGTTAAAGCGCTGAGAGGCGTAACCAAAACGGGGAAAGCGATGGAGAGCGGGTTAAAGGAGGAAAAGGAGCAGAAGGAGCAGAAGGAGCAGCCTGTCGGCATTTATTTGCACGCGTATTCAGGCATAAGGCTTTGCTTGCGTTGTCTTTAAACCGAATACGAATATATATGCGCCAGCAATTTGATTAAATTTTGTTGCACTTGAATACAATTTGTAATTCAAATTAAAAGCGCTCAAAAAAAAAACAAAAAAAAAAACTATTTTGCCAAACAGACAAACTGGCAGGCAGATAGACAGATGGAGAGACAAACAGTCAGGCAGTGAGGCATATAGGCTGACTGGGAAGACAGAGAGACAGACAGAGAGACAGAGGGACAGAAAGGCAACAAAAGGCATACCAAATTACGGCTGAAGCAAAAGCAACAACAAGCAGAAATGAAATGAAACGCAGTCAGTGGAAATGATGCCCAGAGACGAAGGCAACCAACACAGCATCCAAAAAAATAAACAAAAACAACGCAAGAAAATTGAGAGAGAGACAGAGAGAGACAGAGAGAGACAGAGAGAGAGAGAGAGAGAGAGAGAGTGAGAGAGAGGAAAAAAGAAAATGAAAATGCCGCCGCATTTGAATGCTGCGTGGAAGCAACAATGTTGCATTCCACTTGGGCACTTTGTTAGCAGCAACAGCAGCAACAGTCATATTGTGGCCACACACACACACACACTCAATTGTACACACATGAGTGTGTACTCACACATACACACACACACATAGACACACATAGAGACGCTTGCCGAGGGTGAAAAGTAAAAGCCACGCAGGCATTTGGCATTTTGGCACAACAACATTTTAAAATTCCAACAACGAAAGTGTAGACAAAGCTCTTAAATGACGATCAGCACGTGCCCCAAATGAAATGCTGCCACACACACACACACACACACACACACACATACACACGCATCAAAACTGTAAGCCCATAAATATATATTATACAATATATTCAAATATATTTTAGTTATTCCATAAGGATATGCTTCTTTTATTTATCTAATTCGATATTTCCCACTTTCTGCACTTTGTTTTTGAGAAACATTGCATATTTACAAAACAAATAAATAATGATTAAGTACATCTATCTATAGATATGTGCATTTCAAAAGAAATGAATAGCTGAAGCTTGTATAAAGCCAAGGATGTAATAATCGAAAACTACTTACATACATATTATATACATACCTCAAATTAAAAATATCAAATTCCTACATCAATTTTGAAGTCAAGCGATGAAAAATTTCTCATTACGCATGGATGTCTATTAAGTTCTGAGAAGTGACTTTGAAATGTTGTATATATTTCAAAAATTAACGAAATAAAATTTATTTTTAAATAAATAAAATGGTATACTTTTAAATTTATAATTTGTTTTATGTTTAATCATTTTAGTTTAAATTTTAAATTTAATTTCATAAATTTTTTATAATTCTATTATAATATTTTATTATAATTTTTTTATCATATTTTCTTTTTAATATTCGCAAGAAAATCGTTCAAGTTTTAACAATATTATGAGACTTTAATGTCTCTCGAAACTTCCAATTGCATTCTTGTACAATTTAAATGATTTCATTTAAGTTAAAACAACTGCATTGCTTCCTGATTTGATATAATATTTTAAATGGTCTGGCAATCAATAAACTGTTTAGTAAAGATATTTAAATGAATGTATTCATATAATAGAACACACACACACACACTGTAGAGGTGTTTGGCATCAGCAATAATAATCAGCAATAGCAACAGTCGTAGTGTGGCCACATATAGTACGATTGAAAAAAGGGGTGAAAAGTAAAAGCCATGGCGGCATTTGGCATTTGGTGTAAAATATTTTAAAATTCCAGCAACGAAAGTGCAGACAAAACTCTTAAATGACGAGGAGCACGTGCCCAAATAAATGGAGGGGCCTTTTGCCTAACACTCTTTACATGATGTACTCACACACACACTCACACTCACACACACATACATATGTGTGAAATACACGTATTTTGAATGCTGCCCCAACAGTTGCAACAACAACAACAGCAGCAATGCCACAAGAGACCGCTGCCAGTTGCCAGTTTTCGCATTCACATGCGTTTGCGACTCAATTTCGTACAGTGTCTCTCAGCAGTACGCGACCAGGCAGACAACTGGGAGCTGCCACAGTGCCACACAGCTATCAACGTTGCCATTTTTGGAGGCATTGTCTTCACTGGATGAAGACTGCCTCCTGCCTCCTGCGTCCTTTGTGTGTTGCTGACTTTCCGATTTCAATGTGTCAAATTGCTGCAGCACCATATTGCACTCACTGTCTCTGCAGAGAGTAAATAGCTCAGCAGAATACAGACTTGATAAAGATGCAGATAAAGCGATACAGAGAGAGAGAGAGAGAGAGAGAGATTCTGACTTATGCAGATGTGACAAGTGTATGGAAAATGGCTTCTTTATATTGATATATTGAACAAAATCAATGCCATATGGCATTAGTTCAAAAAAACATTTAATAATTGTACAATATGATATAAGCGACAACTTATAGATACACTATACATAAATTTTGAGGCCTGTTCCGGTTTTCACTTTCGGCAAGATTTGTCGAAAGTGAAAATCTTTAGCCTGTTCTTATATCAATCTGGAAATATATTGCAAAATTAAACTCATTTTGAGTCCAATAAAATAAAACGTAAAAAGTTACATTTTTTAAAAAACCGATAAAATTGGAAGTGAAAACCGAAACAGGCCTGTATAAATTTATATTTTTCAACTCCTGCTTTGTTTTATATTCAGGTAATGTTAAAAACCCGAAATTTGCGATTACAATGTTTCCCCAAAGATCTTATAAAACGCGTACTGCAACGTTATCAGTAGTATTTCATCATCTTGTCAGTTGAGAGCCTGTAAAAAAAAGACTTCATGGAATTTAATTGTGTAGCCAAATGCACTGCGACTTTATTACGCCAGAGTATGACAATAAATGGCAGATAATTAAAGTTCAACAATAATATTAAATTTATTCACTCTCATTTTATATTTTTTTTTTTTATTTTGTTGTTATACGATGCGTTTGGTCATCGCAAATTTGCATAAAATCAACATTGGCATTTACGACTGAATCGCATTGTATTTATGCATATATATAAACACAAAAAAAAAAAAAGGAAAAAAATCGGAGAAAGAAAAACAGCTACAGAAATATCAAATTTTTTCAATCGTGTTCCAATAATCAATCAAACGTAAAATAAATGAAAATATGTAGAATAATTTACTATAGTTGCGATTGTTCCTGCTGCTGCCTTGATCGAAATTTGTATATTATTTATTTTTATTATTATTTCTGGCTGTACTGCTTGTTGTTGTCGTTGTTGTTGTTGTTGTTGGCATGCACTCTGCTGGTCTTTAATACGACTTCCTGTGCCATTAAATTTTAGCATAACAAACAAAATACTTTTCGAGTGTTTCCGTTTGCTTGTTTCACTGACATTTCGGCAGCAAAAATCCGGCAAAGAGGAAAACTCAGCCGTGCAGCAAACGCTAAAAGTGCAGTAAAAAATTTGTTGAAATATGCGATGTCCTTTGGTGCCCACACCCAACAGAAACAACAACAACAGCAACAACAACAGAAATTGCACAGCTTTTATTTGCACTTCAATTTTGCCCTCGACGATGGCAGCGTCGGGTCAGCAGCTCTTTATGGCGATGGCGATGGCGATTGCGATTGCGATTGCAATTCCCCCGTTGCACTTTGTTAACTGCACTGCATTGCAATGCTAACTGCGATGAAGGAGTTGCAATCCCAGACCCAAAAACCCAAGGACTCCCAGTTCGTTCCCAGTTCAAGTCACAAGTCGCAAGTCGCAAGTGGCAAGTCACTAGACAACTGCTACTTGCAGCTATTTTATTTTTGAATGTCCTTTTAGCGCTTATCAGCATTGAAAATCAAAAGACAGAAGTCTATCTGGCCAAAAATAAAAGTGAGCAAAAGTCGCCAGGACAATTGCAGTGTGCAAAAAGCTGCAGGTGAAATGCACGGAAACGAGCCAAATAAAATCATGTGACACTTTGTGGTTAATAATGTTGTGTGTACTCGTACATATATGTATGCAACACAACTCGTAGGGCCTTTTGTTTCGCTTGCCCCAAAAAGTGGAAAAGTGGACCGCAATTCCCCTCCAAAAAAAAACCAGGACAAGCGGACCAGTTGTCTGGTGTGTCTGCAATGGCGGTGGCGGTGACGGTGACGGTGATTTAAATGCAAATTTATTATCATGCAGCCAGCAAAAATAATAAAATACAAACCGACCCCCATGCAAACACACACACACACACACACACAAGCACACGAAAAATAGTATAAATAAATGGCAAAAAATGTTGTAATAATATTTACAAAATGTCTGCTTGCTCTTTTTTTTCTCGTTTTACTTTTATAATTTTTGGTTTTTTGGTTTCTGTTCAACATTTTGCAGGGTGTAACATTTTTATGGGCACATTTTAATTTTTGCATTTGCATTTACATTTTGATTAAACGATTTGCATATTCCCTCATATGACATCATCATTATTATGTATTATTATCATCATCATTATTATCTGTAGTTAAGCTAATTAAAATCGGAAATGAAACTATTGAAACCATTCAGTTGATTCCAGCTCAAATTGTGGCTGCTTCTGATCTCCATTCATTTGTTGCATTTCCTGGAAACTGTTGAGAATCGCCGAGCGTGATTTCATCAGACATTGGATACGATTCTGGGAGGCCAAATTGCGGCAGGCCAAAAAGCTATAGTAGCATGCCAAGGACAACGTCAGGGCCACCAGACTGGCCAGAGCATAGAGGCAAGCGATTCTTTCCCAGCTCACGGGCAATCGGTAAATGCGTTGTCGGATCAAATAGAGGAGTATGCCAAGGGCGATTGCAAACACCGACACGTACACATAGATACCGTGATATAATCTGGCCAGATGCTTTGCCAACTCGCCGTTGAAACAACGCTCGTTCACCAAGTCCATCATGAGTTGAAAACTTTCACAATTTCAGCTATGACAGCAGCTTCTCTCCCTCTCTCTCTCTCTCTGTTTCTGTCACTAACTCTCTCAATCGGGTTTCTCTGGCGTTTCCCCTGTGACATTTATCGCCTGGATAACTAAGAACGTAGCTCGCATCAACTGTTGCCCTATCAACTTTTCCAATAACCATTTCTCAACTCAAATGTATAATCATTTTTTATTTCCTCCTAAAAATAATGCATATGCAAGTGGCTGAGAATTTACTGAGAATTCATCAAAAGTGGCAATCAAAGTGCATAAATAAAACTAAACGTTATTATGCTAAACTAACTTTTATTTAAAGATGCTTTTTAAAAATAAACTGATAGTTTTTTAGCGGCTATTAAATCGTTCTTTGATTTTATTAAATCGTTCTTTGATTTTATTATACATACATCAATTTTTTATTGCGAATATCTTCAAGTTCAATTTAAACAAGTGGGAAAGGCTATAGTCGAGATCCCGACTATAGGATACCCGTTACTTATTTCACTACATATAAAAGTACTTAAAAGAAAATTTTCTAACAATACAAAATCTATTGCATACTCTAGGGGGCATGTATTGCCATGATTGCTTAAAGAATCATTTTCAGACAATAACTGCTGTTCTACTTGTCCGATCGTGTTGCGATTCAGTGGGATAATAAATAATAATAATAGATATCAGTGACTACAAGAAAAACTATATTATCTTAAAAACTGTGGGTGTGGTAGCTTTTCGCGATTTGCGAGGGCGGAGGGGGGCGTGGCCAAAATTTGAAACAAACTTGATCTGCGCTGGGTATATAGAAATCTGTGTGCCAAATTTGGTTACTCTATCTCTTATAGTCTCTGAGATTTCTTTGTTTAGACGGTTTTTCGCAATTTGCGGGGGCGGAGGTGGGCGTGGCTTAAATTTGAAACAAACTTGATCTGCGTGGGGTATATAGAAGTCTTTTAGTGAAAGTTTGGTATCTCTATCTCTTATGGTCTCTGAGATCTAGGCGCTCACACGGACGGACAGACGGACAGACGGACAGACGGACAGACACACATGGCTATATCGACTCGGCTATTGATGCTGATCAAGAATATATATACTTTATGTGGTCGGAGAAGCCTCCTTCTGCCTGTTACATACATTCCAACGAACACAATATACCCTTATACTTATTTTTTATAAGTAACGGGTATAAAAATGATTGCTGAAATTATAAAAATAATTCAATTCAACAAACAAGCTCTAGAATGTAAAAGCAGACAAATTTGATTAGCTATAATAAGGAATATTAATGCAGTCTGATATTTAAAAAGAAATCAAGAAAAAAATTATCAGAGTAAATTAGTTAATTCAGGGATTGATCCAATACGATTGATTTAAAACTAAAAAATATAAAAACATATTTAAAAATTTGGTTACTTTGCAAGTTTCGATGAGATTTTTAAGAATTGAATAATAATTCAATTCAAATTACGTATTTCTTGAGAATATTTATACACATATGTTAATAGTTTATGATGCATATCTTGACTTTTGTTGGATAACATTTTGGATAAATCTTATATACAAATTAAATTGCTAGAATTTAGACCGCAGAATAAATATTTTTGGTAGATAAAGATACATAATTTAATCTATATTGAAACTCAGTAAGTGAGAACTTTATATAATTTATACATTTTGGACTTTTATTGTTGAAATGGATTAAACCTTTTCGACAATGATGATTGAGAAATCGGGGCTAGAAAACAGCTAAAATAGCCAGGTATCTCTGTGTGTTAACATGTCAATGTTTACAATGAGCTTAAATTGGGGAAAAAAAAAACTCACACTCATATCGTTAGTCATTCGGTCTATATGCAGAAATGTTGTGGATGCCGAAGCGTTTCACAAGCGGAGGTTTTATCTCGGAGCAAAACTGTTGTTTAAGTTTGCCATTTGCAATTTTTCAACAACTCATCAATCTGTAGTCGGCCTGCTCTTCCGGCTGTATCTTGAATTTTGCTGGCCGGAAACTGGGAAAAAAAAACAGTTCGGAGTGGGAAACGTGAGGAGGCAAGTGCTGAGGAGGCGGGGGGACTAACTTATGCGAGGCACGCACTCACCGCAAATGCAGCAGCATCAGTCTTCGTCGTCGACGTCGTCCTCGTCGTCGTCTGCAGCACCCTGGGCAACCAAATGCTCCAACTACCGTCTCCCGATTACCCAACTCCCGATTTCCGACTCCAATAGCGTATGCTGAGCAAATATGACTACGTTTTGCTGATTTCTTTCTCAGGCTCCGTTCCGCATTTGGCCTCGGGTTTAAGAGAAGGATCTCGGCTTGGCATTGGCTGACATTTGCCGTTAAAGTTTCACTCAGAGAAACAGAGAGAATGCGAGGAAGAGTGGAAGAGAGAAAGTCACAGCCGTTGTCGCCAATGACGCCAAACTTTTTTATTATGTATTTTGCGCTTTTATTATTCATCTATCATCGTTGGTATAGTTTAATAGAAAGTTTAAAAGTCATCATAGCAGCCGCCAATGACTTGCAACCATTCTCCATTTTGTTCTCATCCTCAGCGTGTGGCATATGGAACACGCCCATAACTCACATGCAGAATGACAACCTGCAAAAGCCCAATATCTCTCTCTCTCTCTCTCTCTCTCTCGCCAAGTCAAGCCAGAGGCATTTTGCAGTCTGTTAACTGTCCAGTTGGCCACAAGCCAGAGTCACATGCCATCTTACAGCCTTAGATAAACAATGAAATTTACGAACGTTTCATTAGCATTGAAAATGCCACTATTCCCCCGCGCTTCTCCACCATCTCTCTTCCGATCTAAGTGTTAATTAAGTTGGCGCAGAGTCAAGTGGCAAGAGTGTTATGGCCAAGTCTTCAATGCAGTTACTCGTTGCAGCATCAAAGGACACTCTGCTCTGTTTGAATCTCTTGTTGCGCTCTCTTTGACAACATGCCGCACAATAATTCATTGCCACACAAATTCAATAAAAATTGCGTTGCAAGCGACCATGCGACGTTTATGGCTCAGTTGTTGTTGTTGTTGCTGTTGTTGTTGTTGTTGTTGTTTTGGGCTAGCTGCAAAAACCACGCATGCAAAAACCGAAACAGCCACAAAGTGTTTCTAATAAATTGTGGAGCAACAACTTTGGTTACAACTACATACAACAAGTGTTTAAATTTATCGCAGCTGCGATTTGCCTGCCACTTGCCACCCCCCCCCCCCCCCTCATTCCTTTCCTATAGCCATCCCACTCGCACTCGCACTCCCACTCACACTCACATTCTCCATCTCATGCTCTCTTCTAGTGTCGTTTGTTTGTTGCTTTGCATAAATAAATACAAAAAAAATTTATATAAAAGCACGATTATATTTATGAGATATCCTGTAAAAATTACTCAATTAACAGCAAGTATAAATTGTTATTAGTCTGCTTCTATTCAAGCTTTGTTAGTTTAGAAAAGCTTGAACCGAATCAAAGCTCTTTTTTAATCAAAGAGCACAAGATCTGGAAATATAAAATATACGTAATTTTCTAAATATTTTCTTATTATTGACCAAGAAACTATAAGTATCTTTCTAACTATAATTCAGCTTTAAAAAGCTCATTAAAGCTGTCAATTGAATTTACTAATTCTATTAATACAAAAACACGAGTTATGTTTATTTAACAACTTCATTTAATAATTAAAGCTTCTTTTTTTTTAATTCTATCGAAGCTTTGAAAGTTCACGAAAGCTTTAACAGATATAAAGTTCCTTTTAATACCAAAATCTCGACAAGCTGCAGTAGCTTACGCTAATATACCCTAATTTACTTTTGGCTAACAGAATATAACCATATTTAACATGAGTCCAGCCTGAGGGCCACTTTGTGAGCGCGTTGGCCAACGTTGTCGCTGACTAAATAACAACAATAAGAACAACAAGAACAACTGGCCAACAGCAGCAGCCACAACGAAGCAACAACAACAACAACAACGAAAGCCACAAAGAGCAATTATGATATCGGGCATGATTTTGTGGGCAATTGGCTTTAATGGCTAACAGGCCAAGCGAGGCCAGGCCAACAACAACAACAACAACAACACGGCCGGAACTTTGTAGCCTGTCTTTGCCTTGGAGTGTGAGTTGCCAATTTATTTAAAGGCTGCCAAATGGCAACAACGCTAGTCAATCGGTGGCAAGTGTCTCTCTGGCTATTTAAATGCAGAGCCTCCAAATAAATACGCTGGGCATTTGCCAGCTGAAACCGGGAACCGAGCCCAAGTCTATAAGATCTACACTGAAAAAAAAGAACAGCTTCTAAACTCAAAAACATACATCTTAAATATTTGGTTCTTAAAATACGATTATTTTAAGACCTATTAAATTGCTAGGAAGGTATATATACATATGTACAATTTCATATAGTATGAATTAAATGGTGGCTCTGGTTAGAGACACTGCTTTAGTTGTGAAGCAAGTAGCCGGCGGTTCGAACCCCACTGTTAACAAATTAGAATAACATTTATAAAATTATCAAGACAAAACAGAATGTATAAATATTAAAAAATTAAAAATAAATAATTTTTATTTTTTGAATTTAATTTTGAAAACATTTAATCTTAATATAAGAACTTGGTCTTATTTCAAATGTTCTTAAAACCAAAATGTGTTCTCTTAACTTAAGAATTTTATGTTCTCAACGCATTTTTTTTTTGACCAAAAATCTTAGTTCTGAGACCAAAACCTTGATTTTAGAACACTTTTTTTTAGAAGCAGTGTAGAAGCAGTCCAATTTGATCAGAAGGCTGCCAAGCCAAAGGAAATTCTGCTGCTTTCAATCTTTTTTTTTTGTTGGTAAAGGTCTTTGGTAAAGGGGTTTAATTTATTTTTATATTACTTATATGATAATCGTTTGCATTAAAGACCTTCGTCTATGCCCACTTCGAACTCCAGTTTCAGCTCCAGCTCCAGCTCCCAATCCATTTTCGTTTGCCTTTTGCTGTTTTGCCAAAAAATGTTGGTGTTGCTTGTATTTATTTATTATTCAAAGTGTTATCGGCGGCGGTTGTGGCAGCGAGAGTGGCAGTGGCAAAATCAGAGGCAACGTGGCAGCCAAAAACCCCAAAGGATTAGTTATGATAAATGTGTTTTATAAGCGTGACACACAGGCCTGAGCCCCCGGATGGGATCCTGTTCCATTTAATGCACAGATAATGAGTTCCTTTGTTGGCAATATGTCAAATCGCTTGGCCAATATTTTAGCCTCAAACTGGAAAATAGAAAATGCTAAAGGATTGTGATTCGGTTTGCTCTCTCTTTCTCTGTCTCTCTTTTGTATCTATCTCTGTCTTTGTGTGCGCGTCGAATCGTGTTAATTGCTACAGCACCAAGAACCGAACTGAACCCAAAATTCCCACTCGAAGCTGCATGAGATTAGTCTCGACTACATAAATCAGGCAAATTTAGCCCAAAACAAGCGCAAAATCAAATGCCGAATATTCATGTAGCAGAATGAACCCTAAGAAGTGCAATCAATTAAAAAGCTCTTTGTGTCCAATATGCGTCAAAGACTGAAAGAGTATTCATCAGCAAGTTTGAAATGTCTTAAGATTACGAGTATTGATTTAAGATGAAGTTTACAAATTATATATTTTAGAAAATCTGAACCGAAGCTTGTAATTGGAACACCGGGAATCTAAAAGTTTTCCTTTATAATATTCGATATTTCAATGATTTTTTAATTCTTTTAAATGATTAAATAAAGAGAATACAATTAACGCAATAATTTTTCAAAAACTTTTCATAAGAAGGGGATCTAGTAAGGATTCTTAGAAAAAAATAATGGTTCATCTGCTGCAACTCTCCTTAAAAAAAACGCCTTCTATATGTTTACGATTACTTTCCACAGTGTAACTCTTAATACTAATTTAAAAACTTCAATAGTGGTTGAAAGGAGTACAAAAGCATAAGTATAAATGAAGTGAAAATTTAATTAATTTCATGGGAAAAAAAGCGTTGGTCTAGTTCTTGTCCTCACTCGTCGGATATCCATAGATTGTAGCATCCCTGTCGCATATTCTTCGCCAGCAGCAAATGCAATTATGTAAGTCAGGCAGAATTATCGATGAGCGACCCTCGTTTGTCATTAAAGAAGCTGCTCCTCGCCTTGTTGTTGTTGCTATTGTTGTTGTTGTCATCCTTCTGCTTCTGCTTTTTTATTGTAGCTTAAGCCGTGTCCTTTATTATAGTTGTTTTTTTTTTGCAGTTGCTCTGTGGTTACAGTTATAGTCGTATCTAGATGATGTTACAATAATTAAATAAATGCCAAGCACGCTCTTCACTCCTCTCTCTCTCACTCTCTCTTGCTCTCTCTCTGTTTATATATTTTTTCTGGGTAATTTCAATTGTATCGTGTATCGCGTGCTGCGTCCGCGTGACTCGAAGCCTTGGCTAATAAATATTTCATTTAATTCACGATTTTCACGCCTACCTTTGTCCTTATAACGTCACATACAATATACAATGTCGTCGGTTCATTGTGAATGAATGTTATTGTTGCTGTTGCTTTATCGTTGACTGTAGTGAATTGTTACAAAACGTTTACACCATTTTTCTTCATTGTTGCAAGTGTTGAAAGTTCGCTGTGAATGAAGGCGTGACTGCAAATGCCTCAAAATGAGTTGACACTTTGCATGTCACTGTAATTTTGAAATATTAATCACATGCTATACTATAACTCGACTTCTCTGCTCTCTGTATGATTCCGAATGTTTCTCAGTTCTCCATGGCATCATTATTCTGCTAACAGAGTCCCCCCCTTTGATTCCCCTCATCACTGTCCAAAAGGCAAAACTATTGTTGCTTTCCATATTACGTTGCACACACACACACACACACACTCAAATATATACACACTCACACACACACACACACACGCAGCGCACTGGCTGCATAATCAAATAGAAAATGTTGACTCGAGAGAGGAGAGGTGAAAAAGGGGTTGATAGTGGAGTATTATGGGTTACGGGTTACGGGCTACGGGAAACGGGTTACGGTTTGTGTCCTGGCGTAAAGCAATTAGTGTTGCATTTTATGGCCTTTAATGTGGTAATGGTTTCGGGTAATTAACAATTATGTCTAACTACAAATGCGACACGTTGCCGATTGCGTGAGCTTCGCCAGCTCCGACTCCTGCTCCAACTCCAACTCCGACTCCGACTCCGACTTCAGCTCCTTTTCCGAGATTATTACAAATTTTGCATATTTGAAGTAGCACTGCAAAGTCAGAGCACCAAATTAGCCATTGCTGTGACTAAGTAAGTGGTTTGCTTATTGTTAGAGCATGGCAACATTAAAATTTCAGTTCGAAAAGTTCAGCATCCGCTGCAATTGCACTTTCCAACTTGGCCATTTCAATGCCCCGCCCCCAGATTAATTGCCCATGCAAATGTCGCACTCTCAAAGTGCTGAGCAGCAGAACAGGAACAGCGGGGGGGGGGGGGGGGGGGGGGAGTTGTGGTAAGCTGGGAAAGCTGCAGCTAACTAAAGCAGCCTAATGAGCCAGCAACCAAAATAACAATTTACGAGTATTACGAGTACTCATGCAATTTACCAGTTTTCTCTTGACATATCTATGGCAATGTCATCTGCAAAACAAAGCATTGTCCCTTACAAACATACCATTATAATAGTTTATACTACAATGATCTCAGGGGAAGTACAATAGTGCTGTCTCATATCTGTAAAAGGTATAGAAGTAGAAGATAGACGGGTCCTTGTTTCTACCTACAGCGAAATTCTCTTTAAAACCATTTTGCTGCCTTGCTGAAAAATTAATTAATTAAAGGCACTAAAATATTATTATCTCATATTTGTAAAAGGTATAGAAGTAGAAGATAGACGGTTTTTAATTAGCGTTATCAGCGAAATCCCTTTTAAAAATCATTTTGCTGCCTTGCCAAATTAGTTTTAATTAACGGCACTAAAATAGTATTGTCTCATATTTGTAAAAGGTATAGAAGTAGAAGATAGACAGTTTTTAATTAGCATTAACAGCGAAATCCTTTTTAAAACCATTTTACTGCCTTTCTAAAAATAGACACTAAAATAGTACTGTCTCATATTTGTAAAAGGTATAGAAATAAAAGATAGACAGTCTTTAATTAACATTAACAACGAAATTCTCATTAAAATGTTTCCGCTGCTTTGCTGAAAATAGTTCTAATTAAAGGCACTAAACATTAATATTGACAAATACAAATATTTTTAGACATAAAGACCAGTATATAGATTTTCATTTAAGCTTTTTAAAGAAATAAAATTATTATTGATTTATTTATCCTAAACCATCTTATTCAATCTCTGATAAGCGTTATGTTTTTATTGCAGGTACACCTATAAAATAAAAAGATTGACGTTTGACACTTTAAATTTTTAAAATTTAAAATATTTCACAAATTTTGAAATATACAAAAAACAGCTTAACTTTAGTTCTTTTTGTATTTTTAGCAAACGTCTCTTAAAAAGGTCTTATCTTTAAATAAAAATATTCTAGGCAAATAGACTTGATTTGAGCAGTGGAAAAAAATTTTAATTGTTGCTAAAAATGCAATTCTAAAATCATTTTCAATAAATTGTGAAAAAATCGTTGTTGAAATCATGGGGAAAAAAGGCAAAGATGATGTTCGTACAGCGTACAGTGTACGCCGTACGGCGTACTGCTATTAAATATGCATTTATTGGCATTTGCTCTAAATGCATTAGAGGCAACATAACGACCACATGGCCATTGATGACTATCAACGCCAGCAATGGTCCCTTCGTGACCCGCAGGCATAAACAGGAAGAGCGAGTGGGAGTGAAAGAGACAGATAGAGGAGGAGAGAGAGTGAGAAGTGCGGTATGCGTTGCCCAATGCAAAAGTCTATTAACGCACGCGAAACTGTTAATTTCGCTGATGCAATTTCGGCTCAATTTATTGTGCACCCACAAACACTGTGCTACAACAACAGCAGCAATACAACAGCAACAACAACAACAGCAGCAACAACAGCAACAATATAAAAGCTGAAATAATATGAGGAAACGAGTCTCGGGCGCACCAAAATTGAAAAGCCAAAGTACATAACAACAAACTGACGGTCCCAGTGCCATTGCCATTGCCAGTCCCAGTCCCAGTCCCCAGCCCAATCCCAATCCCAGTTCCATGGCCAGTGCCAAAGCCAAGCTCGGGCGCGAAAATCAATATAAATATGCTCCGGCAACATGGCCGTGGCGCTTCAAAGAGGAGGCAACATGACAATTTATGTGCATTTTGTATGCAGCCAGCTAAATAGACAAGGCTACACTTGTACCGCGTCCGGGCTGGAAGCTCGCAACTCGCAGCTCGCAACTCGGATCTGGGTCCTGACTTTGGTGTTTAGGATTTGGGTTAGAGGTTTTGGGTGCGTGTGCGTGTGCGTGTGTGTGTGTGTGTGCATTGCAGTCAGACAGACAGACAGCCCAGCCCTCAAAATAGTTCCCTTTTCTGGCTGGGCCAAGGACACAATGGCTTCCACCTCACACACACACACACATTCGCACACACACTCGCACACACATCGACAGCGACAGACACGTAACGATAAAACTTGAAAATGCTGTTAGCTACAAAATTTGTTGTTCGACTTTGTTGGGCGTCCAATGCAGATTTTATTTTTTGGCTCTGTACTAATTTGAGGCGCACAGCTATGGAGTCAATATATGGCGCACAATAAGCGGCAGAGTCCGCTCTCTCCCCACCACCACCACCATCCCCTCCCTCTCCCTCTCACGCCTCGTTGCATTCGTGTGCGTGCAATTGCAAATTTATGCACTGCGATGTAAACAAGGCAAAACATTTCCGTATCGACGCAAAGCCGAAGTTGAAACCGAAACCGAAACCGAAACCAAAACCGACAACGAAATCGACATTGAGGCCCACTGTCAAATACGCAATAACGCAATAAAGCAGCCATTTGTGAATTATTTACAGCATACTTTCGGGCTGACGTAGCAGAGTGCGACTGCAGTGTGGACTGCATGGACTGCATGGACTGCTTGAACTGCGTGGACTGTGTGGAATGCGTGGGCAGCTGCAACTGTAATTGTAACTGCTTGCTGACTTTGTTTGAGCGCACGGTCGACGCTTTGGCAAAGCGGACAAACCTAATTACAGCTGCAGACAAGGAGTTTCACGCACACACACGCAGTCATGACGCTACCCACACTATGGTCGCTTTGTCAGTTCGTTTAGTGGCGCAAATTGCTGTCCATTGGTTTAGTTCTCTCTCTTTTTATCTCTCTCCCTTCCTCCCTCTCTCTCTCTCTCTCTCTCTCTCGCTCGCTCTTATAGTGTTAGCCGTTAGCTGTTAGCCCATTTGCAGGGACAGCAACAGACACCTCTGGATTCAGGCCACATAACTTTGTCAGCCATTGCGACAACTGACTTTCCAACTCCAGCTGCTGCAGTTCAACTGCTCGCTTGCTTCGCACAGGGTATGCCAAGTTCATTAAACTGCTTGAATTGTCACACTAGAAAAGTTAACCTGCGACTTGTTGAAGTTATTCTCAAGTTCCAGCATATGTAAATAACACAAACTAATACCCTTTTCCCCTTAAAAGTTTGTGATACATGATAAATATTTATTTATAATTATTTAAATCGTCTAAAGCTTGTAAAAATTAAGCAAAATATACATAGCATTTGCAGAGGATATCTTTAGCCAATAAAGGTATCTTTAAAAATATTCATAAACTGTTAAATTAAAAAAAAAAAACTAAATTAATTATAACAGATTAATATTTTAGTTTTTTCTTAGTATTTTATACACTTTTAACTTAAAGATAAATCCGTACTCTAATTTTAATTTTAAAATGATTGATAAATGTTGGCATAAAATTTAAAACAAGTGTATTATTTAAATTCCTCATACAAAAAACACAATGTTATTTCAAGAAATAGTTGTTTTTCTAATTTAATTTTATATTTATTTGGTACTCACGATTTCTTTGAAAACACAGTTTTGTTTTGAGTTTATGGAGAAAAGTTTATTGAGTAATGAAAAACACATTTTTATTCCATACAACTCACTCAAATAGGTAATCCACTAGCTAGTTTTCTAAGTTATTATTTACAGGGTATCTCATAGCTCAGCTGTGCAAGGAATTGTAGGCCTTTTGCTTACTGTTGCAGTCAAGTGGACAACGGCTGTGCACAAAAAACTTCAAAAAAGCAGTAAGAAAAAAAATAAATAAAAGATACAGAAATGCAGGCGAGTAGGAGAAGAAGCGAGGGGTGGTTGAAAAATATTGTGCAATGCGCTGCTGTTGCTGCCAAACAACAGAACCCAAAAACCTATAACGTCAAATGTCGAACGTTGTCGAGCGTCGGTTTGTCCAATCGTTTCTCCGTCTCTCCGTCCGTCTGTCTGTCTGCCTGTCCGTCCGTCTGTCCGTCCGTCTGTCTGTCCTTTGGTAACGGGGCAAATGCGTCTGTTTTATTTTACTTTTGCATATTTTTTGGCGTGTTTCAACTACTGCGGCGCTGTCTCTACATTTTTCAAGTTGTCTGCGTTTGACGTGCACGGATGGGCGCTCCACTGCGTCTACATCGACGTCGTTTCGGCCCGTTTTGGCCCTGTTAGTAGAGTGGGCCGTTGTGGCAAGCGGTTGGCGTTGGCGTTCGTGTTGCTGTTGTTGCTGTTGCTGTTGCTGTTGGTGTTGGCGTAGTTACAGTTCGCCCTGCTCTATGTGCGGTTGTGGTTCGTTGCTTGGTTATCGCCCCAACTTGGCTGCCAGTTTCGGCCAGGCCAAGACTGTGCTACCGTTTTATTTTTTTCTTTCTTTTTTTGGGTGGGTGGCCGTCGCGCGACTTTAGCTTCGTTTTTGGTGAGCCTGTTTTTTAGTGCCTTCCGTAACCATTAAATTTTACGTTTTTATTAGCGCGCAGCAGACCAACCTACCAACCTACCCCTCTCCCCTCCCCTCCTTTACTGCTTGCCACCCACAACAGCAACAACAATTTTTGAATATTTCCGTTTTGGCTGGCGTTGCTATTTTTTTTTCTTTTTGATTTTCGGCTTGTCTACAAAATGCAGTTTTGCATGCACTTTGCTGTGCCACAAAAGAGTTGGACAAGAAAAATGAAAAAGCAAAAGACGACAATAATGAGAGGCAGATAAAACAGCGAAAATGGGTCTCCTGCTCCTGAAGAGTAGAGTATGCAATGCTTTTTGCACATTCTTCCTTATCAGTGTCTCAAAATCGCTGGCAAAAGTTGTCGCGATTGCTGAAATTATCGTTAGACTTGCAACTTGAAGCTTGGCCAGAGATTGAGCGAAGCAGTGGCAAGGAGTGGGAGTGGAGGAAGCAGTATAGTAGTATAGTGGAAGATGTTGACGACAAGCAGTGTAACTCAAACATGTTTGAGTGCAGGTTTGAGCTGACAGCGTAGGTTGCAACTGGTGCTGTGGTTGCAACTGGTGCTGTGGTTGCAGTTGTGGGCGTTGTGTGCTGCCTGCGACTCGAACATGTTGCGTGTGCGTGTGTTGTAAGCAAGTGAATAGCATCCACAAGGTTGCAGGGGACAATTCACTTTATTTAAACTCTTCTATTTACAACTCGCTCAGTTTCATGCTCAGTAGCTCAAGCTGCACAACTCATTTCGGAATATTTCGCTCAAAATTAAGGAGAAATCTAAAGAGAAGAACAAAATCGGATCATTCCGAACATCCGACAATAGCCGCCATATAGTATAGAACGAGAGCAGAGAAATGAATCTATTGCGCAACCTGCGAGCTTTACTCAATGAGTTCTTCTACCAGAATTATCCACTCATATCCATTTGCAGCTGCTTTGTGGCATTGCTAACGGCATATTTGCACTATGAGTGGAAGGTGCACAACTATGATCTCATGTCCTGGAAGCAACTCAGCGAGGCATGCCACGTCACGGACATTGACTTCGTGCAACTCTGCTTCCTGCTCACGATACTCGTCATCAACGTCATCTTTGTGGGCCTCATCATTGGCGCCTATATGCATCCCTTGGGGCAACGCGACACGGAGTTAACCCTGCTCGAGATCAAGGATCGTTTCTCCCGATTCATTCTGTTGCGGCTCATTGCTCGACTCGATCGCATCCAGGGCAAGATGGCGGCCAAGCGAAAGAGTCTCAGCTTCCATCACTTTGCGAGATCTCATCACAGCATGGTCAAGGCGGTGGCCGTGTTCCGCAAGGATGCCCGGAAGCTGCTGCTGCCCAACGAGTCGGAGATCATGCAGCCTATCGAGGATATCTATGGAGTGGCCGATGACGAGGAGCGAGCTCTGCGAAGAGATGGATATTACAAGCTACCCATTGATATCACCGATGCCACCGTCAAGTGTCTTTTCAGCGCTCAATGAGGTTACTACTCATATCGATAACTATCGATAACCATCAATAACTAACGCATGCAACTGCAATTGAAGCTCCGATTTTGTTTATAATTCATTGCAAATAAAAAAATCTATTTCGATAATTATCGATAACTAGTGCTTGCAACAACAATTGGTATTCCGAACTTGTCTACAAATTAAATTAAATTTTAAATATATATTTATTAAACAGCTAATTGGATTTATCGATTCACTATCGATAACGATAACATTTGTTTTGCTTCAAATTTATATCAACTAAACTTAGTGAGAAAAGAAAGTAATTAAACAACGTAAGGAAAGCTTAAATTCAGTAAAAATTAATAACAAATTGTGAGAAAGCATCCACTTTGATATTTATCGATAACAATTGCAACTGCAATTCCAAATTCGACTGTTTAAAGTTGAAAGTTGAAGTGCAATCCAAATAGTATTGTAGCTTTATCAACAGCAGCAAAACTGACTTTTAGCAATTCCCGCTCCAATTGCAACTCCAATGATTTTTCTCTTCTCTTCAGCTCGGACGATTATACGATAGTTTCTCCAGTTCTCAGTTTCTCTTAAAGCCGTTTTATTGTTTCAATTGTTCTGTTGTGCGGGCGCCTTTTGTTGCAGCCGCACTTCGACTTGGAGGCGCGGGCTTTTTATAGTCGCATTGTGAGCGACGCCAACAACAACAACAGCAACAACAACAACAACAGCAACAACAATAACAATTGTCGTTGTCAGCAGGACAACAGAACAACTGCTAAAAACTAAAACGCCATGTCTGCAGCTCAAAAACAATATCTAATGTTGTCTACAGACAAAATATTTTTGCGCTCTTTTCACTCTTGCCACGCTTTGTTGCAAAGCTCTTTGTTGCTGTTGTTATTGCTGTCTCTTGTTAGTTGTCTTTAAAATTAGCTAAAAGCCAAAATGTGCTGCTACAACTTCAAAGCATTGCGCGCTTCGTTGCCGCCCTGAAAAGTAGGCAACAACCAAAGGAAAAACACGCACTTTTTTCCAAAATTCATACGGAATGCGCACAAAATGACTGCCTAATTTACGTTAATGTGCCGTGTCCGTGTCCATGTCCGTGTCCGTGTCCACGTTCGTGTCGTTTCAAGGCACCGCCAGAGTGCAGACATAAAGACAAGCATACTCCCCCTTAGGCCTCGACTAAAAAATGTCGAACTGCATTAATTCATTTATCCTGCGCTTTTTAATACCCTGTATCTGAAAATATACAGCAAACAGTTGTTGGGATTCTCGAACTATAAAGGTCAAGATCAACAGAAGTTGTCACTCATAAATGCTGAGCGTACTCATGTGTTGCAAGCAGTGCAGATGCGGTTAGGCAAGCAGTTGCACTGCTTTGCATAATTGAAAAAACATTAAAACGAATTTAAATTACAATTGAGAATTAAAAACTGTATTTAATTTTAAATTTAAAGCTAACAAGTCCAAAATTAATTCATTTTGAGTTATCTTTTCTACATCTATTTAAGAAATCTAATCTACGTTAATTTTAAACTATTGTAGCATTAACTTTTTAAAATTAATACACTTAACACATTTTCACGTTTTCAATTAATTAAAATGCCTTAAACAATAACGTACGCTTATGAAAAATATAATGAGGTTTTAATTATATAACCGCTTCATAACGATTATGCACTTTTGGGATCATTTATCCCATTGATTTGAACAAAAAACGGTTACATTTCTATTTGCTTTTTTTTGTAGTTAATTAACTGTCTAATTATTGTGAAGAGTTTTTTATATAATCACAACAAAGCCAATGGCCGAAAGAAGGGAAAGAGTTGTAGCTAAAATGCAGAGAAAGGGTATTATGAGTTTGACATTCAATTGGGTTCACATGCTCGCTGATGGAAATAATATAATTCCAAATTAAACACATATGTATGTAAATATATAACTATACAAAATGTGGTAAATATACCCTAAGTAAGAGTGACTGCAGGGTATTAGCTAGTCGCACTCTCTCCGCTAGCCAATTCATGCTTGTTTGGCTTGTTGTTGTGGTTGCTGGAAAAAGACATTAAGTAGATTATAGTCTGATTGCATATTTGCGGATATGCGCGCCATAAACACGTACGGACGTGCAGCAACCGCAACAAGCGAACGTTAGCGAAACACGGCACCAAAAAAAATGAGCGCGAAAAGCGCGAAAAATAAAATGGAAAAAAATTTGAAATACATACATACATACTCACATATACATATTATGAAGGAAGAGCCTGTAAAACGTACGTGCATCTAACCGCAGACTAAATGACGCCCCGCCCCCACTCCCCCACCCCTTTCACCTGCTCCTCCAGTTGCACCTTCACCTTCAGTTTTTGGCTTTCGCTTTGGCTTTTCCTTTGGTTTTAACTGCAGCTTCTGCTTGGGCAGACTACCAAAAAGCTGTTGCCGACTTCCGGCTGTTGTGTTGGCTCTGTGAGTTCCCAGCTAACAGGTTCATTTGTTGCTAATCGAAAGCAACTGAATGCATATTCATTTAATATCATAATTATTGAACTTTGAAAACTTAAGCTTTTTTTCATATAAACCACATCACATAATTTGATAATTTCTGATCTACTTTCATCATCCACTTTTATTTATTTGAAATTTAAGCTTGAGTTTGTTTTTTGATTACTTCTTCAAATATTTGCATTATTATTGACCTTTTGTTTTTGAAAACTGTATTCTGTATTCTTTAGTTTCCATAATCAATTGATAGAAAAATCATTCAAATACAGTTTAAATTGTATACAAATAAAGTAGCAATTTGCTTTTTGAACCAGTTCTTAAAAATGCACAAAAATTTAAATGAATATCAATATAAATAACTATTCTTCTGTAGCATAAGCTTCTCTTTTATAAATATCAATCTATGATCTGTTTTTTTATCCACTTAAAATATCACTTGATGGGAAAATAAATTTGAAAATTTTCTTATAAAATAAAGTTCAATTTGTATAAAAATTAAGCGCCAATTTGGATTTTGAGCCAGTTCAGCAAAATGCGGCAACTCAACTCTAAACATGAAACAAAACAGCACACATATCTTTTCGCGAATACCATACATGTGTGTGTGTTGGTGTGTGTGTGTTGGTGTGTGTGTGTGCGACCAGTTCGCGCCATAAACCCAAATAGCAGCTATTACTTTATCGCCCAGCAAATGCCACAAAATTGCAGCCAAAAGCTGCTGGCGGTGCTTTTCGGCCATTTTGTGCGGGTGTATTGTCAATGCATGTGTGTGTGTGTGTGTGTGTGTGTGTGTGTAAGGGTGCTAATGCTGTCAGGTAAAGGGAGTCGTAAGCAATAAACAAATAATCATAAATAATGGTAAGAGGAACATTTTTAATAGGCCATGTTGTAAATTAGGTATTAATCGTTGGACAGGACAACAATTTGCTGGTAGAAGTGTGGATGAGGGAAGGAAAGAGTAAGCTGGTGTCTTGCCATCTGCTGTGCTGCTTCAATTAGGCTTATGTTGCAACATATGCAAATGTCTTCGCGCAAGTGTAACATTAGCATAGCTATAAGGATGCTGCCAGGACCTGTGAGAGCACTTTAGAATTGATTTGATTTGATTTGATTTCGTGCGATTGTCAGGCTGGATAATTTGTGGGCAGGCCAAGACACAGTGCCGTCTTTGGCCCAATCTTTGGACCAGTCTATGGCTCAGTCTATGGCTATGAGTTTAGCATATGCGCACGACTTCAATCAGCTATGTAAAATCTATGTAAAATATTTATATTGCACTGATGCATCGGGACAGGCTAAATGTCATTTGCATAAACATGTAGCTACCCAAAGAAAGAGACAGCAGACAGCAAAGAAAGAGAGAGAGAGAGAGAGAGTGTATGCAGATATATCTGACTGATACAAAATACATGCCACACACTGAACCAAGTCCTTAAAGCAACTTGTTATGACATTTTGATTATTTATTTAGACAAAAGAGTTGCAGACCAAAGTCCCAGCAAGTGCCAAGCAAAATTAGTTTGTTTTTCGAGAGAAACCCTAAAATTATTATCAAATAAATAAGTGCACACATGCAAGCAAACTGAACAGATACACGTACAGATGCAGATACAGATACTATCCACATATACTATGTATGTACACAGAAATCTATAGCCTGTACTGCAACTTAGTGCCACAAAACTGAACGGACACGGCGGACACTCGGGGATTGCAACGACTGCTTTTGCCTTTGCATTTGATTTCGAGTTTGAGTTTGAGTTTGAGTTTTGGGTTTGGCAAACAAAATTGCTTGAGATTCTTGCTCCAATTGTAGCATAAGTAAAGTACTGCCAAATAAATATGCAAAATGCGTATCAGAGTGTGCGTGTGCGTGAGTGTGTGCCCATCTTTATTCCCCTTCCCTTAGCCATCCACCTTGTGGCCATCTATGCGTATACGTATTTTTCAGTGGTTTATGCATATGATTTTCAGCTCGTTGTAGAGATAGAGAGAGAGAGGGTTAAAAGGAAGACTGAGAGGCAATTGCGGTAAGCATAAATCACTTAAAATTTGTGCCAAATAAATACTGAGAAAGCCACAAATTCTGGATTTGCATGCTTGAAAGCTATGCAAAAGTCAGTTAGATATTCGTATGCAAAATCAAAAAATAGATACACACTGGTATCAAGAAAAATATGCGAAAATGAAAATAAATATGTTTCAATAGTTATGCAAATGAACTGACTTTAAAGTGTAACTAGATGACAAATAAAGATGTTTTATTTGCAAATGTTAAAACTGACTTTAAGCATTTATAAAAGATGCAACAAAAACACATTACTTTAAGTACACTTTATTTACATAGACGAAATTCGGCAAAACGGCAAAGGAAGAGTGCAGCTTAAAGGCATACAGTATGGAAAATGAAAAACTTTGTCAAATACACCCCCACACACACACACACACACACACACACGCACCGTACACCACAGCATACACAATAGTCAGAGAGACACGCTCCGAGTTGAATGGCAATGTGTCGTATACGCAACGTAAAACTTAGCCAGGCGTAAATGGATACATCTTGGCTATAAGTGCATGCCAAACGTAGACGCACACACACACACACACACACACACATTTAGACACACATACAACAACATAGAGTAACAACGCACAGACAAAACATGATAACAATTAAAACTTTGTACACTTGGCGTATTTACATTATTCATTTTGGTGTTGGATTCTCTTGTCACATTCGTAATCGTCTGTTGCTTTTGTCTTTTTCTATATATTTTTCATTCATTTTATATTGTGCTCGTGATGTTGTCAGCCCAGTTTTCTGCTAAACAAATATCCGGCTACAAACACATTCCCCAAAAAGTATGCTTTAACTTTGTCAAGTTTGCAACGAACCAGAGAGAAAGAGTGAGACAGTGAGTGAGTGAGTGAGTGAGTGAGTGAGAGAGTGAGTGAGCAAACGAGAGCGGTGCTTAATAACATTTTAAAATAAATGTTTAATTTATTACAAAAGGTAATTACGAAGGTCCAGTCCAGGACATTTCGCACATGATATATGAAACCATAATTACTTTAATTAAGCAAATATTTTTACGCGCCAAGTTGCTTCCCTCGTTGTCATTGTTGTAATTGTTGTTGTTGCTGTTGTTGTTGCAGGTCAGCACATTGATTGAGCATATTTATTAAATGGTTGTTATTGCCCTCATTGTTGTAGCAGAGGCAACAACATCAGCTCTCAACAAATTGATGCATTTTAATTATCATTTATAACACCAACGTCGACGTCGACGTTGTTTCAACTGTAATGGACGCTGCTGAATATGGCAATGACAATGGGAAGCGGCAGTTTCAGGGACACATTTATTCGAATCCGTCGAGATCACTTTTATATCCAATTCGAAATTGCAGTTCCAGTTGTATAACATTATATCATAATTATAAATAAAAGACAAATTCACGATCGATTTTTATAAACAATCTACAATGTTTAAAAAAAGAAACAATAAAAGCTCCAGGTACTTAATCCGCTAAGAACAATGACAACGAGATTGTTCAACAATCTGCAGTTCAGTGAATTTTTTAAGTACATATTCATAGGTACATAAACTCTTTATTATATAACTTAGAACACATCTTAAGCAAATGCAATAAATATTCCTATCTGTCTTATCTTTATGTCTGAATATTATTTCAGAATATAATGTAATTTTTTATTTGTATAAGTAGTGCTGTGTATAGTAAGAGTATCTGTGTATCAGTTCGTTAAAGTTCTTAGAAGAAAAAATCAAGCATAGGAAATCATATTGTTTATTTATTCTACTTGATTTCACTTTTCACTTTTAATTAACAAGCTGCATATTCGCAGTACGACAATGTTTCTGGCTATTGAATATACCCTGTATTCATAGGAAATAAGAAACGAAGAGTATTGTGCAACTGTTTTCAGATGACAGACGATTCATCTGTTTCTTAGAATATGAACTTAGTAGTTTGTAAAGTTGTATATAACCTCAAGATCGCTTGATAAACAAAGAAGTTATTTAAGAAAATGAGCAAAAGACAAGAAAACAAATTTATTTTAATAAGCAACTAATATCATAAATTAATCATTGTTTTGCTAGTGCAGGGTAACAGTCAAACAGTCTGCATGTCAGTGACACGAGTTACTCATAGTACACTCATTTTGACTTGAATAAGGTGCAAATTCATAAGCAATAAACCATATCGTACTCAATTTCATTCAATTTGACATTTTATTGCTGTGGTTTGTTTACATTTCCGAAAAAGTCGAGCATTTACACAGGTAATAGCAACAATTTGATATTGATAATTAAATACTGAGTGCAATCAACCGAAATCCATATTGAAATTGTGGTAACAGCGCGGTTTTCACTGAAACCTGAAATAAAACAGTCAGCAACGAAAGCAAATGATTAGTTATCAATATATCTAAAGATATATTTAAAGATTTATGTATTTAGGTACCCACAAGTTGCAAGTTTTACAAAAGTGTAAAACAAATAACCACAATGCAAAAAGTCACAACGACAACATTGACCGTGACGACGAGAAATGTATTTTCCTTTAGAGTGATCATGTTGTTATCGTTGAGGTTGAAAACTGAATGAAGTCAACGTTTGCCAGTCGACAGAGCTTCAAAGCTTGCCACAAAACCGAATTCGCCGTCAATGAATGAGAATGCGAGCAGAGCAAACGAGGCGAATTCAATTGAGTAATGCAATGCAACCGACTCTCTCGCTCTCGCTCTCTCTCTTTCGTTCTCCCGAAGAACACAACTTTAAAACAGATTCAAATGCAGGTACAATATTCATATACAAATTTATACAATAATAATATAAAATATATATATATAATCAAATAAAGAGACTCGAATCTGACCAATAAATACTAAACCAAAGGCAAAATACAGATTTGCCAGGTATTGTCGTTTATCCAATTGACACCAAAATTCTTTAAATCCAATTGAATACTGAATGAATCAAACAGGGGGCATTTAATTGCTGCCGATTTGTCGATTTTTCCAGCGAGAACGTCTTCCATTAGATTTCGCAATGCCAAAGGAGCCAGGATATTGAATTTCAGATCAAGTCGTGTTCCACGCCCCAATTGCCGTCTTTTTATGCCATAATTATAGACGCTGGTGCCGATATCCATGAAGCGACTAAACCTAAAACAACAAAATTTGGAAAATAATTAAATGAATTGATTGTTAAGAAGAAATAACAACATTTACCCGGTTCTAGATTCGGACATGTCGTTTACCAAGAGCTCAGCGATGAGGGACATTAAATCGATAAGCTTATCTTCCTCATTAATCTCTGGATTTCTCTCATTATTCGCAGTGATATGGACACCTATCAGCTCTATGTGCAGCTGCCAATGCAAAAGATTCATACGCGATCCAACCTTACGATAACCGTGAAATTGCTGAGGAACAGATTGTCAGTTAGTATTGCAAGAGAAGTGTAATAACTACAAGAGAGCCCTTACTCTTAAGAGATTCAATAGCGTCACCATATAGACCGTACGACGGCGGTGCAATAATATACGACCTGCAACACCACTGGGCCTCTCCCTAGGCGACCATTCGATTTGATGATAGCACCTGTGAAGGAGATGCTGCATATTCTCAACATTTATGTTTTTAGTGTTCTGAAAGAAGATCGGCAGATTGTTCATAATGTCAGCAACATAGCCAGAATTCACAAGATATATGGTTGCATCCTTCACGACCTGTGTGCAACAAATGTAGGTATTAGTGGACACTCAAGTGGAATATTTCACTCACCTTTAAAACATTATGATTCACATTGTCGTGCTCTTTAATCTTGCTTAGTTTATGGTTAAAGGCTTTGTAATTATGCAGTATAAAGTCATTATGCTCATCTCGCATCTCCTTAGAGCAGTTTCGCAATAATTTCTGTTTCTCTAAGGGCACTTTCGAGAAGATCAGGTGCAATGGTCCAAGTGGCAGATCCCACAGACGCACTGGCTTCTTCAACTCCATTCGCAATCGTTTTGCATCTTGTTCCAAATTCTTCGCATTATCCTGTCGATCAATCTTGCGCTTACAAGCAGACCTCTTCATTTTATTAATTATATGGACGGCTTAATGTATTATGTTATTTTGTGTGTGATAAAGAATACAGTTTCAATTTGTGTCTCTTAACGAAAATTTATTGAATGAGCTGTTTTGGCCTACTTGAATACTAGACAAAATCGAATTTGACTATAATTAAATATACAATAAATTGTTCAAGAAGTGTGTTATATAATTAAATATACAATAAATCGTTCAGAAGTGTTTTATATAATACATTTCAAATATAAACATTTATATATTTTTGAAAATTGCCTTTCAAATTTGTTAAACAAATGCACATAGTAAATATTTGGTTGCAACACTTTAATGCTAATATGTATATTAATAATTGTTATAAACATTTCATTATTTAAAGTAGAGCACCTTAAATCGATTAAATATTGATTCATTTGTTCATTGATCTGTGTATGTGTCTGAGTATAAGTTCTATACACAATTATATACTATATAATCTTTATAAAAAGGCCTGCAAATTGGTCAAAGTTTTCAGAGTGTTAGATTGAGCATTGTTTTGTAAGGAGTACTTTAATTTTTGGTTAACAGAAATGCGAATTTATATGTATTTAAATGTAGTTCGATAGCCCAGGAAAGCAAGTAAAAAGTATATAATTATAACTTCTATCTATCTATTGAGCAATGTATCTCAGTAATAATGTCAGAAAAGGTAAAGTGGGATAACTCACCACACATCTGAGTTAAGACTACTACTTAATACAATGACTCTCAACAATCAAAACTGAAATCAATACGAACAATTGAAAATTTGTTTCAAATATACAATCAAAGTAGAAATTGGCCATGACTCTGCATTAATTTGCATTTCACAACTAAATTAAGATACAACTTAACAAACAAATAAATGAATACATTTTCGAATGCCTCTGCTTACATTTTCTTAAGACGCACACAGATTTTAGGTACACGCTGATGCGGAAGGCAGGTAACCAAAAAGGATGGCTCTATGGATGATTGGAGTACGTGTACATGGGTATAAGTTAACATTATATATTATGAATAATATTTTGACTTAAATACTATGCAAATAACTGCACATAACTAAGAAACCAAAACTAAGTCCGGACCGTTTTAATGCTTGTCGAAAGAGAAATCGGAGGACTCTGACTCATCGTCATCCCGCTCGACGCCTATGCAATGGATGCCGGTGCGCAACATGGGCGTTCCCTTGCCCTTTCCCAGGACACGTGCCGCAATCACCAGATTCAGCAGCTCCTTGGCATTGTTCGAGTTCACGATGTGCAGCATTTCCCTCAACAGTTTCTCCTTGTATGCAAAAAACTCGATCTTCATCTCATAGAAATCGTGCTCATCGTGCTTGGACCCGGTGAACTCCGTAATTCTGCAATGCAGATTCGGTGTGGCACTCACAACCGGCTCAAATTTACAATCCGGCGTTCCTTTGTTGCCGAACAACGTCACCGGCAGATTGAGATCAATCAGATATCTGTGATTGATCTGCAGAAATCCCAAACTGACCGCAATTGTATCTCCTGACCTCTGATACGTCACACAGCTGTCCGAGCCAAAGTCATCAGTCTTCAGTGTCGCCGCATCGAAATGCACATGATGATCTGAGGAAGAGGAATGGAAATTATAGATTACCTGTATATTGCATGTGCTTATTCATAAGTCTAGTGTATGGAATCAAGGCGCACGTTTAATTTAGACAAATAACATACACTCAGCAGGCAGTTACACTAGACAACGTGACAATTAAATTAAACGGAATGGATAAGATTTATAAAGATATAGTAGCGAATATTAAAAAACATCTATTATAAGATAACCAGCAAAATCCACAACATTGTAAACATCATAGTTAAACAGAAATTAAATCTATATGCTCCATAAGAAAAGACACTTTGAAGACTTGTAATTAACATTTACTACTTAAATTATTGTTGCCCAAATAACTATAAACAATTTGTTTAAATTAATAACAAGAAATAGAATATTTATTAAATTCTTAAATGTTGCTATTACCACTATTCATAAAACAGAAAATTTAGTGGAAAATCAATTGGATTATAATTGAAATAGATGCTGTTTTTGAAGAGCATTGTCCGTCTTTAGTTGAAATGAAATGTATGCCAATTTTGTTGACCAGTGTAGAACATGTGCGCACAACTAATGCGTGTGGAGAGGCAACTGGTTGCATCTTCCACCATGTGGCGACAATGTATGTAATTTGCATATTTGTCAATGGTAAACATCATTAATTAGAATTAGTGGCTAAATCAATTGCAGGTAAGCCGCAGAAAAAAAGAGTATTACAAGTATTATATTGTATGTACGCTTGTAGGGCCCAATAGATAAATAAACAAACAAACACAAGACACGGCGGGACAAACAGTTGCCGTTGCGGTCGGCAATTAAGTAAACTTCCACAATAACAAAGTCGACGACGACAAAGATGATGATTATGATGATGATTAGGAGGAGGTGGAAGATGATGATGATGTCGCTGAGGAAATTGCGTGTAAGCGTGTAATTAAACGCGTCCACTGCGAGAAAAGTGGGGAAAAGTGAGGGTAGAGTCGTCCGTTCTGTACTCAGATTTCATTTCGTTTACTTGGCAGCCAAGGCCAACATGGCTTGCTACTGTTCGCCAGGTTGCTCAGGGCTTAAATTGCATTAAAATTGGGTCAATTGGGACCAGAACGTACACTCAGCGCTCGGTACACGGCTTGTGATTTGTCGTTGATTAAAACAGAGGGAATACCATTCATATTAAAAGAAAAAAATATAAAAAATTATGAATGGGTTGTTGACATTTTCAATTGAAATGAACATGCAAACAGACGAACTGTTTTCAATGGAATCTCAAGATGATCTACAACTAGTGCTATAAATACACTAATCAAAATTAGCAACCACATTTACAGCTCGCTAATTGTTGGCATGGGACTAATACACTTCAATAAAACGGTGTGTTTTACAATCCAATTAGCAAACTTTGTTACTTTGTTATGAAATTGAAAAGAAAAAAACCGAATTTCGCGCCATATTCACGAGTTCATTGGTTTTCATTCATACGTCGTCGTAAAGATCTCAAGAAAGGGAATTCGATTGTCAAATGGACATACATATGTGCTATTTAGTACGGAAAGCAATGATCACTAGTCAGACGCGGAATTCATGGCCCCCAAAAAAAAAAACCTGGCTATAAATAGAAGTTTTAGTGTTGGCAATACGAAAACGATGACCAATAACAAATGAGGGAAAGTTCTTGTTGCAGAATGTCGAAACAGTATCTCAGCAGATTAACAAATGAATTGTTTATGCAATAAAAGTTGTATGAATTCATATATAATATTAGAGAAACATTATTCTAATATTCAAATTATTTTAACAGTTTCTCATGTTCGTATTCATAACAAATTAAATAACGATCATATAAAAATTATTTAAATCACACAAAATAAAATATTTTCAAGATGTTTTGCTTTGATAGGGGATCTTAAGTCGGAATCTTATTTTATAACTAAAATAAGAATAGTTTCTAAACGTTTGTTGATCGTAAAATTGCGCCGTATAAAAACATGTACTACATAAATATTTATGTATATAATATTTGTTTTTTTAAAAAAGAAAAAAACAAAATTTATTTATATGTATTTATATCGATATTCATTTTGCTGTGTTGTCTCTTCTTCCGCAAAATGAAGAATGTCTGCGACAACAATTCTTTTGGCTGTTCGCCCGCTCAGCAAATACGTCATAAGTAGATTGAGATTTATTTGCGTTTAATATGACTTTAATTTTTGTACTACAGTTTACTAGGAAAAACTCACATTGCGACAGTACTTCGAGTGCAAACACATCATCAGCAACAATATTATTTTATTTTTCTGCTGCCTAATGTAAAATTGAAGCGATTTTCAGACCCTGAATTTTCTTGTGTATGCAAACAATTTATTGTAATCCAGCTAAATCTGCTTAAACGCGACTTGACTCAATGTAAAATGGCACAGAGAACAGGCAACAACGTTGTAACAATGGAAGATATATATAAAGACGGCCCCCTCCCCCACACGTATCCCCCCTTTTGACCTTCTGCTTGCAGTGGATTGCGCATTTAATTTGCCCAAGCGAAGCTCAAGTGTCGCCCAGGGGAGAGTTTATTATTATTTTCGTTCTTATTTTTTTGTACAGTTTTTATAAACAGAAATTCTATGGAAAGTCACGCTCTGTGTGACTCTCAATCAGTGCTGATCGAATGATAAATGGAAGACCAGAAAAGAGCATTATTATTGAGCAATTAACTAAGAAGAGGGCTCAACAAGTTTTTTTGACTGTCTTATAGCGCTATCTCCCTTGCTCTATCCATCTCTCTCTTTCTCTCTCTTCGTCTTCATTTGGTTGATCAATTGATTGACATTGTCTGTTTATACAAATTTCAATTGTTTTGTTATGGGTTTCTCTATTATATATGAATATTAATTAACATCTATGGTTGCTGGGACAATCTAAGTAACTACAGTGAAGCCTTTTATTTTTGACAGCTCGCTACGCTCTGCTATCATCCCCCACTATGACGTACAATGTCTCAAAGCAGTCACATGTTGTTCATCTGATACTTTATTTCATTTCACCGAGAAACAGATTCTTCGCTAACAATTCCTCAGGGAAGCATTTGGGCACGTAGTTGATTTGATTGCTTCGGCTTATTTCAATATTCCCCGACAATAAATAAACAGCAACAGTTGAACACGAATTGAATAAAATTTTACTTAAATGCATGCGACTACAACACTTATTAAGAATTTACTATAATTAAAAGTGAACTGTGGGCTGTACTTGCTTATACTCTAAGTTACAGGGTTGCCTCCCAGCTGAAGTAAAGCAAGGCAATACAAAAACAAACTTCTATAATAAGTTATATTGAATATCCGAATCATACAAAAAGATATTTTTGGGTTGTCATCTTTTCTTTTCCCTTAAAAATAAAATATATTCTTGGTTTTATTTTTTTAATTTGAATTATATTTGGTTATTTTTTTAAAACAAGCTTAACAAAATGAGATGCCTTGAGTTGAAATATTTAAATATTTTCTTTACTTTGTCAAAATATATATGAAGATCGAGTCTTCACTGTACTTAAGTGCTTTTAAGTGGAATTGTCTAGCGTGCTCTACATATTCTCATCGTATTTTCGTCTTGCTGTGATGTCATTTTAATGTGGGTCATATGAAATTTTGGAATACAGTAAACCCTCAATATTTGTTCAATACTACCCAAAAGATGGCCTCTAATAAAGGTCGCATGATCGACCCATAGATTTCCACAAAATGCATAATAAAATTGCCAATGTTTGAAATCAAAACAATTGTCGAGGTGTTGCGGGACATCTGTCAATCAAACACCCTCGGAAACAGATGGCAGTTGCATATAATGATATAGAGGGCGCTAAAAGGGGGAGGGGCATAGAGGAGAGCTCTCTCGCGACAGACAATGTAACGGGGACAATAAAAACGTGCAACTATTAATAGACAACAACAGCAAATGCAAGTATGTAAATATCTATATGTATATATATGTAGATTTCATTGGTTGAGCAACAATAAAACATTTGTTGACTGCATTGCATTGTGCAATTTAATTAAAAAACTCAACGGCGTCTCAGGTGGCAAATGGAAATGATAATTGGCCTGATCAGATTGCTAACTAGCCTAGCAGATATATATATATATATAAATGCTCACATGTCTGTACAACAGGTTCTTAAGTAATCTATGACGGTTTCCAATTCTCACGACGATGACAAATTGTTAAATTGATAATTGCAGCAGCTGTTTTTTGTTATTGTTGTTTTGGTTTATTACCTACAATTCATTACTGCCATAAATAATGAAAATAATAATAGAATTCAAATAGAAATGGAAACTAATCTGAGGCGACATTTTAAAGTCCATTTAAGACGTAAAAATATTTAAACAAAAAAAAAGGGCATAATAAAGTTGTGTTAATATATTATAGAGGCAGATGTAAATGTGCATCTAGAAATCTACATATTATACAATATAATATATAAAAGTAGAAAGATTATATGCAAATTTCAATTAAAAAGTTATTTATGTTTTGGTTATTAAAATATTGTACCTGTTTTATTATCTAAAAAAAGTGAAATTCATGAAGAACATAATATTTACATGGCTTACTAATGCAACTTTTCTGTATTTTAAATTTACTGAACTGCTTTTTTAAACAGTCTCAGTTTATAAATATAAATGTGTTATTAAAATTTGAAATATTTAATTTGTTTTATTCCTTAAACAAGTGGGCAAGGGTATTAAATATTCGTTACAACACAAGTTTGTTTGTTTTTTAATTCTTGTTAACAATATTTTGATTTAGTGTTTTGGCCAACTTGATAAGGAGGAGTCAAACGAGGCCTGATAAGCGAACAGAAAATGTTTCGGCCTTGTGATTTAATTGGACAGAAAGGGGGCGGCTTTCCACTCCTACCACCCACCCCCCCCCCACCCCGGACGTGTCTATGACTGTCAGCTGTAAGTCCGACTGCCACATGAGGTACTTACAATACATATGTACAATATTGAAAATTGGCTTAAACTTGGCCATGAACAAATATTATTTTTAATATAACAGGCGGGGAAAAAGCAAAACAAAACAAAACAAGGCCCCGGGAGTAAAAGCGACAACAAAGTGTGGGAAACATATAAACTGTCGATATTGTGATTCCTCCCAGCAAAATCAGAATACATAAAAAGAACAAGAACCAAGGCGACCGCGAAGGGAAAATAAAACAGATTTATACACACTCACAATCGCGATTCAAATAAAATTTAGTTTTGGAATTGCCGGCATATAGTGAATTTCGATATGCAAATGGAAGGGGAAACGGAAGGTAAACAAAATTGAATTACCTGGCGGCTGATCCACGACTTCGCTAGAGCAATCTGTCATTTTTACCAGTTGTATCAATTATAAATGCAGAAGCGTTGATTGTCAAAGCTGTTTCTCATACGATTTGATTTAAAGACGTCTCTCTGCTTCGCCACAATCGTTTTATAAATTAGCAGCAACACAAGACGCGAGCGACGCTAAACAATAGAACAAACTGAGTATTTTGCAATCACTGTTGCCAACTTAGCTTTTTTCCCGTCAAATCTGGATATTTTCAAAGTCAAACTGCCCATTCGGTAAAAGTTTCCGATCTGGTTTGATTTTTTGGCGCCAGCGTCTCGCTCTCCAATCTGGTTTGATTGGCAATTTGTTTTGCATTTTTTTTTTGAATGTTTGCATAATTTTTTTTTTTGTCAGAACTAAATTTTCTAACTGCTCTTCTCAACTTTAAATCTTCATTAAAAAGTTAATTTTAATTTTGTCTAATTTCTAAATTTTAATTTTCATCAAATTTATTAATTTTTATTAAGTTTTTATTAAATTTTAAACTGAGTATTTTGCAATAGAGGTGGGAGAACTATCGACACTATCGATGTTTTGACACTATCGTACACTATCGATAGCTTTCTTCACCTCTCTGGCGATTTTCAGAATATGTTTGCTAGAAAAATGTCAAAGTTTATATTATCTGGAATTTTGGCTACTTTATATATATTTTTTGCTAAGTCTTGCTATTAATATATTTGGTAAAAGTATGCAAATCTGCCACAATAACATATTTAGATGCTTTCCGGCCAGAAACAGTTCTTGTTCCCCCTAAAAACTTGCCAGCACTGTTGTGGAAGACTGCCATCCGGTCCAAAAGCTGCCACCCTGCAAAGTTTGCTGATCCGGCAACATCAACCATTTTGGGTACATTTGTTGAATTTTTGGTAGAGAATGCCTACCTTTTTTTTAAAATTAAATTAGTAACATCTCCTCATGAAGATGATAAGCTTCAAGCATTTATTAAAATGTAAATATTTATTATATTTAAAGTCGAATTACAATTTTTCATTTGATTAATAATTTATTGCAACATTTTTGCATAGTACATCAAATGCATCTAAATACTTGAGAATTTTAAATAACGCGCTGTTGTAAAATCTGTCGGCGTCATTCCGTGCGTCATTGACGTAATTGACCTTACGTCATATCGTTTTTGGAATTATTTATCGATGACTCTCTAGTGCTGCCAGACTTTCCCCATTTGCAGACTACAATTTGATCTGAAAAGGGAAAATTTACATTTTTCGGGGCTTTACGAGTGGCAGCATTGCTCGGAAGATCTGTGAAAAAATTAATTTAAACAACAAATGAAATTTTTAAAAGGTATGAAAGCAATTATGACAAATCTAATAAAATTCGAAATTGGATGAAATAATAGTTAATGATTCTCTGAAGTGTGGAAGTTTGTCACTTCTCGAGCGAAGAAGTTACAAATTGAAATTCAAACAATTTATTTAAATGTCACAAATTCGACAAGATCATTCTTATAAAATGAACAAATAAGCAGAATGATCTAGTTCAGTTTTTTAGGTCTGGCAGCGCAAAAATAAATGGCAACTTTTTAATAGCCAGGTGGCAGCACTGCGCAAAATGGTGGCTTCTGCTATACGCGGAGAAATTTTGTTGTACCATTAAGAACTGAAAAAACACGCATTTGTGCTAATAAAATATAGTAAAATTATAGTGTACAACTTCAAGAAGTTCGTGTTGCTGGAATACGCGTGTGGAAGTGTACACAAATAGTGTTTAGAAGACAGCGAAAATATTTCTAAACTCTCGGCAGCAATAAAAAAAACGCAAAGCAAGCAAGCGAAGTGAGTGCGTGAGTGTATGTGTGCTTGTGTGTGTATGTTTGTATGCGCGTGTAAGTGCTTGTGCATGTGTATTGCGAGCGTGTGCGTGTGTGTGTGTGCGCAAAGTGTATGCAAAAAAGAAGAAGACAAAACAGAAGAGCATTAAAAAAAAACGTATTGTTGGATTGGTAGCCACTGACAAGTTTAACGCGCACACACAGCGACAAAACAGCACCAACAATAAAAAAAAAATATAAATATATAAAAAAAAAATAACAACAACAACAACGACGACGACGACAACTGAAATATTTACAAGTCTCTCGAAATGTAAGCAACAACAACTACAACAAGTGTGCAAAAATTAATTATTATTTAAGTGTGTCACTAATTTCATTTGAAGCGTCCGAGTCGCTGTCGCAGTCGCAGTCGACGCCGCTGTCGTTTAACGTTGTCGTAATGCGCAGCGTAGAAATCATTAAAATTTATTAGTGAAAAACGTATGAAAGCGTCGCTGTCGCAGTCGCAGTCACAGTTGCCGTCAACGACGACGTCGTCATTTTAGTTGGCGTCGGCGCTGCAACTGTGTTTGCACACAAAGCAATGTGAAAAAGCCAAAAGCGGGCAAAAGAAAGAGAAGAAGAAGAAGAGGAAGCAAAGACGCAGACGATGTGAGCTTAGAGTTGCGGGGGGATTTTCTATTATGAACATTTTGGGGTAGAACAATACAACGACGGCAACTGCGACAAAAGACGGCAAAGTTTCCAAAGGCTCAACAAATTTTTGCTGAAAAGGAATCGCAAAGCGCAGCAGCAGCAGCAGTGTCAGCAACATGAAGCAAGGCAGCGTCGTCACCCACCACCAACGCAGCTGCTGCGTCCACCCCCTGTGACAGACTGTCCGTCCGTCCGTCTGTGTGTCTGTCTGTCCGTCCGTCCGCCCGCTAATGCTGCTGCGGCTGCTGCTTTTGCTTTGCGTTTGCTTTGTTGCTTTTTCGCTGACGTTGACTGAAAAATGTTTCTTGTTGTTGTTGTTGTCGTGTAGCTCGCGCCTTTTTTTTACTTACAAGTAATTTTGCATTTGTTTTTTTTTTGCTGTTTCGTTAAACTGCTGCTTCTTCTTCTGCTTCTTCACCATAATCAACAATTTCGGCTCTCACCTACGTCATCTCTTCGTTTCCAGCTGTGCTTGTGCAAATTAACCAAAATATACATTTCCGGCTGCCTAATCCCCTTTCACCCTCCCCCCACCCGCCACAACGCGTCTCTGTGCATCAACAACAACAATAACAATAGCGACAAGAAAAAGGGATTGCGTCTCAGTTAACGCCTAGCCAGCATCAGTTGATATCGCCAACTCGCTCGCTCACACACACGCAAAGGGAACGAGAACGGGAACCGGCAACGTCAACGATACCCGGGAATATCCGAAGTGGGAGCCACAAGCCACCCGGTTTCGAGTTGCTCGCTGGGAAGGCACGCACACATATTTATATTGGATTCATGGTGAGTTGCCGCTATGAAACAGCTGTTAAACTAGGCATGTATTTAATTATTTGTTTGCTTAACACACACACACACACACGCACATATATATATTTATATATATATATATATACAAATACATATACGATGCTTGCCCGCCGGCTCATGTGTCATCTTCTCGTAATGCGCTGGGAAAGGGTCCTTCTTCTTCTTCTGCTTCATTTCGGTTCAGGGGCTAAAACTATTGAGCAACCCATATACAGTTAGTCAAGAAATTGTTTTGAAAAAAACTCTAAATTCACATGTTTTTAAAATTAAAATAATACGTTTTATTGATTGTTTGATATTAATTTGATAATAAATGCTCTATTATTACTTCTATTTTTGGGATCAAAAAATATTAAGAAAAAAAGAATTCAATTTAAAATTATATTTAAAAATCATAATTAAACTCTTACTTTTTATTTTTATTATGAAAATCAAAGCTTAAGGGTTTTTTTAATTAAAACTAAATTTAAAAAATCTATATTAAAATAAGTCTTATTTACGTTCCCTATTGAAAGCAAAAATGTGATTTTATTTCAATTATGTCAAAACATTTCCTTGACTAACTGTTCTCAGTATATTGCTATGAATTGGGGGGATTCCCGCTGTGGCAGACAAGCAAATTGCCGGGCTCCCTTCACTCGCCACAGCATCATAAACTAATTAGGTAAAGTGCTTCAAGTGCACACACACACAAACACTTACATATCATTTTGTAATATTGAAATGTTTGATTTCATCATCAACACAAGAATATTAACTTTGCCGTGTGTGGTAACCCTAGAATAAGTACAGATCAAAGACAGAAATCAGTTACTGAGTCAGTAGCTCAAGTTCACTCAGCTGTGATTCCAGTTCACAACGGTGAATTGAATGCACACACACACACACACATACAGGAACATGCATATATACACAGTTACATATACCTGTACCCTGTTGTACATTGAAGTTGTTAAAAGTTGTTGCATGATGTAGAAGTTGTTGTTCAAGTGCTCAAGTCGTAGAGCTGTCAGACCGTAACATCTACAAGCTGTCAATTAGTTTATTCACTGTCGCTGATTAATTGCTGAATGGTCGATAACTTCATGTTAACTTAACTATAATAAAAAATGCATATTAATCTATTTACGTTGCTCTTTATTCAATAAAGCTCAATTGCTTCTCAACTATTTTGTCGAGCAATTAACATTAATAATATAGTTACAATTACTATGTTTATGAGAATAAATTAAGTATTACGACCATTAAATCCAAAGTCTTTTCCTGTAAAATAAAGGGGAAGTAAATGATTAAGTAAACAAATAAAAAGAACAGTAGAAGGGTTATTTAACAGTGTAAGCTTTATAAAGATTATAAAACCGTTTATCTTAAATAATAAACAGTCTTTCAGGGTTATAATGGATACTTATAATAATCTTTAGTTCTTTAGCAAATGAAATAAATTTTAAGGCATTAATAACTTTATTTGAAGTGTCAATTTGTGTAGTTTTCCACAAGTTTTTTTGCTTGCTCATTATAATGTACTTATTACGTTTTTACTCAAGTTGTGTGCAAATTATGTGTGTTCCCAAGAACCGAGAGACACTTTAATCTAGATGTCTCCTGCTTTCCACGAAATATGTATATATGTACCACATTCTCAGTAGTAGATAGAAGAGCCAAGTATTTGAAATTGGGAGTTAGTTCCGTGGAAATTTGTTAATGCGCCTCCCTTTCAGCTTATCGCTTTGGGCATAAAACCACTAGCCCCATTTCCAACTTGCGCTTATCTCTCAACGCCACCCGCAATGTTCGGTGAGTGAGAGAAGAATGTCAGAGAGGAGGTAGAAGAGCTGGCAACGGAGAGTGCAAGAGTACCTATTATGGGGGAAATAAAACCTGAAGTGTTTAATTAATAAATAACGTGCTAATAATGCATTTAATAAAAAACAAAACACTGACACAGCCAACTTGAAAAGCGAAAATTGCGGAAACTTGAGGTCCAAAAAAATAAATGTGAGCAGAAGAAGGAGAATAAGGAATAAAAGAACTACTGAGGAATTCACCCACGCCCACTGATGTGGCTTTCTATCTGTTGGCCTTTTGAATGCCAATGATGATGATGTTGTTGATAATAAATAAATTGAATGTGTGGGGTTAGTGGGGGTTGAACAGTGAGTGGTTGTGTGGTTCTCTGGTGCTTTGATGTCGGTTTCGTGCGCTTTCATATTTTATTATTAGTCATTTGGCTTATTTATAATGCACTGTTAAAGTTTACGTTTTATTAATCTGTTTGGTGGGCTTTTAATTTATAATTGCCGCTTATCTGATTTGAAAAAAGCGAGACACTTGGATTCGAGTGTCGATTTATTGGCAGCGATTAGAAATGTGAACACATTCACACTTGAAGATACAAAATACATATACAATATTTATGCTAGGTTATTATATAAACATGGTAATTAAATCATAATATTTAAATTTATAGATAAATTGATTGGAAAACTATAAAAAGATTCTTCTTTCACCTTAAACTAAAATATTATCTTTGTACGATATTAAAATAATAAATGCTATATCTCATAAATCTGTTTCTAAGTCAAACTGCCCCCATATAGAGAAGCAAAGTTCATTTATAGCTTTTATCACTTAGAGGAAAAAAAACTCTCAAAATAGTGAGTGTGTGTGTGTGTGTGTGTGTGTGCACACCTCTCACACTCGTACTCGTATATCAAACAATTCTAGCTGTGTGCTTCTCCATTAGCGATAAGATAATTAACACACAAAGCGCTTATTAAATTTATATATGTACTAATAAAGCCAAATAATTAAGCGCAAGTTAATCGGTGTAAAATCAATGAACGAGAATTGTATATTCATATATAATGTGTATAAAATCGTGCTTCAACAATAATATGAGTGCATAAATCTTTACCATTGTGTTGTGTTATTCGATTACAAGATTATATTATAGAGAGCGACAGCAACAACAACACAAAATCAAAAACAACAAGAATTTCACATGCAAAACGCTCATTTACAATATTCAAAAGACACGAAGACAGACACAGTGCCAGACATAAATTCTCTGACACTCGGTTGCCATACAAACAAACAATGCCATAAACACTTGAAAAGAGACTCAACAACAACAATAATAAGAAGAAGAACGAGAACGAGAACGAGTACAAGAGCTAAGAAAGGGCAAGCGGTCTCTTTTTACATGCCCTTATTCTTCTATAACCTTCCCTTTTCTTTCACTTCACTTTGCCTCACTTCCGTTTTTGGGCAAACGGGGCGACATAAGTAACACGAAACAATTTCCAAATGAAGCGCGGATAAGCCGCAAAATCCTTAAAATACTCGATAAAATTACATAAAACTAATCGCACAAGCACACGCACACAACCAAGCACACACTCACACACACACTGTCGGATAAGCAGTGAAGATAGAAAAGAGAGAGAGAAAGAGAGAAATATAAAAGAGGAGAGAAGAGAATTGGCTATATGACTGGCTGACTGGCTCTGCGATGAATGTGGATGGAACTGTGAGAGGCAGGCCAACAGACAGACAGACAGACATACGGACTGACGGACAGAGAGACAAAGCGACAGACACACAGACATGCAGAGAATGATGAAGGTATCTACACCGACAATCTGTTTAACAACTTCATGAGCAGCAAATCCAACAAATCGTATAAACGACAACAACGATGACGATGACGATGGCAATGGAGACGAACACAACGGTCGAAGCGAAGTTCGGCATCGAGAGACGACGACAACGACAACGACGACGAGCAGCCCCAAATGTGATGCACACCAGGTTAAACAGAGTGAGGGGGGGGGGGGGGGGGGGAAGACAGAGAAAGAGACGAAGTCGTAGAGTCGTCGTGGGTCGTTTATTTGGTTTTCGGTTTGGCTTTTTGGAGCGCCGCAGCAGTCACTGAATAGATGCTCAATCGTTCGGTTGAATGAAGAGCAGCGTATGGGAGTAGTTTTATTATTCTTTCTCTTGTTTTTTTTGTTTTTGGTTGAGGAGGGATCACTATGTATGAATGGAGGGAATGTGGCATAATGTTCTTGTTGATGTTGAGTAATGGGCATAACAACTCTAAGCTGCCTGCACTCGGAAAATCTTCAGTTGCCCCCACACACACACACACACACACTGATTTGAATGTGGCCCCAAAGAAAAGAGAAATTTGTTGGTTATTTATTTTTGTTAGCATGGGGTTAAACGCACGCCACAGCAAGTTGAGTGCTCCAATGCTGTATAACTGCCTCCTCTTTCACCTCCATCTCTCCATCTGTTATTCGTCCTACGTTTGCTTTGCTTGCTTCATACGTTTTTTGACTTTTCGGACGTCTGTTTTGATTTGTTGTGAATATTTGGCTTTCACAACAAACAGAAATACATATATGTATATACGAGTATGTGTGTGTGTGTGTGTGTGTGCCGTTGACCGGCCTCGAGGCACTTTCAGGTGCCTACAAACATTTAATGGGGTTTCCGCACTTGACACATACACTCAGACACAGACACAGATACACTGGTCAGACATTCCAGTCTATTGAGCTCTTTATCTACTTACTCTTCAGTTGAGTCTATTACGAAGCTATTTTACTAGTGAGAGTAGAATATTGTGAATATAATGCGGCTTTTAAATTTGTGTGGAAATTGTTGATAAATAAATTTGTATCAAAGAAAACCCTTCAAATTGAATAAAGATTGATGTTAGAGATATTTCAAAATGTCAATAAATGTAATAAGAAATCTGCAAATATTCATTATAATTGTATGTATGTAGTGTTAAAAAAAAAAAAAAAAATGATCCCTTTATATGAAGAAATATTGTAGCTTAATGTTATTATCAAATTTCATACAAGTAAAACAGGATTGCAAATATGCAAAAATATTCAATAATATATAGTATGCAATGACTTTGAGATAAATCTATACAATTAGTAATTGAGGGTTGTGTAAAAGCTTAATTGCATTGCACTCTATTAATAACAAACTTAACGGTGACCTTTTGCAACAAAGTAAACAATAATACACACATTATAATCTGAATATAGTGAACTAATTTTACAAGGACTTTGAAGTATAGCAATATTGATATGTTTGGGTGTTTTCTGCCCTAGAAATTATTGCCGAATTTTTTTTCATTTGTTCACTAAATATATTTTATATATTTTACATTCCTTATAATGAATCAATCTCATAACTAATATTAACTGACTGTTCAATCTTGACAATAATTAATTCAATATCGATGTATTCACTTTATCTAGACTTGACGGTATTTGCATATTTGTGCAGTTAGTGCATTTAGTATTCGTCTGAAGCGGACTGAATGTGTGCTCTACATGATTCCAAACAGCCAATAGCTAACCTGACTTGACTCTGGGCTCTGTTCCAAGTAGATTATTAGCATGCAGTTAATAACCACCCTAATGTACAGTTGTGTGAAGCGATGAGACGTCGCAACGTCAGAGGCATTTTAAGTTGTCTGCTGCTCTTATTAACGCCGCATTTCTCGTTGTAGCTGCTGCTGCTGCTGCTGACGTTCGTTGTTGTTGTTGTAGGCTATTTGTCAGTCAATTAGTCAGCTTATTGGCAAGCGATGATTGCAGAGAGAAAAACAAGCTAAATACAAGCACAAACACAATCCCCAATGAATGCCAGAGCCACCCAACTAACGAACCACACACACACACACACACAAAAACACACGCACAGAGAAGACAGACCCGACAACCGACAGCTTTTCCATTTCAAAATTACGCTCACACACAGATACACAAACACACTCGAGGGAACGTGTGTTCGTCGTCGTCGTCGTCGTCGCCGTCGCCGTCGTTGTCGTCGTCGTTTAGCCGCGTGCGTACACACAATTTTCCGCTACTCATGATACAAATTGTTTATTGGATTTCCTCTTGCTTGCTAAGTTTTATTTTCATTTACATTTCTCGTTTTGTTTCTTTTTATGTTTATGGGCTGTTTAGAAAACAATTTGCGGCACCATCAGGCCCTCCCTTGATCCCTGACTCCCCCTCAGTTACCCCCCATTACAAAGTAGGCAACTCAACTGAGTTGTTTATCTATCTCTCTTATCCCCCTTTATATATATCTCTCCCTCACTCTCTCTCTCTCTCTCTCTCTCTCTCTCTCGCTCTATCTTTGGGATTGAGTGTATGTGCGTGTATTTTGTAAGTTGATAAAGCGCGTGTTGACATTAATCGAGGGAACGCGCCATTTGAAATTGACAGCGTTATTGGCCTTAAATTTTGTTAACCCTGGTAAGAGCCAGTTTCAGACTCAACACTCAACCACTGACCATAGACTTTGTTTCATCCAGCCACATTTGGCTGCTGCTGCTGCTGTTGACTCACAAGCGAGACCAAAAGCACTCGAAACTGGCCAACAGTCAGTCACGTACCCACGACGATGTACAGGCCAACAGTCCAATAACAACAACAACAACAACTGTAACAGCAACCAACGCCCCATCATCGTTTGCTGCTGTTGCTGCTGCTGCCATAATTTGTGGTCTTTTACTGTGAACTGTTGTTGCAGCCGTGCTGTGCTTGTTGCCCATTGTTGTTGTTGTGTGCCGCAACCTCAGCACAGGGCATTATGATACGGCTATTAATACACACACACACATACACATATATATATATATATACACACATCCAGGGAGGAGGACTGTATCCCGTAGACGGCAGGGCCATCACTTTTTCGGTGGTGGCAAAAATTTTCGAGCCTTTCATTTTGCCTTTTTAGATTTTATGGCTTTTGTGCGTTACAACGGTGCTTTTTGTAGTACATTTGTTTTATAACAGCCACCGCAGAAGCAGCAACAGCAACAGAAGCAGCAGCAGCAACAACAACAACAACAGCAGCAGCATTTGGCCAAACCGCGAGGGGTCGTTGTAGACAGCAAGAGAGAGGGAGAGAGAGAGAGGAAGTAGAGAAGGGGAAAGAGGAAGAGTGCACACACAGCTTAGCACATTGCTCGCAGTTATTACACAATTTTCCCCAAAGCGCCAGCAAAAGCAGCAGCCACTTGGGCCATTCGCGTGTGCCCTGCGACCAGAAAGAGAGACAGAGAGAGGTCGGAGCTTACCTTCTGTTTATATGAAATTTTTCCACTCACGACTTCCCCCATAAAAAAAAAAGTTGCTAACCAAGCAAGCCAAGGCAGCAGTTGAGTCTGCCAGCCAGCCAGTCAACCAACCAACCGACCAACAAGGCAGCTAGTCCGCCAGTTGGCCAAACCAAACAGGCCAACTAACTCGGTGTTGCTGCTGATGTCGCTGATAAGTGTTGAGCCCCAATGCAGCCGACCGTTGCACAGTGGACAAAAGTCAATTGGTTAATTACAGCTTAACAAAAGTCTTGTGCTTCTCAAGCACTGTAAAGTTGCTAAATATAAGGCAGCAATTAGAGAAGTGAAATGTATATATTTGAATAATGTCAATGGGGGGAAAGGAAAGGAAAAGGAGAAGTGAAAAATAATATATATATAAATATTTGTCTTATCTCAATTTTATTTTAATTTATTTTGAAAATTTTAAAAAATTAGAGAAGTTTTGCTAAAAATGTTTTCTTTTCCACAGTCCAGAAACATGATGTAGCATATCAATATTCTGCCTATTTTTTGTTAGCATAGCATAGCTTTTTAAGCACTGTGCAGCGCAAGCAGTCCGTACACTCGTGTCCGTAGTCCGTTTGTCCAATCGTCCGTCGGGACCCCCGACGCCTCGTCGTCGTCGTCAGTCATTTAGGCGGCGTGTCGTGCCTTATTGAGTGTAAATCTGTCGACAATATTTTCCTTTTTTTATTTATTTTTTTCTCTTGCATTTTGCGCCTGGGCAAAGCCGAGTCGAGCCGAGCCGAGTCGTAATGCTTTTATTTTCCCTGGCAGCGCTGCCTGCTGCATTTAATTAATTGATTTTAATTGCCATAATTTGTGTGTCGTTGCCACACAACCGCAACCGCCGGCATTCGATTGAGTGTGTGTGCGTGTAAATGTGTGTGAATGTGTGTAGTTGTCATTGTTGTATTGCCACTGATATTGATTCGTAAGCAAATTTAATGATAATTCCCCTGCTGCCTGTCCGTCCGTCTGTCTGTCCCGCTGTCTTTTTGGCCCGCACCGCATCGTTACAGTTATTCGCCGAGTTACTTGAGCGGAAAATCTGTTTACAGCTGCACGCACACTTGAGAGGCAGTCGCAGAAAGAAAAGAAAAAAAACAACAACACACAAACTGACTCTGTTGCCCCCTTCCTTCTCTCTGCCTCTCTCTCACTCTCTTTCGCTCTCTATCTATCGCTCTGTCTTTTTGCCTGGCAAGCGCATTATAACATATGTATATATTGTATGTATGTTAACGATTAAGTGGCCGGGTGAAAACTCCAGTGCTTCATTTTCCTGCCCTCTTGTCTATCCCTTCGTCCTTTACACATTACATGACATTATATTTTTATGGATTACTTATATTTTGCATGTTGATATCAACTTCAACGCTTTTATTGAAATGTATTATGATTATTATGTGTTTCTCTTGTGAGTTTCCATTATTAATATTTTTTTTGTTATCGAATGTTGATCGACCTTTCACCCAACAATCGTTGATGTGTGTGTTTTCTTCTTTTTGCAGTTGAAATTTCATATCATAGCGGGCATAAAAAGGCTTAACACTGGACCGGAAGCGTGTTTTTAAAGGGTGATGGCGGCCTCCACTCAAGGAGAAATACGAGTGGGTCCCGGCCACCAGGTAAACGATGTCTATGTACGTACATAACTCTCACAATTCAGAAATTCAGCTCACGGTAACCAAATCAAAAAATGCAAAAAACGTTTTTTCTTTTGTATTGTAATCGTAATGTTGCAAATTCTAATTGTAATCCCAAACCCCACCTCACCCCTTCCTTTCCTCCTCCAGAGCCACATTTACTTCACCTCAATTGAGTAAAAGATGTTCTATAAGTTGCCCTTGAGTTGAGACCTAATTTTTACAGTTGTCTGTACATCAAGTAAATATTTCGAAAATATGAAACAAATTTTACAATTTATCAATAAATAAAAAATAGATGTTTTTTTGTATATAAGCTATTCAACTATGAAATAATAATTCAATTTCAATTGTTACTTAATTTCTTAAAGTAACTCTTATTTTCTTATTTTAAATTTTAATAATTTTAATCTATAGGCTATAAAATATATTGTATCAAAAGTATCTCTTTCAACGGGCAACTTTTTTGAGCTTTCATTTGTAGTTTGTTAATCAAATAACTAACAACTGTAAATAATAGTATTGTACATAGTACTTATCGTATAAAAAAATTGGCTTTCCATCATTTGTGTAACTAATGAGTAGAGTATACAGATCATTCCTGACTCTTTCTGAAGTCAATCCAATTCTATTCCTGAACCTAATTCCTTGGCCAATTTGAAGGGCTTGAGGTCAAATAGTTTACATGACCAAAGCTCTCCACAAGCAGGCTATTATCCCGATCCCGCTCCAAGAAAGAAAACACACACACATACATACATACATGTACACTTAACATTTATACATTGTTCATACATTTCATGCATTAGTTCTTAAGTTGTGTGTATATCGTATGACACCAGACAAACTACACACACGTAACTCATACAACATTTTGTATGGCTTGATATGTTTGTGTATGTGTTGTAGAGTATGTCTTGTGTCTGTGTGTGTGATGTAACTAATCCAAAAAAAAAATAAAAAAAAAAATGAAAGTGTTGATGCGATGTTGTTGTTTTTTTTTTTGGCGTGTGTGTTTTTTTTATCAACTAATACCGCAACTTCTTCTGTCTTGTCTTGTCCTGTGACTGAAGGCAAAACTGCCCGATTATAATCCAATCTCAAGCTTCCCCGTTGACAAGGAAACCGATGAACGTGAATTAGAGGAAACAAGATGGAGTCCAGGCGTTGTGGCCGATGGCGACTTGTTAATGTTTCTGCGTGCGGCACGCTCCATGGCTGCATTTCAAGGAATGTGTGATGGCGGACTAGAAGACGGTTGTTTGGCTGCCAGTCGCGACGACACAACAATTAACGCACTCGACGTGGTAATTACTGATTACGAGGGTGGTCTGATAAGACATTGGCTTATTTCAGCAATTCAAGTCTTAAATTTTATTAAAAATTGAGAGATCATAATTTGTACACTGCACAGAAAGGTCAGGAATTCAAAATAGAAAAACATTCTAATAGATCATCGAGTAATCAAAGCCAGTAATTTAAAGACATTGATTTTGGTTACTGTAAACAATGCTATTTTAAAAATTAAAGATTATTTTCAAAAGTAAATTATTTCCATTTTAAAAAGTAGTTTACTTTTAGACCAATGACTTATCAACGCAACCTCTTATGATACCCCATACTCTATCTTTCATTTCTAATATGTCCTCTTGTTCTTCATCTATTTTTTGTAGCTTCACGATTCTGGCTACGATCCAGGCAAAGCTCTACAAGCGCTCGTAAAGTGCCCCGTTTCAAAGGGCATTGATAAAAAGTGGACCGAGGACGAAACGAAAAAGTTCATCAAGGGTCTTCGCCAATTTGGCAAAAATTTCTTCAGGATCCATAAGGACCTGTTGCCGCACAAGGATACACCGGAGCTGGTCGAGTTCTACTATCTGTGGAAAAAGACGCCCGGCGCTAACAATAATCGTCCGCATCGTCGACGCAGACAGAGCGCGTTGCGTCGCAATCGTGTTACGCGCGCAAATAATACACCTCCCAAAAAGGAGGACACTCCGGAACCACAAGCTGCGACGACGGCGACGGCGGCGGCGTCGGCTGCAGAGACGGCGAGTCGCTCATCGCCCGCTGTCTCCAAGGAGGAGAACAGTTCTCTAACCGAGGACGACGCCAGCGAGTGTGACAGTGATTCGAGTCTGACCAACAAAAGGGATGAATCACCCTCTAGGATGAGGACAAGAAACAAACAACAGAATAACAACAACAACAGCAGCAGCGCCAATGCAACCGGTGGCGGTGGAGGCTCCGCTGCTGCTGCCTCCGTGAACGCCTCTGCCAACAGCTCCTCCAAGGATCAATCCTCGACATCAGCGAGCAATGCCAACAATTCGGTGGCCAATGGCAAGCGGCCCAAGCGTGGCACCGAGACACCGGATGTGGCTGCAGCTGCTGCTGCCGCAGCTGGAACTGTCGACAGTCCCAAGACGCCAACAAAGAGCGTGGCCGAGGGATCGAGTAATAAGCGCAAGGGCGGTAAACAGGATACGCCGAACAAGAAGAAGCGCACTGAAACGGAGACGAACTGCAGCAGTGAACAGACAAACAACAGCAACGAGGACAACATCAAGGAGAAACAGCGCAAGCGTCCCGACAGTCCCGTCGAGAGCATGAACTCTGACAGTCGTCCCGACTCTGTCATGGACGATGGTGAATCCAATACGACGGATACGGATGGTCGCACCGTGGAGCAGCAGTCCAGCAAGGACAGCAAGGAGATCAACTGCAAGGAGGAGTTGAACGCTCTGACGTTGTCGGGAGACTTGGACACCAAATCGGAGCTTAACGAAAAGTCAATCAAAACAGAAGCACCCTGCGCAGAAGACAGCAAAGACGCCATCAAGAACATGGATGAGGAGACCAACATTCAGGCACCGAGCAACATTCAACCGCTCAGCCTGAAGCCCACCCATGTAGATGGTCTGATTAAGGAGACCAGTTCGTTGGAGGCGCCACCCGCTGTGGTAACAGTTGCGCCGCCAATTGCGATGAAAGTGCCCACAATAGCGACTGTGGAGGCGCTAAATGCATCTGTTGATCGTGATCGCAAGGAGACCATTGAGAAGATGGACATATGTGAGAACGAGGTGGCAGCACGAGATCCCGAGCTGCTCAAGAAGCTGGTTAGCATCAAGCAGGAGACGTCACCCCAACAACAACAGCAGCAGTTGCAACAGCAACAACAACAACAGCAGCAGCTGCAGCAGCAACAACAACAGCAGCAGCAGCAGCAACAACAACAGCAGCAGCAGCAGCAACAACAACAACAACAACAACAATTGCCAATTGTGCCACCTGTGTCTGCTGCCTCTGGGCCTCTGCAGGAGCCCGTCTACATTAAGAAGGAACCCATGGAGGACTCCATGGATGCCACATGCAATCAAAACAGCAACGAGCCCCAGGATCTCAAGGTTAAAATTGAAATCAAAAATGAGGATCATAAGATCAATACCAGTGGTTTGCCACCTACGAGTTCAGCGCCTCCTCCCAATTCCCAAATGGTTGGACTACATCACAGCTCCGCTGATGGAATGGTCGCCGAGCCGTTGCATCTGCAGCATCTGCAACATGGTCCACCAACGCAGCCGCCCGCTGGCTACCTAATTGAGGGACAACTCAAGTATGGTCCACCTGGTCAGGCGCCACCACAGCCACCGCCACAGCTGCACAGCGATCCGGGCAGTGCTGGGCCGACTGCACCGCCTCAAAAGTATCCTGGCGATATGGAATTGAAGTACAACGAGGCCGCCGTCAAGTTCGAGGCCAGCGGCAAGTTTGCGCCTCAGGAACTCAAGTATCCAGTGCCACCGCCGCTGGACGCACTCAAGTACAGTCAGGAAATGCAGGCAGCGGCAGCAGCAGCGGCTGCCGTGGGCAAGTACGATATGAAGTACATGATCGAGCAGCAGGGCAAGTATCCCGTGGAGCTGGCGCCACCTAAGCCTGGCTACCAGGAGGCCCTCAAGATACCCGATGTCAAGCCAGGCTTTACCCATCTCCCGCACAACATTGGCTCGTCGTTGGATGGACCAGGGCCACCGCATAAGTATGTGCCACCAGGTCAGCCTGGTCCGCCGCTGGATCAGCAGCCGCCGGGCGCGACGCCGCCTCCAACGATTGCCATGCCCAAGCCACATTATCAGCACGATGTGCAGACGCCGCCGCTGGGACGACCCTTTGAGCCTGCCGGCCTCATGCTCAAGTACGGTGATCCATTGGCTGCCAAGTATGGGCCACCACAACCACAGGATCTCAAGTATCCAATGCCGCCCGTTTCCGCTGCTGGCGGCGAGAATTTAATAAAAGCCTCGCCATACGGACCTCCTCCGGAGAGTCCCATTGATGCGTCAGCGCGCTCGACGCCTGGCCAAGATAGCCAGGGAAGCAATAGCAACAGCAACTCGCAGCCGCCATCTTCACAGCCGATGCAATTCCAGTCGCCACATCCCTCACCGCACATGCCTTCGCCAGCGGGCGGTGGCCTTCCCCCCGGCATGCATCCACAAAATCTCATCTCTCCCCATGGACACGGACCGCTGCCAAACTCTGGTGCCGGCTCTGGTCCAGGTCCGCAGCCGCCCACGTCGCTGCATCAGCCGGTGGGCAGCTCAGTGCCGGGTCAGGGGCCACCGAGCTTACAGCATGGATTGCCACCTGGTCCGGGAGGTCCACATATATCCATCGCCTCCTCGATGCCAGTTGCCGTCTCGTTGGGTGCGCCTACGCTGTCAACCATGGCACCCTCGCATGTCATGCATCCGCATATGCATCCACACCAGCATCCGCATCTGCAATCGCTGCAGTCGTTGCACCGACCGCATCCGGATCTGCCGCCATCAATGCATCCCCATGCCCCAATGCCGATGTCACTGCAGGCGCCTGGTCCGCCGCCACCCCACAGCCACGGACATCCCTTGGCGCAATCGCACGCACAACAGCAGCAGCCTGGACCTGGTCCAGCGGGTACAGTGCGCACGCCGTCGCCGGCACAACAACAACAGCCGCCGCGTAGCCTCCACGAGCCGCCGACATCGCGGGAGCCGCCGTCATCGCACACGTCGACGGCACCGTCGGGGGGCAACAGTGGAATCAACTCGGGGCCAGGACAGGGCCCAGGACCAATGCATCAGTCACCGCACACGCATCGCACATCGCCGCTGCCCGGCCTGGCGCATCCATCCGGTCTTATTGGCCATCCGATGCCCATACATCCGCATCTGGCGCATCTGCCGCCAGGTCATCCGGCACACGCAGCGCTGGCGCATCCTGGCCATCATCTGCTGTCGCATTCAATAGCAGGTCTGAGTCATGGCGGTGGCCCCATTGCTCTATTGGCGGGCCCTGGAGGATTGGGTGGTTTGCCGGAGTCGGCGCTAAGTCGTCGTACACCGCCCAGCCATCTGTCACATCCACATGCCTCCTCAGCGCCATCGACGCCACATTCGGCGGCCATCTCGACGAGCATGGCGCTGACAACCACACCCAACACGGTGCCATCGTCAGCCTTCAGTCGCGCCAGTCCCAGCGTGCAACTCTCGAGCGGTGCCGCTCAATCTGGCCCTGGTGGCAACAACAGCAACAGCAGCACGCCGAACAACTCCTCTGCTGCAGCAGCTGCAGCCGCTGCCGCTGCCCATCGTGCTGCCTCGCCAGCCTCTAGCGTGGGCAGCCTAAGCCGGCAGAGTCCGCTGCATCCTGTGCCGCAATCCCCGCTGAGTCATCATCCCTCATCCTCGGCATTGTCGGCTGCTGCGGCGGCGGTTGCGGAACGGGATCGACATGCGCTGATGCGCCAACAGTCACCGCACATGACACCGCCGCCAGTGTCGAGTGCCTCCGGGTTGATGGCCAGCCCGCTAAGCAAAATGTATGCTCCGCAGCCGGGACAACGTGGATTGGGTACTTCGCCACCTCCTCATCTGCGGCCTGGTGCATCGCCGCCAGTTATACGTCATCCACAGATGCCCCTGCCGTTGCCACTGATTGCTCCAGGCGGAGGCATCCCACAGATTGGCGTACATCCCGGCCAGTCGCCATATCCGCATCCGTTGCTGCATCCCTCGGTCTTCTACTCGCCGCATCATCACAATCCCTTCAACTCACCTTATGGCTATGCGCCCTATGGACCAAGCTTCCCCGCCTACATGAAGCCACCTCCTCCCGCCGGTCCCCTCGATCCGGCAGCTGTGATGGCCGCTCATCATGCTGGTCTGCCTGGTCCGCCGCCGCAATCGCGTCAGGATGAACAGAATGCCGCCGCTGCCGCTGCTGTGGCAGCTGAGAAGCAACATGCGGCAGTTGCCGCAGCAGCAGCTGCTCAACAACAGCATCAACATCAACAACAGCAACAACAACAGCAACAACAACAGCAGCAGCAGCAGCAACAACAGCAGCAACAACAGCAGCAGCAACAACAGCAGCAGCAGCAGCAACACAAGGCGCCGCAGCAGCAACAACAACAACAACAGCAGCAGCAACAACAGCAAGGAGGCCCGCCACAGAACAAGCCACCGACGCCAAAGACGCCACAAGGACCTGGAAGCATGGGTGTCGGCATGGGCGGCCCGGGCACTCCCACTGGATTACCGCCTGGTGCATATCCAGGTTCCCATATACCTGGATATCCGCCGCCGCAGCATCCCTCACCATTTGCACCGCAAGATGGACAGCCTCATGGTTTGAAGCCGACTTCCCACATGGATGCATTGCGTGCGCACGCGCATTCGGCTAACTCCGCTGGAATGGGCAGTGCGCATCATCCAACAGAGCCATGTAAGTGTCAAATGATCAAACAGGAAAATAATTATCTAGAACAATGGACAAATCTGAGATATTCCACATTTGGTTGGCGAAATCTTAAATATTCCATTATTGAATGGAGATTTCCTAAGCCTGAATTAACTTTTTGTTTTAAAAATATATTTTAACTCTTATTAATAATTTTGAATATTTGTAGTGCCCATTGACATTGAGCCGGATCCGGAACCAGAGATACCCAGCCCCACACACAATATACAGCGCGGTCCCAGCCCGGAGGCAAAGCCCGACGATACCGAATGCCATCGCTCGCAGTCGGCCATGTAAGCTACTCCACTGGAGCATAAATTGAGGAATTCTTAGCTAATCTAATTTCGTTATCTTTTCAGCTTTGTGCGTCACATCGATCGTGGTGATTACAACTCGTGCACACGTACGGATTTGATCTTCAAGCCCGTTACGGACTCCAAGCTGGCACGCAAACGTGAGGAACGTGATCGCAAGTTGGCCGAAAAGGAGCGTGAGCGAAGACAGGTGAGCAGAGAAATTCTATTTGAAATGCAATATTTGGAGTTATACAAAAATCAATTCTTTCTATATAAACCAGCAGCAACAACAACAACAGCAGCAGCAACAACAACAACAGCAGGCTGCCGCCCAACAAGCTGCACAGCAGGCAAAGATGAAGGCTGAGCTGAAGCCTCCATATGCTGATACGCCCGCATTGCGTCAACTGTCGGAATATGCGCGTCCACATGTCGCCTTCAGGTGAGTGATCAATTCTCCAAATACGAGTATATATATTTCTCAGTGTTGTTGCGTGTCTACGATTATTTACTTGATTTGTAGTCGTAGTCATTGTTTTCGTGTCGTTATTTATCGGCGTTTGTATTGTAATAATTTCCATTTCGATTTCAGTCCTGTTGAGCAGATGGTACCTTATCATCATCCAATGGGCCCCATGTATAGCAGAGAGAGGTACAGTACCTAGTACAAAGCCTGACAAATCCTCATCTCAGCACACACCACCCAAACTCATACTGATATCCGATATCCTTTGCCAACTAACAAACAGCATTTGATTTTTCCCTATTTTTATTTTTTTGTTTGCTTTATTATGCGCACGCTTTAGTTTTAAAATTAACTCGCTTCTTAATTGCCTGCCCGTAACCAACTCCTCGACAAAAGAAATCCATTTCACCTTACACACTTTAAAAACTGTTGCTCAAATTGCCAATTTCAACTAATTACAGAGAATTGGAGGAGATCAAAAACGCACAAGCGGCCGCAGCGAGTCAATCGCGACTGGATCCGCATTGGATGGAATATTACAGACGGTAAACCACATCATCTACATAGTCTCTAAGAAAAAACACTACATACTGTCTTTATATTTGCCTTCTTGCAGTGGCATACATCCCTCTCAGTTCCCGCTGTATGCAAACCCGGCGATTTCACAAATGGAACGGGAACGTTTGGGCATACCGCCGCCACATCATGTGGGCATGGATCCGGGCGAGCATATGGTTCGTATATCGCATGACATCTTCTCATTGTACACCAACTCGAATGTCCACTCATATTCACAAAATCAATCGTATTTGGAAAAACCAATGTTCAAAACAACAAAACAAATTCAAACATCTGCACAAATCACTTGTCCACTTGTCAGCTCAATTAACCAACAAACAAATAAAAAAAACATAGTTTAAATGAGTCTATCATGTGTCCATGTCCAAGCACGTGTGCTAACACTCCTTCTCCTCCTTCATTGATTGATTGATCTTAATTGGAGGCGTATCTAACCCCATTGTAAGCCATCAGTCGGTGCTCGTTCGTTTCGTCATTCTAACACGCATTTATCCACTACTATACATTTTCCGCATTTTCCACTTACAAAATGTCGCTTGGCGCAAGCTGGCTCCATAATCCTAAAGGCACCACTGGCTCTTTTGAAACTATCTACGATATTCAATAATTTTCAGATACGATTGACGAGAGAATATCATGCACACTCTCATACTCATTTACATTTGCCTTTGCATCCACAGCCGCAACCACCGGAGGCCGGTTTCCAACTGCCACGTGAGTTTGTATAGCCATTGTGTTGAATTTCCCACAAATAATACTGACATATATATATTTTCCTGCTCTCTTTCTCTTTCATTGTATTTCTCGAATCCCAATGCAGCGAATGTTGGACAATATCCACGCCCAAATATGCTTATACCTAGGGAGCCGCACTCGGATGTTTTGCTGCGTATGTCGTATGCGGATCAGCTACAGGTTTCCCAAATTCCTAATAAATTTCCTAACTGATTAATTACATATATACAGTATTTACAGGCCGCCGAATTTCAACGTCAATCGCTGCACGATCAATACTTTAGGTGAGTATCTTCAAAATTGTCATCGTTTGTTATCAGTCTTGGCCAATTAAACAACAGTCATCAGTCACATCATCCGGCTCATTTGTTCGCATCTGTATTTTGACTTTGTGACTTTTGTTTTGTTGCGTTTATTGTTTTCGTTTTCGTTTTGTATCTGTATCACACGCCCAATTTCTTTTCCCAGACAACGGCCCAGATAAGTGGACTAGAGAGTGCTTAAGAGAGGCAGACAGACAGACAGGCAGGCAGGCAGCAATTGTAGAATCCCAAGCAACTGAACAAAGAAAATACTCATCACGGTGACAAATTGCCGTGAGGAAAGTACTTTGTGTGATTTTTGTGTTCAAACGTTTAAATTTTGCTTTTCAACTCCAACAACTACAACTGCAACAGATAAAAAACCATTAAACCAACTAAACAAGTGCATATTAATTAAAACGTCAACAATAGAACGTGTATGTAACTAGCAACTTTAAGTTGTGCAACGCTTTGTCCAGTTTAAATGTAAAAAGTTAGTATTCTTTTGTCATTTATCATTTATGTATGCATCGCATCCACATCCTGCACTGCACATTCATCACACATGCAAACCTCATGACAATTCTCTCATTATCTTTATTGCTTTTCTATTGTCATACAGAAATCAGCTGCGTTAATTGAGCCTGGCAAATCTGGAAATCAAAACTCTGCAGCAAAACCCCTCTTACTGATATGGAATCAAAAACAAAAGGACGTATGCATAGAGGGAGCAATGAAAAACAAACTAACAAAACTAAATGAAACGAAACAAGCAAACAAAACATGATGGTCGCAATATTTTAAGTATCGTCTTTATAGTGTATAGTGTTAACAATGTAAACAAAATGAAAACGTGTTAATTATCGTTTAAGCTTACGAGAATTGATTAAGGCAAATGGAACAAAAAAAACTTAGCACACAAATTTTTAAGGTTTTCAACTGCATATTGTGCAAAAACATTTCAGATTGTAGCACCACTTTGATCTAACACCTATGACTAAGTACTAAGCTCGATTCAAAGCAAATTAACTAGACACACTTGCAACTAGCAGAAATAACGGAGCAAAACCAAAATACACACACACACACTTGCTAAATATTGCAAGAATCTTTAGTATATATTTATGTATATGTCGTAGAATTTTATGCTAACACTTCCAAAATCCGGAAGATAGAACAATGCGCCTTTTGCAGACGAAACAAAGCCAATATATTGAATTTATAATGGGCTAGTTCGAGTTCTTAATTGTCGCTAACTAAACTGAAACTACAACTAAAACAGCAACTAATTTTACATCTCAGCATATGCTGAGTTATTGTACATGTAATTTATAGTTATAATACTTCCAGCCCCAATTTAACTATAAAAATATATATATTGTGTAATGTAGTACGCTTGCTGCTTAACATGAATTGATTTTCGGCCCAGAGCTTCATTTCAGTCCATTTTCTTGTGTTGGCTTTCTCGCTTTGCTTACTTATTACTCATTAATTTATTATTTTTGCTATAAATAGAGTATTATATAATATTATCGAAGAAATCAAAGCAACAAAAACTTGTTTGTATAAAGTGCTTAATAACAAAAAAAAAAAACACAAAAAAAACAAAAATATAAGAACATAGTAATAAATTTATATATGTGAATTATGCGGTTTTCAAATCAACAAAAGCAAAAAAAAATATTCTAGAAGCCCCCAAATGCAATCCATGTACTATATATAAAGAGAGAGAGCAGCCCATGCATTTGTAGCAGCTGCAGTTTTTCGAGTGCTTAATTTATATTATTAGTAATTTATACACAATACATTATATAATATGAGATGCATGCATTATAATAAATAAATAAATCTATATTTCAATGAAAAGGTTTATATTAAATATAAGGCCAATAAAAGCAAGCACACATACACTGCGAGAATATAATATAAAAGCGTGCATTATACTATAAAAAAATTACATATTTTTAAATACAATTTTTTATTTTACATTTTGATGAGTAATACACATTAAATTATAGTATATTGAACTTATACATATACACATTATTATTATTATATATATATATATAAATAAATTTACAGCGTTTATTGTAGAATTTTGCGAGAATATTAAAAAAGAAACAAACAAAAAAGCTGAAAACCAAGCACACAAACAAACAACATGAGCCACATCATTTGGCAAAGTTATCGGTTAAGTTGTAAGATTGTAAAGGAAAAACCAGGCGTACATATTTATATATACATATACAACATAAAAATATAAATCACATGCAGCTATATATGCATCTGCTAAATATATAAAATAGTATATATATTTCACACAAAAACAAAAGCATATACACAATTCGATGATAATGATAAAACAAAATAAATTATTAAAAACCTGTAAAAACTAAGTAAAGCAAAATAAAATTAGTTACATTAGTTACAAATCCAAGCACCGTTCATTTAAATCAAAGCTTTTTCTACGGTAATTTTTAAAGGTAAACGTAAAGGGCTCCTTCACTTTCAAGTCGCATGCCCAGGAAAATAGTAAGATACTGTTTCTTATTTGTTTATTAATGAGCAAAAAAAAGCTACACATATATCTTAATATATACATTTAACTATAGTTGATTTATCAAAAATCAATAGTATCAGCGGCATTACAAAAACGTAACATGTTAAAATAGCTTACAGGTTTTTTAACTGCAGAATATATTCAATAACGTATAAATTTGTAATTCCTGAAGTATTTAATAACCATATTTTGTTGATTGGGTGAAATCCTGCAGCTAAGGACCCACCTTAAAATTGTGACATGTGTTCGCAACCTGCGACAAATAATCAAACAATTTCAGTGTGCGACGGGTAAGTAAAATAAAAGGCCTAATTAAAATTTGAAGCATGCAGGCAATGTTTTTAGCACTAACAAATTCCAATGCGGTCTGAAAAGTAGTATCAGCCAAACAATTCTAATTAAAAGCGACTAAAATATTGCCCTTAAGCAGCATGACCAGACTGCACCCTAGTAGTATAACCCCACTCCCAGTATCTGTAAACCCAGCTCCATTGGGTGGCGACATCCAGCTTCTATCAATCATATTATTGTTGAAAATGTTCTCGTAAATTACTCGTTCGTTGAGTGGCTGAATTGGACGGAAATTGTTTTTCATATGCTCATCATTGGCCGTCAGTTTCCGAAAGAGATTCAACTGCAAGATGAACGTATTTTCTATAAAAGTATACTCATGTGATGCAAATATATATATATTCACCTGGTACTCCGATAAGGCAATGGGGTCCTGGTAGTCTATCCATATAATTTTCTCCGCGCAAGGTGGCGTTGTCAATGAACCCACATAACTGTAATAATTCATCGAGCTCGTTGAGAGAAACTTCATTAGGGGCAGCGGTTGCACCAAGTCAATAGAAGTGCCCTTCCTGTCTATATACGACAGCATCTCCACGAACTCTCCATAATAAGGATTATGCAATTTATCATCAATCTAATGATCGAGTTGATTAGTTTGTGCTTAAGTTTAACTTGTATGCTTCAACTTGTTACCTTAAAAAAGAAAGCCAATACGGCTATACCAAGTTCCTGACCTAATGCGCTTTCAAAGTCTTTGAAACCCAGATTACGCATTACCACATGCATTTCAGCGGGATACCGATGATTGTTGATCATATCCTCACTCCCAACAGTATCATTCTCACCCCAGTGAAAGTGAAACTGCTCGAATTGAAAGTCATTACCATTTGAAGTGTGCAATGGACCGCCGGACATTCGTGGCTCCTTGCCCGGCTCGAAGCTCATTGTAACCAGGACAGTGTGTCCATTGTTGTTCATGTGTACGGCTTTGGGCTTTGCATCGAAATTGATGTACTTGATTTCAGGGTATGGTATCCCAGCGACATGCAGCTTATCAATATTAATAGGACTCTGATGCTTGCCACTGCAACGCTTGTTATCTTCTGCCCAATGTTGCGGTCCGTGCTGGCCATCATACCCAAAATCTTTTCCACAGACAATGACAACTATAACAGTGGAGGCAAATAATAAAAATCAATGGTAAGCTTCATTCCATTGTCAATAATAATCGTATGGTATTTAAGCTTTGGTTAACTGTAGTTATATTGAATTTGTACTTACCACAAGCAAAAATTATTGCACTTTGCAATCGAAGGTTCCACATTTCGTAAATTAATGACTTTACCCCGGCTCAATCGAAACGTGATAACTCGCCAAGAGCGAAGGTTCAACTCGAATCCAATCCGCCAAAGTAATCACTGCCGTAGTTGTACAGATAGTTTATGTTCCCAGCGGACAAATTATTTACACAAATATGTATTTATAAAAAGTACTATTTTACGTGCTGGTTTTCTGAGTTAGTAAAAGCTATTATATAGCGATCTTAATTACTTCTCATTGACCCAAAAGAAACAGCTGATCATTGCCGAAAATATCGAAAGCATCCCATCAAATATTCGATATCATTCGTCAATTTAAAGGACCAGATGGAAATTGAAAAAAAAAAGTTGAGCTAAGAGTATTTTGGCTGCTTATCTACGCCAATAATCAGACTTCTATATAGTTGAGTGAAATAGTGATCCTATCTCTGCCTTCCAACGGTATCTGGAGAATAGTTTGCTCTGTTCGCCATTTGTATTTGATGGATACTTAAGCTAATTATAATGCTTTGACTTTTGATATTACTGCTGATAGTTACAAAGTAATTGGAAACTCTATCAAGTTTATTTTAATTATAAATGCTTCTGATTCATTGCAGTCGATGTGAAATTTGCTGAATTAAAGAAAATATATGTATGTAATTTAAAGAGAAAAACAATAAAGATTTTTTATTTTGAAATATGTAATCAACTTGATTGAGTACTCTTTTGCCGTAAAAAATTTAATTAACGTTGATTGGAGAATGAACAAATAATTGCATAAAAAAACAAAATTCCACACATTTTTTTCTCTTTTACAGTAGAAACATTTTCACAGTCCCTAAATAAGCGATTCTAGTTTATACCAATCTCTTTAATTAATAAATAGTTATAGAAAGATTTATTTCATATTTCTGGAGGGTTACATTACAAATCGCAGGGTGCAATTGCATAATAAATATATTTTGAATAAGTGAATTTTAATTAGAGTACAGTTTGAGAACGAATTCTTTGCCAGTAAATCAAATAATTGCATTCGAACTCAATTAGAGATCCTTAACATCTATTAACACCCAATTCAAATGTTCAAGCCTCACACCGTCACAGTCGGGCATGTAAGATAAGGTAGCTCAATTTAATTAATATTTCGTGCATGTAAATATTGAATTAAATACATAGCAGACCAATATGAGGAGTATGCCTCCGTCTTTATCGCATGTGTCAGCTGCATTATCGGCATTTACAAAGGGAATAGCACTGAAGCCAACTTGTTCAAATTTCCGAGGAACATTCTCATAAATAATACGATTGTTGATCGGTTGAGGTGGTCGGAAATTATTTCTTAAGTGGTAATCGTGCAGCGTAAGTTCCCGAAAATGATTTATCTGCCAAATAAGAGGTATACAAATTGTTTAGCTGATATACATACGATTTATTTTAATCTTACCTGTTTTTCTGAAATGGGTATGGCCGTTTGATAATCTATCCATACCACTTTCTCTGCACAAGGAGGTGTTGTCAAGGAACCTACGTAGCTATAATAGCTTACCAAATCCCATGAGAGAAATCTACTTAGGGGCAGCGGATTCTTCAAGTGAGTCCACATGCCCTTTCCACTAATGATCGATAGACTCTCCACAATTTCTTCAAAATTTGGATTATCCTCCTTTTCAATCTAAAGATACAATTTTTATACTCATTAAATACATATTTTGAATAGCTCCGTTACCATAAAAAAGAACGCCAACACAGCAATGCCATGGTCCTGACCCAAAGCACTTTGAAAGTCCTTAAAGTCTAAACTCCTCATAACCACATGCAGCTCCGCAGGATAGGCATGATTGTTGACCAAATCCTCACTTCCAACTGAGTCATTCTGACCCCAATGAAAGTGAAACTGCTCGAATTGATATTGCGACTTGCGTTCCAATGGACCGCCCTTCATGCGTGGTTCCCTGCCCTTCTCGAAGTTCATCGTGACCAGCACAGTGTGACCATTGTTCCCCATGTTCACACTCTTGGGAAGGACCTCGATGTTCTCGTAGTCAGGTTCTGGGAATTCCTTCACCACGACACTTAATTCATCAATATTAATAGGGCTCTGGAACTTGCCACTACAGCGTTTGAAATCTTCGGCCCAATGTTGCGGTCCGTGCTGACCGTCATAGCCAAAATCCTGGGCAGATACAACGACTAATAAAATAGAATAGATTTGGAAATTTCTTAGTAATTGAATGTAGTCAGCAGTCTGTACTGTCAATGTCTGTTACAACTAGTTAATTGACGTCTGTAGGCTACATTTCCCTTTGTTATGATTGGTATCAGATGTCATTAGCAATTATTCGTTCAATTAGCATTGATTAGGTTACAATTATCGTGTAAAGTTCGTAGTTATCTGTTGATTATGTACATATGACTATAATATTTCATTTCTCTTAGCTGATTGAAATACAAGTCTCATCTGTTGTTAATTAACAAATATTTATATTGATTTTATGGGTACATTCCGATCTTTACTCAATTTATATAATCTCGAAAATAACTTTCCATTTCATAATTTAGTAATTCAGCCAGTTTGCCACAAATAAAAAGTTTAGCATATTTTTGTATATTCATTTATCAACTGTTGCAAGATTCGTTATTAAACTACGGACCTTTTATTAAGTGTACAAAAATTTAAAAAATAAGTTAAACATATAGACGTCCTTTTTTTTAACAAAAAACAAAGTATTTGTTCTTGCGACTGCACTTTTCACTGAGCAAATGATCTGAAATACTTGTATTCTTTGATAACTTATATCATATTAAAAAAACTGCTTACCACAATTTAAGATAAATGTCACAATAGAACAGAATGCAATTTGCTTGATGTCACCAAATTTAAGACACCACATTTTGTTAGCTGACCACTTTCCGTTAATAACTTAAACTGAAACTTTTTCACCCATAAGTCCCAAAGAAAAACTACGCGATGTCAGCCAAATTCAGTCTATTAGTGTTAATCCGTCAACTGCGGTCCCACAACTACCGTTAAGGTCCGTACGCTGTCAAGACTTATATCAATTGGCCAAAGCCGAACGAATGTGACAACTTGCAGTTGGCTTAAATTGTAGTGCCATTTAAATCCCCACATCATCGTGGCGTCAATTCCTGAGGGCAATTACTGCAGATACCGAATTTAGATAAATATATTTATAAAAATGATATTTTATGCGCCAGGGGTACTTTTACTAGCCTGAATAATACCTAGTTCTATAAAAGATAGTTGAACATTTTACTGTTAAGCTTTTTCTGTTAAACTAATTTTCATTCTAATATGCATTGAGCTTTAAGCTTTTTAAGCATTGTCAACCAAGTGCAGTATGTGTGAAATGTATACTTTAACTCTCAATATTTTTTACACTCTCTGTCAATAAGTCAATATGTGTGAAAACCATTACAAAAAAATAGGCGTATTCAACTGCTTTAAGTATAAATTTTGTTAATGAGAGTAACAAAAGTTTATATCTTTCAATTGATCTATGACAGATCAGCTGGAGTTATCGAATTTATGTATCTTTCAGCTTTATGAATTTTACTAAAATATAATCTAAAATTATTTAAAAGCATTTGTACATCAAATATGTTTGGTCTTTGGCGCTCTGAAAAAGTTGATTTTAAATTGCTTGAATAATTAACAATATAAGTAAGTTACTTCCTACTACGAAAGTGAAAAACAGATGCTAAAAGTCCAACAAGCAATTATAGCTAAAGAAGCTTTTGTCTTTTCTTTTTGTTTATAAAGTTGTTAAAGTCATTTTAGTCTGATAAAAATGTGATTTTGTCTCTGCCGGAAATCAGTACTTGTGGAATACTAACTCTAAATACATTTTGTACTTATTTTTTGTAATCGCTGTTGACAGAATTGTAATTAAAATAATATTTCCATATTATACTAACTCAATTTTATTATAAACTTCTCACAGCTTTCTACGCACTGGGTGAATACTTAAACTTTGTACTTAAAATTCATGGAATCAAAACTTTTCCTAAAATATATATTTAGTCACTTACCTAATCTCAATCGAAGCTGTTAATTATTATTAAACAAAGAACTGAGCTTAATTATCTTGTAGATAGAGACGCACTGGTTTATATTTATTTATTGATAGTCAAACATATCAAGAAATATACATTACTTATCTTATAAATCACAAGGTGCAGTAAATTTAACTTAATGGGTGGGATCTAAAATTCAGTGATGACTTTAAATGGCTGCAATTAGGCACAAACATCATCGCACAAATATGAGCTTTTAAGTATATAAATAATCATAATCAGGTGCCATGTGCAGCATACATTATATATAAAGTGCCACATTTAAATATAATGCTTAATGCAGTAGTTGTTACTCGCACTTCTTATTGGGTCAAGTCCCGACTCACATCATCGCACACAGCGACAAACGAGCAAACAATGCCCGTGTGCAGGTTCAGTTGGGTAAATTACAAGGCTTAATTAAAATTTTGAGCATGCGAGCAATGCATTTAACACAAAACAAATCGCGATGCGGTCTGGCTCTGGGTCTGGGTCTGGGTCATGGCCTCTAATTAAAATCCAGTAAAATATTTCGCTTAAACAACACGAGAAGGCTGCCTAGCAGAAGAGTCAATCCCCCCCTGATTGTTGAGCTCGTATTTCGTTCCAGAGGCATTTTACCCCATCGACTCGTGGCATGATCAAAGGGAATGGGAACCCTCTGGTAAACCGTGCGATTGTTAAGTGGTTGAGTTGGCCGGAAATTATTCTTCAAGTGGTCATCATTTTCGGTCAGTAAACGAAATTGTTCCAACTGTGAATAATAATAATTTACAATAAATTTGCATTTACCTATTTAATGTAGGGAATAAACTCACCTGGTGCTCCGATATGGATATGGGTTCGTGAAAATCAATCCAGACCACTTCCTCGGCACAGGGCGGCGTTGTCAACGATCCCACGTAGCTGTAATAGTTAACCGGATCCTTGGAGACATAACTCATTAAGGGGAGTGGATTCGCCAAGTCAATGGACTTCCCTTTACGGCTTATAGACGGTATCAGCCTCGTGAATTCTGCATAACTGGCACTCCCGACGTTTCTGATCTGTTGACAAAATAATTATTGCATATCCACTTATGTTTTAATTAATAAATTAACCTTAAAGAAATAAGCCAACACAGCAATGCCATGATCCTGACCCAAAGCACTCTCAAAGTCTGGATAGTCCAGACTACGAACGACAACATGCATTTCCGCCGGATAGGCTTGATTGTTGATTGTATCCTCACTTCCAACGGTATCATTCTCCCCCCAATGAAAGTGAAACTGCTCAAATTGATAGAAAGCCTTCGTTTCCAATGGACCACCCCGCACACGCGGCTCCTTGCCCTTCGCAAAGCTCATGGTGACCAGCACAGTGTGTCCATTGTTGGTAATGTGTACGGCTTTGGGTATGGAATCAAAGTTGTAGTACTCAAGATCGGGATAATCCTTCTTCTCCACATTCAGCTCATCAATGTTAATGGGACTCTGGTATTTGCCACTGCAGCGCTTGTAATCATCGGCCCAATGTTCCGGTCCGTGCTTGCCTCCATAGCCAAAATCTTGGCCAGAAACTGCGACAACTGTCAGAAGAGAGATACATATCCATTAGAATGCATCGATTTGTATGGGCCAAAAAAAAATTGATAACTGGTACCCCATATTCGTAATCTACGGTCTATTCTAAGATGTTTTACCAAGAAACCATAGCTCTAAAATCAATTCCTTGTCCCCGCTTTTTGAATTGAACTTGTTTTTTTTTATATTTATATCATGAATTATTATCATATCTTGAGTATTTTTAGTCTGATCCCGACAAGATTGGTATCAAAACTCATGTCCTTAAAACATAACTTTCGTCTTTGCAAGGACTAAAAACTCAAAATTTTGCAACTCAAAAAGCGGGGACTAGGAATTGATTTTAGGACTATTGTTTCTTACCATTTGAGGTACCATTTCTTTTCCGAAAAAATCAATGCACCCTAATATCCATATTAAATCCAACAAAGTTTGCTGACGCTCATTCATTAAACTTGCTAATTGCTCGGACAATCGGTGACGGTGATATCGACCAAACCCTACCTACAAATATTTGTCTACGCTCTCCGATTAATTTGCTGACTATTTTTGGTATCACAGGGGCGACTAAAAATAGGTGTCTGTTACCCTTGATAGCTTGTCTAAATATTTATTGTATTAATTTCGTCATGTCTGGTATCAATTTGTCGCTTGTCGTCAGTTGTTTTTATTGTCACTAATTGATAATTTCCCTCACTTTCCCTTCCCTCTCATGTGGTTTCAACATGTATCATAGGTCAGGCTTTAATGTGCATTCAATTAGCATTAATTACGCATTGATTATGTAACAATTATCGCTTATAGTTCATAACTGTTTACATCTATAATTACGCTGTGACTTTTCGTGAACTGCTTTAAATAAGAGACTTATCTATTTATCTATACAACAATGTTGTCTGTTAAATGTCAGTTAATAACCTGCCCAAAATACCTATTTTTTTTTTTAAACAACCGGTAATTATCTGTAACGTATTTTTTGCCTTAGAAATAATATATTGACAATTAAAAATGTGTTTTCTAGCATTGCAGTTTATTATTAGAAGTAAATCTTAAAATGTACAGCAATGACAAATGAAAAACATGTTAATTGTGAAAGATTTAAATATAATTCAGTAAGAAATACTAAAATAGAAAGAACGTAATGTAGAAAATCAAGAAGCAATCGAATATATATTCCCTATGTCAATTCTTTTTTTTGAATTATCTCTGAATTAAAAAAGTTGTACTTTTTATTATTATTACTCACGTGCTAATGCCGTAAATTATAATAATTTAAAATTAAGCGCGTCTAATATATGACAATCCCAATTTTATTACCCTCAAGAGTGTTAGACTGGGAGATATTCTACGAATTTTGTTATTTCACTTTTCGATAATATTATGTGATAAAGTTCACAATTTAATTAATTAATATGTAAATTTGTAAATATTTTTTTTTTAAGTAATGCCATTATTTCATTAATCTGCTTTTGCGATTTTTTAAAAGAGAGAAGTATAAAAATTTGAATTCACTTGATATACTCTTATATGAACATTCAGTTTACAAAATGAAGAAGCTCTTGCAGACAAACTGATCGACCGAATGAAATAGCTTTAGGGTATACAAACAAACAAACAGTTTAGCTAATGCTACATAGACTAAGCACGCAAAATACTCTTCTCTGTTTGAATTCCGGTAATTTGTTAGCCATTGTACTATAAATTAGAAAATTAGCCAAATTTTGTAATTGGATAACAAGCTAGCCGTTTTGTAGATTTTTTCCAATAATAAATAAACTGTTGTTACCAATGCTTTACAAACACAAAACGAAGACGAGTTTCCGGTAAGCAATGTGCTGTAAATACCAATACAAATACCTATATATAATATTACACGAGTGACTGGACATTGACGGAGACGTACTTTGATAATAATGATGAGTAATCAAAAGAAATCAAACTAACAATCAGCTGACCTATTTGTATATTATAACTCCAACGTTTACAGCGAGTCGACGTCTGATTTGTGGAAAAGTTTGGGTCAGACATGTTGTGGACGTGTTTTTGATTTTACAGAAAGATAATTAACCTGTGTTAATTAGACTTGTGCCATGTCAAGGACAAATGATTGAAACTTGACATAAAGAAAATTTATAAAGGTTGATTTTTCACACAATCTACATGTTATGTATATAATCGATCGGGGATTTTCAATTATTATCCATATAAAAAAAAGCAATAATAAGATAGTCAAAAGAATTTCACTTGAACAGAAAAATCTATATTACTTTCACAACGTGTAGACACAGCTTTTAATATAAAAATAAAAACATCTTCAAAGCAATCAAAATACATGATGCAATTTGTTAACAGGCAATAAACAATGTGTTTTAACTAAAAAAAAATATACGAGTATCTTATCTCAACACTTATCACTTTTGAGAACGTTTCCAAGCAACTTAATCCTTAATTGTTGCTCACCACAAGCCAAAATCAATGTCACCAATTCAAGATTCCACATGTTGCACATATAGATCACTCCACAGATCACACTTTCAAATGAACCTCAAAAAATAGCAATAACAAATTAGCTGAGGAACTAACGACCACTTTAAAAATCTGTTGGATTGTCTGTCTGTCGCTGTTCACCCGCCAAATGCGGTCGCTCAACTGCGGTTAATTCCCGTATGTCGTTGGGACTTATATCATTTTTTGCCAAAGGTGGTTGACAGTTGTTGTTTTTGTGGTTCGCTATCGACTAAAATTGAATTGAATTGAAACTTAAATCAGGCCCTTACTATTTATGACAGCGACAACGACATTGGTCTCTGTTCCCCAATGGTAATCATGGAATACGCAATTTAAACAAAGTTGTCAATGGTCAGCAGTATGTAGAAATTTACTAGAGCTGTAAAAACATTGCGCCTTTCAAGTCACGCAAACTACCCATGAGACTATAGGTTAAAATTAAATTAATTGATTAATCTATTCTAGGAAATTATAATTTTTATATTATAAAAATACTTCCTAAATATCACAGCTTATCAATATTTAACACATCTCTATTTCAAACAGTTACTTTTCTACGTTGACAACTTTTGAATAATTAATGCGTATGCGTGTTGAAAATAAGAGTTGATTGATCAAATACTGCTTGTACCCATTGTAGTGAACTACTGCTAAAAGACAATTTGAAAACTTAGAAATTTTAGTTCTCAGTACATTGTCTGTTTATCAAAAAGGTCAATCACACTCTATTAGAATCTTGCGGATACTAATACTACTTACTTGTAATTAAATACGTTCTTATCTTTGTAAACCATTTGTATCTGAGAGATACTTAGACTGATTGCACTGTATTTATCTTTGAATTGCATAGCAATTGAGAACGAGCAAAGTCATTGGCACTTGCTTTAAAGTAATAACGAAAAATTCCACTATAATTAACTGCTCATTTAGCATTGTTGTAACATTGCTGTGGCAGAAATTCCCCAGTGATATAAAATTGGTAACAAAAGTGAATAAGCCAAGTAGTTTTAAGGTCAATTATAGTGCCAATCAATATGCAATCTTTGTTCGATAATATGATGTTGCAGTTGCAGAATCAAAACTCAATGAAAAGTCAAGAAATCTTTTGAATATTCAAGCTTTCGATAAGTTTTAAAATTGTGCCAAAGCTTGACGTCATAAGCGTTAATGACTCATAAATAGTCTGTTGCTGTCCCTTTCTGAATGGAAACTTTACGCTATTTTTTATTTTTTTTCTTGTGACTTTTTGGCTTCAAACTGATTTATTTGCATTGCTGTTTAAGTAGATGTATGTGTTAAGCATTATTCACAATACGTCAACTTCCAAACAGTTGTATTATTGTCTGCGACTGAAGGTCTGATGCCTTTAAGAAGAAATCTTCTGAAAATACTAGCAAAAAAAAAAGCACTTACATTTATCTGCGATAATACACGTATTGTGACCAGGTAGCTCAACTTGGTAGCACTCTTCATGTTGCTCAAGTCACTAATTACTTTGCGGTTAATGGCAAGGTGAAGAGTAAGTGCTTTCTGCTCGCGCTTTGAACTCAACGCTAAAGCCAGAAAAAATTACACCATAATTCGCGTATATTTATATTTGTATATAAGAAATTGTCGCTCAGTTTTCTAAGTTCCACAAAGAAAAGACATTTCATTTTCGGCTGGCCACACAACAAAGTCTATGGATACAGTTGTAAATGCAGAATGTGTGAAATGTAAATATACAAATTACAAAAAAAATGGAAAATATTTTTAAGTTTTTAATTAAATTCAACATTTTTAATTATTTGTATACAGTTGCTATTATATATATAAGTAAATTACATTAATCAAAATTATGCCAAATTTGCTATGATTTTAAATCCCATTAATATTTTCCAACTTTCTATTTCCTCGCCGTCTATGATCAATGTTCAAAGAGCAAAACACTATTGCATCAATAATCATTAGACCCGGTTGGCATTTGAAAAACTGTTAGATTAAAGTGGGTATATTAGGTGTACTTATAGCTAGAAAAAATCCCTCATTTACATCGTGTTGTTGAAAACTGTAATAGACTAAAGGGTATACCATTGGCTAGCAATTTTATTTATGAAATGTTTGCTTTTAATTAAAGTGCAGCAGTCAATAAGTGCGGCTTGCTTTGCTCAATTTCCGCCTATTGAATGAATTGTTTCGATGTGGAAATAAAAAACCAGAACCACATAAAACTCATATGCGAATGGACGTGAACATTGTAGTTGCGACAAATAATTCAAAATATGCGCAAATGAACGATTTAAATAACAAGTTCGCGTAATATGCGGTAAACTCGGGAATGTGAAGTGCAGGATACAATTCACATAATTGCGGCTGAGGATGACACGTTCTCGATGAAATTGAGCGCATTGGAAATAGGACTAACTATTTAGGCATATCCTGCTTAACCAACAGACAAAACTAAACAGCGCTTAACTACATATTTTAGTTTATAAAATCAGCCTCTTCTGACATTCGTTCAAGTTCAAGTGTACACAGTAAAGTAAGTAAAGCGAAAGTCACTTTTTTATGAATTCCGAAAGCAAGACCGTAAAACCAATAATATCAAACTAGACTCATTATCAAGCCAGTGGCATTTAAGAGCATCGCTTCTCTCTGCAACATAAGGAGGCAAAAGTAAGAGAGCTTTGCAGCAAGTAGCAAGCAGCAATCAGCAGGCTGCATGCCTCTGCAGCATCCCAACAAACTAAGCAACAATTTTCATTGATAAAAACGCTGGCAGTTGTGTCCTGTGCCTCAGTCGTACGCGAGCCTTCCGACAGTTTCAGTCGGTGTTTGTGACAGATGCTGTGAACACAACTTTTTGGCGCCTCGACGTGTTAAAGCAAACAAATCCTCGGAATATTATTTAAATATTACGTATACGTCGCCGTGTCTCGTTGCCGTCAAACAAATAAATCGAAATGAAATTTATGAAATCGCTTTAAATTTAGCAGCAATAATTCGCGAAATCTGCTTGTAATAACTGACAAATAAAAAGATCTTGCGTCTCATTGGCGCCACTTGACAAAGTTTTAGTTTTAGGGCAACTTTTGCATTTGCTAAGGTCAAAATATAATTTAGGAAAGTTTACGTGGAGTTTTTGCTGCCAACCAAGTCTCACAGGTAAATATTTTCAAAACAAAATTGAAAACAAGGAAAAACCATACTTAAGATTTAAAGAGAAGGGAGCAAGTTTTCTTAGTATTTCATTTGTGGTTGAGATGTTACCCTCTGACCCATATATAAAACACTTTCAGACATAACAAACAGATTTTAAGAACAGGAAATAACGTTTCTTAGTATTTAACTTGTGGTTGAGATGTTACTCTATTACCCAAATATGAAACACTTTCAAACTTTTAAAATAAAGTGATTTCATGATGTTTATTAAAAATGTAATGAATAAAGTTTTACTTAATTTCTCGTTTATATTTTATTGTAATTTTGATCTGAACATAGTTCTAAAATAAGCACTATTTAATTATAACTTATAGAACAAAATGTTGATTGCGAAACTCTTTTTTAATATATTGCTGACGTTATTTATTTGTATTAAATAATAGTTTAAATTTATTTATTAAATTCCAAACTCTGTAAAAGTGCACAAATATTTTATTTGCCAAAACGATTCTCTTTATCATAACTTTTTTACTTCTGCACTTCAGCATAAAGGGTTTGATTGTAACCAATTTATGGACATGTTTACAGAAAATCAAAAAGCAGAAGCAACAAAAAAAAAATAAATAGATGTCTAGTATATGTACATACATGAATAGTAATTGACCAATGTCAAGAAATGAACCTTAAATGTCGAGCATTGAAATATAAAAAATATTTTGCTGTTGTAGCTGAATTTTTTTTTGATTGAATAACTTTGCTTTGATTCAGTTTTGTTGACAAGTACTTGAGATTGGGCTTGTATTGGCAATCAGAGACCTTTTCGTAACTACAAGTTTGATAAATGGCAGCAATAGAATTTAAATTCGTTTTTTTTAGTTAACAGTTTGAATGTAACAAAGAACAAGTATACATATGTATATAATAATTTGTTGTTGAACTAAGCAGCTTAAATTGTGCAGAAGAATCAACGTGTCCGGAATTGTTAGAATAATCAACGGAAAGTAGCGATTTGTCACGGGTACAACAGTTTCTCTGCTTTCTGTTGCCTTTGTTTGTGTGACACACCTGAGTGGACGCTGAGCTTTGTAGCATTTATCAAAAGTTCTTGTAAACAAGTCCTTGCATCACTCAGGCGGACTGCATCAAGTGGCCGGCCGGCTGACTGAACAGACATGGGACAGACCTGAGTTGCCCTCAAGCTGTTGGCCTTCAAGCAGCTCACTGACAACTGAAACCTCTCCGGTACGGCCTGGAGTATAGACCCCCAGTATAGTACAGTACAGTACAGTGGGCACATACTTGTCCAACATCGTCCATATGTGGCGACGGATGATACTTGAGCTGCGACATCTACACTGGGTATGAAATATGTAGTAATGCATTCATAGTTGGTAACTTAAAGAGCCGGTAAACTGGCGTTAAAGCCCAGCAAATTGAATAGGTTGACATGGCAAGTCCTCCTCCTTTTTTTTCGTGCTCTTCTGCAGATATCTTTCAATAGTTTTCATTTAGGCCTTTGCTCGGTAAGAGCCTGGTTGATGGCCGCAGCCTTGAGCCACAGTTGCTACACGTTTGAGTGGACTACAAAAACATTGCATTTATGTCAACGGGCGTGGTTGCAATGCGGTATAAATTGCCGCACATAAGTGAAAAATAGTGAAATGAAAACCAGCGCAAGCATAAATCAATACAGTATATCCCACAGTTGAGGGAATTGAGAGGGGTAATCGGGGGAGGGGGGGGGACAGCCTGTTGCCTGGCGAAAAAGTGGCATATTACATGCAAGCAACCAACATTGGCCTTAGCTCAGCACAACCGAATGCACACACGGATAAGCACACACACCCGCACACACACACCACCCCAAACACACATCAACTTATAGTCATGAACGTGCGAATAGTCGTCTGCCTGTACGTCCGTCTGTCTGCCTGTCCGTCTGTCTAAGTCAGCTATGTCGTGAAAATTCGATTTAAAAATCATAATGTTCACTTCAAATTACTTATGAATACATTTGTGCACTCGTTCCATAAAACTATACCTCTCGACTTGTTTTCCCTTCCTTAAAATCATCATGCTCGAATTCTTGTTTTTTATTGAGGTTATCAAAAACTTGTTGACAACTAGCAAATGGATGGCAAAAAATGTAAAGTTCCCGGAATTTTTGATGAAAACAAAAGCCTAACAGTGCTCTGACTGTCGACCTGTCTGTCTGTCTGTCTGTCTGTCTGTCGTTCCTGTGGTTCTCTCTAGTTAATCAACGTATTTTTCCAAGCAGAATTTGTTAGCTTGTGCCGAAAGTAAAAGCGTTACATATTTTTAGCAATTAATGAAATATTTCTCAAAACTTTGCTAAAGTTAACAAGAAAATGAGAAAGAGTTTAAGCAAAGCATTCATTTGTTATGTTGTGCATCTCTAACAAATGATTAACTACTTTTTCTTTGTGCTGACAGCTTAAAGTACTTCTCAGAAATATATTATAGAACATAATCTGTCTTTCTATTCCTTACTATCTGTTTATTTGTTAAGTATAATTCTTTGTGTGCTGGGGCTCAAAAGAGTCAGCAAGTTATTGCAGTTCAATTTATTATACTTTGTCCGAAATGAATTTAATATCAACAATATCAACAATTGTAATTTAACTTTTGCATTACACACTTTTTCTATCAATATTCGCCTTTTTTGCGGTTCATTTAAAAACAATATTGACAGCGAACATTTTATGAAGCGAGATCAGCGATAAAGTAAAACTGAAAGCGTTGGAAAAACATCAACGACAGACAACGAAATGAAATTGAAGCGTTATTTAAACAAATAATTGTTGCATGCTTTTAGGCGCGCATTTTTGCAATTTCCGCTGCCTCACACTTTATTCAATTCCGTTTCACTTTCGCAAGTGCAGTAAATTGTTTCGGCACCCTTCGTTTTCATCTTCCATCTCTTTCGCATGCCCGCGGTTAGATAGTTGTGTAATTTAATTGTAAGTGCAGCTGCTGAAGAAGAAAGCATCTCTTCGGCTATTAGTGTTAGCAAGTACATAGGACATATCTACTTTTATATGGCTTAAAAAATAGCCAAAGCAAATTGCTTTGAATTGTACACGAATGCATTTAGATGACAGATGATGCACATGATGTAATATTTTAGAAATGCACTCGTAACTTAGGCGATTACATTAGATTTGAATTGGACTAAGAAAGGAGTTCTTACAAATCAGAAGATGTAACAACCAAAACGTGATTCAGTTCGCAATGGCAAATAAAAGAATTCTCTGAATTTCGGTTGAAATGCAAATGTGCTTAAAGGGTCACGCCAGTGTGAATGGCAATTGGAAAGAGAATTGGAGAGTGCCAATGGATGAGCAGGATAAGAAAGGATAATTTACAGTCAGCACCAGCCATTGTCGTTGTTCACAATTCGAAAAGAATCACACAATGGCTGCTAGTTTAATTAAGAATTCCCAAAAACAAAAACACTTAATGTAAGCTACACTTAAAATTGAATTAATTTAAAGAACACTGTACTATTCATCTAATTAAAATACATCTAGATTTTCTTTTTAACAATTTACATAAAAAAAGTTGAACTTTAATGCGCTAAAAGTCTTTTCAATCTATAAATAAATAATAAAATATAAAGCCAATAGAACTTTAAGCGGCATTTCTATCTAATATACTAAATAAGTTAAATTGCCATTCACATGGCAATGATTAATTGACCCATAAATTGTGACAGAGCCAATAACAATGATAAGAGAAAACGTTTTGCATGGCACAAAAGGACCAAAAGTCTGTGGAATTTGAACTAAATGTGTTTATGGTACTCTTGTTTTATTGGCAGTACAAAAGTGCAAAGAGCATTTGTCGCATGCCAACGGCCTTTGGCCATTGACAAACTCTTACTCAAATTGGCAATGGCCAATTAGTGCCAATTATATGCACATACATTGGAGTTGAGTATAGTTGACAAATAAACAAAACTAGCTCCATTCACCAAAATCTACAATACCTCAAAATTCAGTAACAAAGAAAGGCGCCTCTTAAGTTGTAAATAAATATAATAAGAAGACGTTTGCGAGAAAGTGGCCCCTGGGGCCACTTTGTGTTTTCCTTCAACTATATGTAGTTGAAGCAGTTGTTGCATCTGGAACGTCTCTACAGCTGTTGCTTGCTTTCCTCAAGAAAGTTTTCTTGGCTACCGATGCTCTTGGCAAGAAGTTATCTTTCAGTGCCAACAACTTGCAAGTGCTGCTTATGTTTGAATTGCTGTTGAAGTTTAAGGTTCTCAGTTTGTGTTTGTGTTTGTATTTGTGTTTGTGTTTGTGTTTGTGTTTATGTTTGCATTCAGAAGCACTTACGGCCGTATAATGATTCTGACGGATGCGGTCCGGTTTCAAGTTATTTAATAAGCAATTAAGTAGATTTAATTAAAACGTTCGCTGCGCTGACGATTTACATAATCATGGGAGAAAATCGTGATTCATATTACATGGTCAGTATAGCAGGTGATAAATGAAATGGACTATTAAGTATGTCCACTACAAGGTCGAACATTGATTTCGATTTCCTTTTGCTTTTAGCCTGTACAAATTAACAAAGCAACAGCAACAAACAATGTCTTAGAAGGGCGTCTGCAAATGCATTTGAATATCTGCATAAACTCATCGATTAATAAATAAATTATACCAAGTAAGCACTTGTAAATCGTCTTAAAATTTAATATCATTTCAAATTCGAGAAGCGCCCATGAGCAGTGTGTAATGTTTTCACTCTTGATGACTAATTTAATTCACAGAATATTTCTAAAGACATCTGCAGTTGCTTTCAATAGTCTCACTTCACAAAATGCCATTGACAAATTTGCTAAATTATATTTTCGAATAAAGCAATTTGTTGAGATTCTAAGAAATGTGACAAATTGTGTTTATTGTTTAATGTTACAATTTTCTGAATGGTCAAGTTCAATTAATGTACAATGTCAATACTAATAACATTACAAAAACGCATTTTCAGATTTCATGATATGTGTATATTATAAATAAATATTCATTGTTATTCCTATTTATTTGCAGATAATCTTTTTATTTGTTTTGCAATTAACTATTAAAAATCATATTAAATATTTATATTATTGCTTAATACCCATTGAAAATAAAACGGGGTATTTCGATGGGAATTGTTAATTGAGAGAAATATTTAGAGACCTACAGAGAGTTTAAAAAAAAAAAGCCAAGAGTAGTATATATTTTAAGTGCAGGATATATCCTAGTCAAGCATTTTTTACACAATTTTGATTATTTATTTAAAAACAGTCATTTTTTTTCGAAATAACAACTTGTGCTGATTAAAATGCATGGAATTTCTGTCGCTTTAATTAAAAAGTCCAATGAAAATTGCTCTGTTGTTTTTGTTGCTTAATAATATTGTAGTTTGTAAATGTAGCTTTAATGTCGGAAATATTTCACTAAGACTACACATTTCGCCTCATCTATTTTTGGCCCAGTTGTCCGACAATGTTATTATTTTCACATTGCTTTACTTAAAGTTTATCTATTCATTTCTCACCTGGTGGCTAGACCATAAAAAGTTATGCTTTCGTTTATGTAAGACAAAACAGAAAGTTTGATTAAGTGTTAAGTGCGCCACAGAAATCCTGCAACATCCTTACGAAATTGTGCTTCACTTTAATGAAAGCACTTAGTGAGAAATATACAAATTTCAGTTACCTGTAGCTAAATGTGATTTAAAGATCCCTCGAATTAAGGAAATAGTAAAATCTTTAATTAGATTGATTTAAAATTCAATTTGAGTTTGTCCTTAAATCTAAACTCCTCCTCCTTTTAAGTTTATTTTAAACAAAAGCAACTCATGCAATAAAGGAAAGATCAATTACGCTAAATTGCACTTTTATTTGTGTTACTTTAGGTCAATTGGATGGGATTAATGGAAGCCAACTCTAGAGTCAACATGCCGGTGTCCAGGTCGCTGGACAGCATTACCAATTGCTGTAATTGAGCTAATGACAAGTGAATAAATAAAGCCGGAAAATCTCTGCCAAAGTCAACTCTCCGTGCAAGTCACGTGGCACAGACAACATTCGGTTGCAGCAACAATAGTTGAGTCATTTCAACGGTCGTAAATTCAGTAAAGAGTCTGGAGCAAGCACAGCATGGAGACCATCATGTCGTCATTGCCCACATTGACAACTAACGAGGGCAGTCTATGGATAACCAGTGCTCTCTCCGAGGTGCTATCCAGCCGTAGCTCTGGAGCAGCGGAAAATGCAACTCTCGCTGCTGCTGCTGCTGCCACAACAACAGTTGCCGCTGCGGCGGCGGTGGCTGCAACAGCATCAACAGCAGCTGCTGCCACGGCGAGCGTTGCCAAAGTCCATGACAAACATCCGCATCATGTGAATGACAATGGCACAGACTTGAGGTGAGTGTGAATCTGTGTCTGAGTACTGTAAATGGATTCTACGATTCAATTTCCCCCATTTTTCAATTTGATTCGTTGCTCTCGGATTTGGCAAAGTGCAAAAATAGATAAAGCCGTTGTTTCTCTGAAATTGAGAAGAATTCAATCATAAGTATTTGACTACGAAATACCCTTTGAGCAGCCCAATGATACTTAAATTCTATGTAAAAAAAAAATAAAAATATATATAAAAATAAATATTAGAAATAATTTTTGATTAAATTAAGAGTATACTCAATTCCATTTATTTATAAATTATAGGTGCCAAGTATATATATATATATTATCCTTAAAGAGACTGCAAGTTTTCCAGAAATACAAAAATAAAATAAAATAAATCCTAAGAAACTATCTTCAAAATCTTTTCCATTAATTGCGAAATTTTGAGTCTCTAGCTCTTATAATCTTTATCGTATTCAAATGGACGGACTCACACACTTCCGTTCTGTTAATTTTCTAAAATTTGTTTATTTAATTACAGTTCATATCCCGGGTATATACACTATCGTGACAAATATGATCTGAGCTATATAGCCAAAGTAAATCCTTTCTGGCTGCAGTTTGAACCACCGAACACCAGCACCTTTTACATCATGGCGGGACTGTACTGTCTGATCTCCGTTGTGGGCTGTATTGGTAATGCATTTGTGATCTTTATGTTTGGTAGTCGCAAATCGCTGCGAACGCCGGCAAATATATTGGTCATGAATCTGGCGATTTGTGATTTTCTTATGCTGATCAAATGCCCGATTGCCATTTATAATAACATCAAAGAGGGTCCAGCTCTTGGGGATACAGGTAAGTGTCCTGGAGAATTACGATTAGTTTTTTACAGATCTCTCACTTCTGCAGCCTGTCGGATTTATGGATTTGTGGGTGGACTTAGTGGCACCTGTGCCATTGGAACACTCACAGCTATAGCCTTGGATCGGTATAATGTGGTGGTGCATCCACTGCAACCACTCAGGCGCTATTCACGACTGCGATCCTATCTGATTATCTTTCTCATCTGGTGCTATAGTTTTTTGTTTGCTGTGATGCCTGCACTGGATGTTGGGTTATCTGTCTATGTGCCCGAGGGTTATCTGACGACCTGTAGCTTTGATTATCTGAACAAGGAGACGCCGGCACGCATCTTTATGGCATTGTTCTTTGTGGCTGCCTATTGTGTGCCACTTACCTCGATTGTCTACTCCTACTTCTATATACTCAAGGTGGTGTTTATGGCCAATCGTATACAGTCCAACAAGGACAAGGCCAAGACCGAGCAGAAGCTGACGTGTATTGTTGCAGCCATAATTGGTTTGTGGTTCATCGCCTGGTCTCCATATGCCATTGTGGCCATGATGGGTGTCTTTGGCCTGGAGCAACACATTACGCCACTGGGCTCCATGATTCCTGCGCTCTTCTGCAAGACGGCTGCTTGTGTGGATCCCTATCTGTATGCCGCCACACATCCAAGATTTCGTGTCGAGGTTCGAATGCTCTTCTATGGACGTGGTGCGCTTCGACGTATGTCCACCACTCGCTCCTCCTACATGACACGTTCCCGTTCCTCCTTCACGCATCGTCTGCGACCCTCATCGGGGGAGTGTGATACCCGCAATGATCCTTACGTGCTCAACAACAACCTGATGATGGTGCCCGAGGAAACCGAAGAAAATGAAGAAATTATTGTTGTCGCCGAGTTAAATAATTCTAGCTGCACAAACATGGAACAGAGTAAGTTTTAAGGCATACTAAAACATAGTGAAAGTCAGGGAAATATTTAAATATAATATTTAAAGAGCTACAGCTAAAATTCAAGTATATTGTATAATTGTGAATATAAAATTAGATATTCAGTCCTGTTCCGGTTTTCACTTCCTATTTAATCGGATTTAAAAAAATGTATTTGGGCTAAATCGTGCAAATCTTGCCCAAAATAAAACCCTGAATAGGCCTGATAATGTATATATTTATATAAATGTATAGAAAATTAAGTTCTCATATTAATAACTATAAACTATAAATATAAATATATATATTCCAAATTTACTTAGCTCTCGGTGTTTGCTTTATTTTAACCATTTAGCAAAGAAATCTTTAAACATATCTGAGTTAAGTAAATGCGAGGACTTGTACCAATTACATTTGTAGATGCTTCTACAAATGCTTTGGCATTTAGACATATTTCGCTTCCCGTTGAGCATTTCAATTATAAAATAGAATGAAATGAAATACTTAACCATTGTCTACATGTCTACAATTTGATGTCTGTCGCGATTATTGTTGTTGATGTCCTGCGGCGTTTTTCCTCCTTTATGATAATAAAAGCTGAATGTAATGTATATGTATAGGTAAACATAAATACATAGTACCTGCATATACACTTAAGTATGTGCTGCTTTTGTGTGTATATATATATATAAATAGAAATGTCAAAAGGTGGTCAAATGAGCTTACGACGTATTTGTTAATGTCAGAAAATACTTATAATACTCACACTCCAAAGTAGAAGCTTCTAAGTCTAGCTTAAGTTAACTAGTTAGTTTATGGCATGTCAGAAAAAGAGCGGCAACATTCGTACAAACAGAAGTGTATCTTGTGGATACGTAATATGATATAATACGTAAATTCAGGGAAAATCATAATAATCATACAAAAATACAAACACTTGAGGGCAAATGAACGAGCATGAATAAATACTTAATCGTATTTGAGCTACATTGAATTCACAATAGTCACATTGAATTCGAGTCAATAAATTGATAATTGATATGATAAGCTTACTGACATTTTTGTGGCATTACTAAGAAAATGTATTAAATCAAACTAAAATGACAAATAAATCAAACAAATTATTGTAATTTTGATGTATAAATGCTATAAATGCATATTAAATTTAATATTTACATACATATATATTTACATTTATGATAGACTTTTTTGTGCAATATTGTTGTAGTTCTTACGTATTTTATTTTCTATTTTAAGCGCTGTTAAATGAAAGGGGACTTAACCAGACCCAGTGAGTACTTGTACCTTACAAACCAAACAAAAAATATATTATAAAACTAAAAGCTATGCCAAAAAATAATTAATAATTGTAAGTGGAAATATATCACGAATTTATACTCTTTAAGTGTTTTGTGCCCTTAATTATCTGTATATAAATGTCAAATTGCCAATAAAACTTATATAAATACAAATGCATATGAATATTCCTGTATAAGTATATATGTATACATAAGTTTGCTCAAGAAAAATTTTAACATTCAGAACAATAGAACAATAGTAAAAAATGCTAAAAGAGACCTGGAAAAATTCTAATTACAAATGTAAAATAATATTAGATGTAAGTCGATGTCTAAATACCCTCAAAGAGATTCCATATAAATTGCTTATGTTTTTTATACACATATATTTAATTAAAAGAGAAAACTACAATTACTACTACAATTTATATAATTTTTTATATTGTTTATATTAACCAGAAATGATAAGCTGTTTGCAAGTAAAAAAAAACATTACCATGGATAGAGTGTAAATATTTGCTTTTGTGGACAAAGTGTAAATTTGTCATAGAGAACAATGGAGTGAATGAAGAGGTACATACTTATGGCAAATAGGACACAGTGTCCCTAAAACAATGCACAACCCAAGCAAACAGTGAATCAAACTGCAGCAGAGACAAAAAACAAGAAACGGAAAGAGAAAAACTTAATTAACATATTTAAAATGCATTGTGACAAAACTGTAACATTGCGATTATCATTTAAGTTTGTGTTTAACTTTGTTTAAGCTAATTGTATTTAGCAATTTGTAGTAGTAATGTAATTGTATTGTATTGTTGTTAACATTTTAGGCATACATAAGAATATATATAAATTAAATAAATATGTCCCTTTTCTTGTTTAATTTACAGATCGATATAAAACAACTTCATTTAGTAAAAGGTTAGTTTAGTTGGCAGAAATCCAATCAAATAAAACAATTTGTTTAAAAAAAACACACTTAATAAATCCCCAGTGAATCTAATTACCATGCTGACTGTTTGTATACAAATCAACCACATTGAAGCAGACTCAACAGGTGCACAGAGAAGCAAGAAACAAGTTGTGAAAAGACTCGAAAAAGAAGAAAATCATATACGTACATATGTAAATACTCGATTTTTATGTAGATCTGAGAGTAAGGTAAAGCCAGACCTGATGTCAATGCAATGGTCGTTGTCTGACCGGCAGCAACAGTGCGTATACGTAATGCTACTGCTACAAAAGGCAACGCATGCATTTCCCTTTTAACCTAAAAAATTCCCACTATTTTTCAGAGAGCATACCAAGACAGAGAGAGAGAGAGAGAGAGAGAGAATAAACCGACAGTAAATATATGCATACATACAAATATATCTACTTATATAGATAGATAGACGGAAGTGAGGGTGTCAACAGCTGAGAGCTGCGTCCCAGTATTTTGTTGTTAGAACTCATTGGCCAGACAACGACAGCGACGCCGATGCCGGCGTCGGCGCCGGCGCTAGCATTGCCGATGGGTTTGTTGCCGCTGCTGCCGCCGAAGCATCGTGTTCAAGTCAAGAGCAGAATTTACACGCAGCCAGCATAACACAAAATTCAGTCGGCTTTTTCACGACGCGCCCGCGGTTGTTGTTCCAACCAAGATTTTTTGACAGCAAATTCAAGTGCATCGTTGCCTGTCATTAAATATAAAATAATTCATTTTTTACTCAACTCTATTGTGCTATTTATAAAACACATAATGTTACAGCAATAGTGCGAAAAAAAAAAAGAGAGCGTGAGCCGGTGGCATAAAGGGGGAATGATTTGAGGGTCTTTCGGTGTGTATATATTATTGGCAGCATCCCATTCAAAGTTTGAGCTGCAAAACCAACTCCCACGTGTGTGGGTGTGTGCGTGGGAGTTTTTGTGAATATTTGTGGTTGTAGTTGCTTTTAGCCCTACTAAGTTTCTTTTTTTTTGAGGCGACTTAATTTTATGTCGATTTTTCAATGCCTGTACCCGCATTTTGTGTTCTTTGCCATGCTGTATATACTTTGTGTACAGACGTTTAACCGGCTCCGTTACCGTCTCCATTTGCGTCTCTGTCTCGGCCTGGTTCATTGTACTTGTGCGCAAATGTGCGAGGATGCAGCGCTCCCTTCGGAGGAGGAAGCAGCTGAAAGCAATTTGCAATCAACAACACAGACATGACAGCGCTACAATTGTATTCCATTTGATTCTAATAGTTGAATGTTGACTGAGTGTGCTAGTGTGTGCTTGTTGTGTATGTAACTGTGTCTGTGTGTATGTGTGAGTGTGTTTGTCGATTCACCATATTGTGATGGAAGCCAAAACAAATATTGACCAAACAAACGTCATGCCTAGGCAGTGGCAAATTCATATTGCCAGCGATTTATCTCAATATATATAAACACATATAACTGTGCATGCTTGTTATGCGGGTGAAAGGTCACAAATAAAGCTCTATGTCGTGCCCCAAGCACATCATTCAATGCATTCTTAATATATGTATCATTTAATAGAAACAAACACACACACACGCTGCGTATGCGTAATATTCTTGCATATCGAAGCAACTTTAATGCCGGCTCTTAAATGTTGCATATGTAAATCACAAACACTTTTATGGCTTGACTGTAAACAGTGGCAGCAACAACAACAACAACAATAAGCCGCTGGCGCCTAGACAAAGCGTCTGTCGCACTCCAAGTAACAGCAACAACAACAACAACATCAACAACGGGAGCTGGCAACGACAATTGAAGGAGACACAAATGAGCATGCAAAGAACAGAACTCAATGGGAAATAGCGACTGCCTAGACACACCCAGACATTAACAAGCCCAGCGGGTTGCACATAGCGAGTGTCACCCTCACATTACACATACGACACGTTGCCAACGTTGCCTGCTCTGCTCTCTACAATGCAAGTCAAGTGATGAGCGCGTTGACTGTTGACGGTTTTACTAGCACGAGTATAATTATTATTATTGTTGTTGTTGTTGCTGTTACTGGTGCTGGAGGTGTTTGTTTACATGCAGTCTTTAGAGAAATTGTGTGCTTGTCTAAGAGAGAGATTGGAGGTCTGTCCTATTGTCCTGTCAAGCTGCACAGCTCAGACATTTGATTTTATATGCATTTTGCAAAGTAGCGCAAAGTTTAATTTAATGACTTGACAAACAAAAGGGCGAGAGGGTAATATCCTGTCAACTCTTGAAATAAGATATATTGATAAGAATGAAGGGAGCCTACGATACGCTAAAGTTAAATAAATCTCTAAGTACAGAAAGTGGAAAATTCTGTAATTACACTTCAAAGAACTCTTGAATTCTTTTAGATTTTCAAACGCTAAATTTTAGATAAAGACTCTGACTTCTTTTGTCGTTAACAAGAATAATAAATTTTAATAAATCTTTGCGCCATTCATATTATAAAAAGGACGTTACTTCTCTGCTTAATACAAGTATGTATAAATTAGCTATCGTACTTAATCTTTAATCAAGTTGGATTCGTAGTTACAAACAATTTGTATTTACTTTTCAATTAAATTGAATATCAAACAATGCGACTGATGGGCTTCCCAAGTTTTCCATGTGAAATCTACGGTTTATCCCTTTGAATCATGATTCATTAACCATTCACCGCACTATCAGCCCAAAGTAATGTACTTGCATATGTTGTGGTTTCTTATACTTGGTGTGAGTATTGTTAAAATCAAAGTCAAATCAAAGTCATACGAATGCGGTTGGTGGCACAAATAATGCAATCGAATTTATCGCAGAGTAAAACGAAATGGAGGCTAATTTAAATTAGATTTTACTGCCGTTTCACTTTCAAGCACAACAAGAATTTCGTTCTCAATTTGAAAAATGTTAATTTTCTGTTCGGTTCTTTGGTTTTCTCCCTTTCGCATTCCATAATTTAAACACCAAAAAAAGTATTCATTGAAGAACCATGACGTCAATGTGCAAGTTGCGTTTGTTTTTGGTTTTGCTTTGCTTTGCTTTGCTTTTTTTTTGTTTTTATTACAAGTATATTCGTACTGTGGCGCAACAACAGAAACAACAGGAAAAACAAATCGAAATACTTTTTCACTGGCAGCTGCAGATTCAGATATAGCGGCATCGGCATTAATTAAACTGATGCCCGACCGACTCTACGGCCGTGGAGCAGAGGCAGAGGGACTGGGGTAACACTTTTTTCGTTCATATTCTTGCCTCAAATTGTTGCCCGCACCCTTTGGACAGTGCTGTTGCAGTTGCAGTTGCCGCTTGCAACATGCATTTGGCATCGTCCACTATTCACATTGTGAGGCACTAATGACCGAGCGTTTTGCTTTTCTTATTTTTCTTTCTTTTTTTTTGGCAGCTGTTTCAGCAGGAGAATCGACATCGGAATGCATGCTGGTTGCATGTCTGCTCTGCCTTTTTGCCAGCGTATGAATTTATAATTGGTTCATTCTTCAACCAGTCCCTGTGCCCAGTGACAACTCAACTCGGCCTCTCAGTTACCTATGAGTACTCGTGAATTGCATTAAGTACTCAAAAAGTTCTCTGATGCAATGTACCAAATGGGCTCTCCAATGGTTTATGTTTTTTTATATTTCTACTCGTACTCGTATACAAAGTTTGCGAAGCGAAACCGTATTCCAACAATTGAAATGTTCTGATTGCGGGTCTTCTATTTATTTTCATAAGTAGAACAAATGTTTACGAAGTAAACAGCAACAAATTTTACGAATACAATTCATTAAATAGCGATAAACATTTAAAGTTGGTATTGAATGCAAAGAGACTGAAATGTATCTGTTTATTTCAATAGTTCAAATCAAATATTAATAGTCATTCAATCTGAGAATACTGAATTTAATGCATCTACCAGAGATTTTAAAATAGATTTGTTTCATTATAAATTTACGTAACTCGTAAATTTTGCAATAAATTTATTACCACATTAAATAAAATAATAAATTCAATTTGTAATGGAAAATAGTATAAAAGTTATTAATGATAAAAATAAAACAAATATATTTACAATAATATAATTATTTTTACTGTTAATCTTGATCATTTGTTGATCCTTTATCAGCAGTTATAAATTCAGAATCCGTGCTAAGATGCAGCTCAATCTTCTATTTCCTATTCACAAATAAATTTTGTATTTATTTAACATTTCTACATTTTTGCTTTCAGTTTAAGCATTAAAGGGTCATGGATTAAGAAGGATTAAAGTAAATGCAAGGCAATCCGTAAAGTCACACACCACTCAAAGATACCCAAAAGTTAAGCGTACTTCTTTGGCATTCGACAGCTGAATGATGTTTGATGTGACCTGGTTGCCCACCGCCTGTGGCTCATTGGCGCCAGCATTGATACCGCCGGCTCACATAGTCATCTTGTGGTATTTTTGGGAGAACTATGCACGTTATGTGGACCGTCATTTCTGTACATGCTCCTGCTGGGACACAGTATTCAAGGGCCCCTACGAATCGGGAGTGGCCGCCTACAAGCACATGTACTTCAATGCCACGCCCAATAGCTTCAAAATGTGGATACTCACGGTGTTTGCCGTTATTGCACTCTATGAGTGCATCAAGCGTCTCATTGCCCTAATCCTGCAACAGCGTGTACGATACTCAATGCTGCTCCTCTTCCTGCTCTCCATTTTCTCGCACTATTACGCCTGGTGGGCGTACATCAACTATTACAACGACGACTACTACAATCAATGGAATCACCAACTGTTCTTCACGGTAAGCTAGCTCAACTCTTCACCCAAGTCCAAGTCCAGGTCATTCATGTGTGTGTGTGTGTGTGTGTGTGTGTGCATGGACACCGGCTATTCATAATTTATTAGCAAAGTTCTGTTCAAAATGCCGATGCTCCAAACTTCCACAATATGCGCCGTGTTCGTGTTGAGCTCAACTTTTCTATTCCTTCAACCGTCGTACTACACGTGCAACACTTCTAAACTTGCGGCGGAACTCAGGGAACGCCCATCAGGCGCTGAATTACGAGTACAAGTCAAAGTACTCGAGAATCTAGATATCTATAAGGATAAGTCATGCACTGCCGTTGGCCGTGTAAAATATGTTAAATGCCCAAGGAAAAAGTTTGAAGCGGTTTGAAAAAAAAAAGAAGACGGCAACTTCAAGCTTGCGGCACGTTAATGAGCCACATCAATTGGCCATCGGATCAAGTACTTTCAATGCCAATACCCATTTCAAGTGGTTGTGAAAGCACAATAAATATTAAGGCAAATCATTCATAGTTCATTTATTTCTGAAGAATGCTTTAAAGCTGAAATTTTATGGCTTGAAATGGGAATTTGAATACGATTTACGAGATCCTATAAGGCTTTAAATTCACTCAAAATTTAAAGTTGTAAACTTAAAATTTATGGTCGGGATTTGTTTGAATTTGAATACTAATTTTCACATATATCCCAAATCAATTAATCAAATTTCTCACCAATTTATTGATTGATATTAATATATTTTTTTTTAATAATGCTTTAATACCTTTAGATTTTAAATACTATAAATTTATTTTTTTTTTCATATCTATCAGAAACTCAGCTGAAGAAAAGTGTTTAATATTTTTAAACTCGTATTCTACTTACAGATCACAGAGCTGTTCTCCACGGTGCTAGTGATGCACTTGGCCAACACGACGAACGTCGTGAAGCCGAAGAAAGTGTTTTGCATTGTGGGTATCGCTTTGCTGCACATTCTCGCCGGCAGCTTCGATCAGTTCTTCATGAATGTGGTGCGTGGCGAGGGGGCAGCACATCAGGTGGTGCGGGATATTGGCTTTATGCTGCCGGATTTACTGCACCTCTTCGTACCGCTTTGGCTGTTGCGGAAGGCACGAAGTGAGAGCTTCTCGACGCGTCCGTTCTACCGAGATCGGAAGCTGCACAGGGATATTGTGGCCATGTTGTGCTTGGTATCGTTGATGTTTGTACTCTGCACGATTTTGTGAGAACGAATTCTGCTGGGCGCCTATGAGGAGGTGCATGGCAAGATAAAACCCGCTCAGGATGCTGCCCTGATGCTATTGAATCATTATCGCATGCTGGCGAACAGTAATGTGCATAACTAGAGGATGGCTTGGCCGGGATGGACTGTGGACAATATGCTGCACTACTTGCCAGTAAGTGGGCGGGCGCAACCACGCCCTTATATGCTTATAGTAATCTCTATTCTTGTTTGCAATTGACGATTTGTGATAGTTTTTCTTTGGAGCAAATGAGTTTGTTCAAGCGCAAAAAAAAAAATTTAATATCGAGGCATATACTAAGTAGTATCAACTAATACTAATCAAAGTACATAATCAATGCGGCAAACTGTTGGCTTCCATTTAGAAACGTTGACCGATGCTCTGTTGAAACATATCCATCTAAATATCCCTTACACAATTGCACTAGGCACAAATAGAAGATCTTATTATACCATATCTATTCGAAAGAACGCTGGCTGGGTGCAGCTAATCGATCAGTAATATCAATAAAAATTAAATCGAATATCGAAACTTACAGATAATTAAAATAAGTACAACGAATGAACGAATAATTAGCATAAGCTATGACAAGGCATAATGAAATATTGAATACATTTTAAATAACGACCTCGACATCAACTTATTGCCAAGTATTGCATATTTTGTAACCCACCCAGTGTTATTCTATCTTAGCGTTAGATGCGATTTAGACTGTTGTTGGATAATATAGTATTATTATACACAGACACGAACCGAAATATTCCAGTACCGTAGTAGAAAAAATAATAATTAAATTTTACTAAATTAAAAATCGAATAATAATAATAATAAAAGAACCCCGTAGTAATCAAAACTAGCGTTAAACGATATTGTTATACATAAATACATGCGATAATATGAAATATGGAATAGCCTATAAATACTATGTATACACCCACACACAAATTGATATACATACATATACATATATTTTTAGTATACAACATTATATTAAATAAACATTAAGAGACTGAAAAAAATGATCATCAAGTAGTTTAAATAGATAACAAACCACCTGGTAAGTTCATAAAAGATTTCCAATTTTTGTTTTGTATTTATAATTAATTTTATTGAAATTTGAAAATTCTTTATTATGTCAGTGTCTGTGTAAACACACAGTGTATATAATAGTTTTTTTTCCATATATACATATGTTAAAGTATATTTCAAATATGCAATTGCATTTTCCAAAAATACAATTCGTTTTCATTTCGTTACTAAATGTTTAAAACTTAGCATTTTGTTTTACTACAAAATGATTCACTTGTTTCGTTTCTATCTTTTTGTAAATTAGAAGACATTTGAAATGATTTACATTATAAGTATATAGAGAGAAAAAGTTCGTATTAAATATAATGGAATGTCTATGTATTTATGTAAAATTGTACAATACATAAATGTAATTGGCTGGTTGACGGGGACTTAACTTAATTTGGTAAACAAAATATGTATAAAAGTCAACTAAACAAAAATGGACGGTTTTGGATGACTATTGAGATTTCAAAGTTCAAAGTACAAAAGTAAAATAAAATAGAATGCCATTAAACAACAAAATTAAAACGTTAAAATATGATAAGGTAAGTATGTAATTAGCAACCAATTGTTAACCAAATTTGAAGCATTAAACTTGACCAATATAATTGGCAGTGTTTGGGAAAAGCCTTGATAATATATCATCATATCATATTCATATCCTAATTCGTTTGATTGTGTGTGTACATATTTTAGAATAAGTCCATTGACTCCTTTGTGAGTTGCTGTTGTTTGTATGTTTAAGGCAATTGATTTTCAACAAAATTGCGGGTCTTCTTGTGATGTTTGCACTTAGATGAAAATCTCTGTACGCTTTCTGACCTGGTGACCCGTGGTCGAATGAAGCACAGCATCATCGGGGTCATCAGCTCCGTCGGCGCCATGATCTTCATGCGTCAAATAATCTCCTTTATGTCGGTGCAGATAGCGACCAATCAGGAAGAACATTAGCAAGAGCAACAGGAAAAGTATGACAAGCAAGACTGAAATAGAAAGGCGAGAAATTAAAACACAATCTTTGTTTTATGTCAAATTAGTAACTTACATGCGAGCAGCACAGAGTTCACTTCATTGTAAGCCTTGCGTAGCTTCTCCTCATCCACCAATGGTGGTGGCCTGGTCTCAATTTCAATGGGTGGATGCGTTACCGGCTCAACGCCGCAAAAGTCTTCAGTCAATTGAGCTAAGAATTATAAACAAATGTTGTAAATAAATGTAGATGTAATATCTAGAGCACACTTACTGCCCAGTGACTTGATATTATTAGGAGGATTCTGTTGGAACATCAGCTTGAGAGGATAAATATCATCGAACTGCACACGCGACACACAACCAACAAAACCGTCAGTCATCGAAACGTTTTTGCCAATGTACATGTATTGAATGTTATTAAACTGCGCATCCGCCGAGGCCTTAATATCAAAGGTATACTCCACAGGCTCGTAGTTATCTACATGCAGCACCACTGTTGATCCACTATTCTTGCGCATAAAGCGCACGTCGTGATATTGACCCAAGCCGAAATGCTTTTTAGGGAATATGATTTCCTGACGCTCAAATCCAAAATCAAAGACGCAACGCAAGTGACCTAAAATCGTGAAATTTATGGAGTTATTAAAAACATTCTGCCGATATCAAAATAGTTGTAAACGCACCTGAGTTTGAGATTTGAATAGTCAAATATTCGCCAGTTAAATTCGAAGAGAATCCCAGCAGGAAACCCTTTGGGATGGTCGTTGTAAAGCCCACACGTATGTTCTCAGCAATTGTGGAGCGGAATGAGCCTTCAAACTCGTAGCGTATAATAGAGCTGGAACGCAAATTGACGCCAATCTCTGCAAGATGAAAAAACATAAGCAAACAAATTTAAATATACAAAAAGCTTAACTTACCATCCGCACAAATGGGCCCCTTAAAGGCGCTCCAACGGCAGTCGCAGCTGTAACCATCGTAGCGCTCAATACAGGTGCCGTTGTTGAGGCAAGGACTTGACTCGCAGCGTCCTACACAGCCGGTGCTGATGCCGTACAAGCCTCGCATTGAATATTGCTTCAGATCGACCATTTTGCCATTGAGAAGCAGCGCACGGATGCAGCCGACGTAGCCATCGCGGTATTCGGTTGTAGCACCAATGACTAAATCCGAGGTAAGATGGAGAGCACGCACTGGACCTGGTGGTTCGCGCACTTCGGCCTTTATGGAGCCATCGACAACAAGACGCGCTTCCTTTCGGTTACGCTCCACGCTCACCGTATGCCAGTTGTTGTCATTCAGATGATAACTGGTGCCCACATTAACTCCCAGTGGACCGCTGCCTGCTTGATACTGGAACTGCAGTTTGTTGCCGCCATTCAAGCTCAACTTGATGTAATCCGTGGGTCCAGTGGCATGGAACAGTACGGCATTCTCTTGTGTGGTGCGGAACTCCAAATAGATATCGCCCGAGTGTCCCATGTCAAAGGGAGGCAAATTAATTGAGGCATCGGCTATGCGGAACGTAACCACATTGCTGAACAGATCGTCACCCTCGCAGCGCATGGGTCCAAGTGTGTAGCGACCTTGCTTCTCATCCAGCGGCGTGCCAGTGTCACCAAATTTAACCGCACGAACTGGTAGATGCTCCTTTTCACGGATATCACCGCCATCCTCCATCCATTCCAGGGAATTGGAGTCACAATTACACCACTTGGTCTGATCGTGACATTTGCCCAAGATTCCACACTCGCATTTACGCGAACCGGGCAAAGCACCTGCCCAATAATCCATTGGTTGATTGTTGCGCGAAATCCACCACGAGAAGGGACGGAAGTTACCAGCTTCAGCTAATAAGAATACAGAAAGTTAATGACCAAAGAAAGTCCGCACATACTATAAGTATTTACAGGGAGAGTTGAAAAGACGCGAGGAACGGCAAGAGTAGCTTAGGCGCTGCCAGCAGCTATGTGAGCGATTGAGCAGAGCTTCGATCTGCAGCTGATTTGCATCATACATGATTGACTGCTCAAAGGAACCCGGCTCCTGGAAGCCATCAACCGTCGTTGTGTGCTCCTGGCTGTGACTCAGCAAGGTTATGACTCGACCATCAGCTGTATAAAATTGGTATTAGATTTAGATAATGGAATAAGTGTATAATAATAATAATAATACACTCACAGTAAAACTCGCAGGTAACTGGGAAAGGCTCCAATGGACCGCTGCCATCCACATCGATATTCAGATTAACACGTTGTTGCACGTGCTGAACATTCTTCAGCGCCTGGCAGGATAATGGATTGTTGGCTGCAAAAAGGAATATAGAAATTAGTAATTATATAAATTCAAAGATTTCGTTGCAACTTACAGGTGTGGCAGACAGCACCCGCATAGCCTGTATGCGCACAATCGCAGAAGAACTCCATGCTGTTTTGATGGCACACACCCTTGTGTTGGCAGGGATTCGGATTACAGCGATCGATCATCTGGCAGGCATCGACAACCACCTCATCACCACAACAGACTTCCTCGCCCTGCACCCAATCCTGAGGTAACTTGTAGTTGCCATCCACAGAGATCAAACGCATGCAGCCCACAAAACCGTTCTTATCCTTGCCACCGGCAATGTAGTACAAAAGTCCTGTAGATATCTGTAGATTCTTGGTCGTTGTCATTGGCCGCTGATCGATGTTGACAATGAGGCGATTGAGCTCAATGGAAAGCACAAACGAATGCCATTTGCCATCATTGAACTGCTCCTCATAATTGTCTAGAATAATGCGTGGCTTGTCCTTGGCCACCAGATCGATCTTGACTTTTCCAAACTCCAAAAATACTTTGATATAACCGCCAGAGTAAAAGTCATGATGCACCATCACACCGCTCTCCTCGTAGGTGCGGAAATAGAAGGAGACATTCAAACGCTGTGAGTTTTCATAGCCCTTCAGCTTAACAAACGATCGACGTGTCGTGAAGGTAACAGGATAAATTGGAGGCGATGGACACGCATATATGGTATTCACTTTGGTGTACAAATAAGCCTCTCCCAGATCATAGCTGTCCTTCATAGTGCGTATAAAGTTGGTCGAGTTTAAATAAATGTTCTCCAGGCATCCCGAAAAGTTCTGTTGCACAATGAGACCCTCCTGCACGTTGGGTACTCCACCCAAATACAGCTCTCGATTCAAATTCAATCGGCTAAACTCTCCCTGAATACGTCCACGTACAATAACACGATCCACAGAGAAAATAATGTCACGCTTATTACGAGAGATGACAACATCGTGCCACACATTGTCGTCCAGCAGACTGCCCACCGAAAGCGATGTCATAATGCCCGATCCCAGATCCAGATTCAGCACCATTTTGTTATCCTTCAGCTGCAGGGCATAGTAATCGCCTTGAGTGCCACGGGAGTACATCATGGCGCCATTGGCAAAGGCGGTTTTGAAGCGGAAACGTATGGATTCCCGGGATGAGGCAATTGGCTCACGACGAAGATCATAACGCACCAGACCAGTGCCATTGAAGTATAGATTCTCCGATACTATAAAAGATGATAATAATAATATGTTAAATTGTATTTGATTATAACTAAAGTTTTCTTACTGTATTCACAGCCGTAGAGCTCGACACGCATGGAGATGCGATCATGCCAGCGAGTGGGATTAATCCTCACCCATTGTGCGATAATGGGCACCTCGAATACATTGTAATGTATGGAGTTGCCATCCGAGTTGCCCTTGAACATCTGAAGATTTAAAAATCTCATTAGCATATACAAATCAAATAGAATTTGCTTTCACCTTAAAGAAATGTGCATTTAGCTTAGTTTAATTATTAGTTTACTTGAGTTTAGTTAGCTTTTTGAACTTAGATCTAGAGTTAGTCACACAGTACCTGGGGCTCACTCGTGGGATTAACATACGAGCGCCAATATTCGCCATCATCGGAATATTGGACAATGTACTCCGTCACGAACTCATCGGTGTGCATGCGTCCCATGGTAGCAATCTTACGCACCATGACCGCCTCGCCCAGATCGAGTGTTAAAAAATGGTTATACGTATTCTCGACGGGCGTCCAAGCGGAGTTACCTGCACCGGGTGCAATTATGGGTTAAAATTCAGGTGATTAGAAGAGAAAGCGCTCATTAAAAAGGGCAAGGTGCGTTAGAAAACAACAAACTACAAACACAAAATATGTTTTTTTTTAAAACCATGCAAAAATAATTGAAGAAATAAAATAAAAACAAAAAGTAAATAAAACTCAAGCCGAAATGCAAATAAAATATGAAATGTTAATGAAAATCTGTAGTTCTTATGCAGCTGTTTTAGCTCCAGCTCATAAACGGACTCAATTGTGTCATGCCACCACCACCACCGTCACCACCAGTTCCACCACACACACACATACACACACGACACACACAGATATTTAGTCATGAATTGGATTAGAGTTGTGAGTGGGGTGGATTACTGCTCCGCTTACCTTTGTATTGCCGCCCGGTTCTTTATAGTCGGCAAACTCGAGATCTGTGATGCCATAACTAATGGTATATTCGGTCACATATTCATTGCTGTGCGGTCGTCCTTGCAGCGCAATGTGCGTGACATTCTTCACCAGACCCAAATCAATAATCAGACGCTGATCAAAGTCCGAGTTCTTGGCTGACCAAGAGGTGCCAGCTTAAGTTGTCCAACAATAATGATAATTTAAAATTCAAAAGAATCAAAATAAAACCAAAATAAAATTCAAAACTTAAATGGCATGTCGATTAGCTATAGACAAATGTTGGGCATCCTTTTATTGTCCTGCCCGCCTGCCAATTAAGAGGATATAATTTAAGGCTATTTCGCTTGACAGCTGCAAGTGGTCTGGGTTCGAGACCCCTACAAGCAAAAGGTTCTCCACAGAATTAAAGGCAAGGGGTGAGATCAACCCCTCAGTGATTCAAGTAAAATTCGCAACTGCATTTGCAGTGGGAATAATCGCATTGGAAACAAGGGTGAGCCCAAGTGCTGGTGTTAACACTAAATGGACATGGCAGGCGGACTGAGCATAAACAATTGCCACAGTCGGGATTCTGCTTTTGTTTCCTTAATGGGCCCGGTGTGACCATAGACTGTGTGAATTGTGTATATCCTGGAATCGTCGGGGATTATATGAACTGTATTGCGTTCAAGTTGGGTTCAATGCCACATCAAAGTTGCCATCGACAAAACTTTGGTAAACAATTCGAAAGTACCCAAATAAACCAAAAAAAAAAGAAGGAAAGGCAAGAAAACTAACAAAACAAGCTGAACCTAACTACCAAGCTGCTACCCTCCTGTTTGCGTATACATATATACATATTTAACAAACAAAGTTGTCTAGCCCATGTCTGGGGTCCATTACAAGCGGGCCATAAGCGCCTACATTTTGGTTTATTGCCTTTTAATCATATTTCCGGCTTACTTTGCTTTGTTATTTTTACGCCAGCAAATAGAGACTGGGAACATGCGGACAGCTGTCGACATTGGAGCTACATGATATGTGGTAAAAGTAAGTTATCAAATAACTATTTACATTTATTTCAGAATCAAAATTTATGCTAATTTCTAAGAATGTCGTTTCTGTGGCTTCAGAAGCGCCTGCTTGCAATATGCCACCACATCTGGCTGTTCAGCGGAGTCTTTGTTTTGTTCAATCAGATCCTCGAAGCGCATATATTCAAATTTGGCATTGTCCTGTGGCAGACAATTGCGAAATGCGATGGCAGCACAGTATTTGTGTGAAAGTAAATGCTCCTCGAAATGCCATTGAGTCATAGGTGTGCCATTGCAGCGTAGCGTTGTGGCACAGAGCGGCGAGACGGCTTCCTCTAGCGGATGAGTTGTGTCCACGGCAAAGCTGATTTTCTGTAGATCCACTGTAATGCCCACGCCCAGCTCCTTGACGTAGGCCTCCTTGAGGCACCAATGGCGCATAAATGCCTTCAACTGAGCGTTCTCATTGTGCTGTGGCCTGCCAATGTAGCTCCATTCCTGTGGCGAGAACTTGCTCTGCATTAGGCGAAAGAATTCGGCCAGGGATTTGCCTCCATTGTACTCGATTTTCATGACATCGGTGCCAATGCCAAATTCGGGATTATCATTTCTGTTACCCCTAATGCCCGCCAGCAACACCAGACTGCCCTGATGTGATACATTGAAGCTAAGTGCGTTTGTTGTGCTCTTTGACTTCTGTCCCGCTCCCTCTCCCTCTCTCTGTGCCTGTCCCTCTCCCTGCTGCACCCAATAGGGCTTGCCGCGTGCATCTCGCTCAAAGTGCACTTGATGATACGGCTCACCGCTGCACGTGCTCACAAATTTGCGCATTAATAGGCGGCCAATTAACGAGGACAGAAAGTCATCGATAAAGTGAAACTTCATGAGACGTGTCCGCTCCTCCGGCTGTATGACAGAGACGGCATGCGTCAGCTGCGGCAACGTCGGCGTCCATGTGCTCAAATCGAATGCCCAACGTGTGCAGATGTGTTTGTTCATTGGATTGCCGGTGCAAATGTGATCTCAGTGCGATCTATATTCTATTTTATTAAATTGCTAAACATTTCGACTGTTTTCGCCTCAATCAACTAATTTGCTAATTTACTGCTTCTTCTTCTTCTTCCACCTGTCATTCAGCGGCAAGCGGCGACATAACTGCGACGAGTTAGCAAGTCTGTGCAGCGAGTAGAGTTGTCAACTCGCTAACAATTGTTTTAAAAATATGGCGGCTAACTAAAAACTAAAGCGTAAAACTAATCAACTCATAACAAATAACAGTTTAAAGAAAAAACGAAAACTTTAACAAATTACAATTGTGACTTACCATTTAAACGCGCATTCTCTGGGCCACGTTGAGTCAATGACGAAGTGGCCGTTAAAACGGCACGCTCCATCAACGGTTGATTGCACTCATAGTCGGAAAAGTAATCGCTGAAGGAATCTGCAAAAAGAAAGATACAATCAGACAGGGAACAGGCAAAAATTGCGTGTCTGACCTAGTTATTTGGCCATAAATATACATACATACATACAGTTGGTCAAGTATTTGTTTTGCCAAAGAAATAAATCACATTCGCATTTTGTTTTTAAAAGTAGCTTAGAAAACTATAATAAAATCAAATAGACCAGGGACCGTAATCATTATAATTGTTATTTTAAAAATCACTTTTTACTGATTATCAGGGGTGCAACAGAAATCGAAACCAACCGAAAATCTCCCAATAATGCATGAAGATTTGAGAGATATTCATTATTTTTTATCAAAAAAAATAATACTACAAAATAATAATTATTTTTTAAATAAAACTCAAAATTAATGATTATAAGAATAAGTAATCATATCGGCGAGAAGCTTAAAAAAAGCCAAAAACTATTGTTGAGTTTTATTTTGAGCGAAAACAAGAGTTTATAATCATTATTTTTGATATTCTATCTTTTTAATTAAAAATATTATTATCAGATTTTAAAAATGCGCATTTTTAGTTTAGTCAGAACAATTACTTGACCTACTGTATATGAACTGTCACAAGCGTAAATAATAGAAATTGGAAAAAATTTCAAAACAAAAAATGAAGAAAAATATAACTTTTGGACAACTGCCAATACATTTGAGTTTCGTACATAGTTTCAATTATAATTTTTGAGTGGCATTTCATTTCTGGGTCCTTGGGGTTTTATGGCTTATTTTTTACGAGCAATAAATAAATATGCGAACGAAAGGGTAAACACTGCATTTATTTATTGCAGTGCTATTTGTTGTCTCTATATAGCCTTATCTTTTGTTTGTGTAAATATTTGGTTGCCATGACATTATGCGCTTGCCTGCAGTGGAGGGATGGAGGGAGGGGAAGAGTACCCACTTAGTCGGCGAGCAGGCGTGATAACAGAGGACGGAAATCCTTGCCTCGACAATTGTCAGTCAGTCTGTCTGTCTCAGACAACCCGCCCCCAAGTTGGTGTCGTCTTTGTGGGTGCAGTTCCTATGTAAACACAGCGCCACAGCAATGAAAACAACCCTTAGTAAATACTCTTCTGCTATCAGAGTTCGTGTGCACTTTGAGTTTAACTCAAGGAATAAAAAACCATTGCCTTGGGGAAAAACAATGTAGCAGATTAGCAAAAGTCAATCTTGATATACATATACCTGACATACGCACACATATACCCTGTATATACATATAGAAGTACGCCCAACCCAACTAGGATACCTGTGACAGGCACTTGGAAGGAGGTTAAAGTAAACAACTGAAACACGCACGACATTTTTTGAAAAATAATCAATAGAGGTAGAGAGCAAGAAATTTGAACTAGTTTCTGATATCTCAACTAAGTCGAAGAAAAGCAATTTACCTTTTTATATAATCGCCAAATTACACGCAATTCAAAAGTTTTTATTATTTATAAGACGACTTGGCAATCACATTTATCTACATACATACAAATGTACCATAATAAAAACAAAAAACTCTGGCTAATGTTCTCAATGAAATAAATATGACGTGACCGATTTTGAAAAGTAATTTCCGCCTTTTGGCCCACTGATATGTGAAATGTGAAGTGTGGATGATTCGCGCCTTGGCCGAGAAATAATTATAAGCATGCAAATAAATTATTAGCAAAGAGTCTGCTGTCTGTCTGTCCGTCGGTCCGTCCGACTCTCAATGGCATGAAAAGTGATGAAAATTTGGGGGAATTGTTTATTTTTAGTCATAAAATGTTTGCATATGAACTTTAATTGTTTATTGTTGCCAGCGTATAATAATTCATTGAGCCAAACGAAACATTTCAAAATATTTCCCTATTTAGTTGACATATGGAGAAGACACGTGTAAAATGCGTTTGCATTTTTTTTTATGCATTTTCCCCGCATGCGCATTTCAGTTGCCGCAGTGAAAAATGCCGGCAGCAACCAATTTGAATTTTCTATTTAAATTTACTCCAATAAGTTCTAAAAACGAGATAAACGAAGCAACGAGAAAAAAGGCGTTGTTTGTTGGTTTTGTTTTGCCAGCGCTATTCGTAAGCAGCGTTTGGATCTCGTGAGCGCGAGAGACAAGTTAGATTTTGGGAGCAGCGAGCGCGATCGTCACATTTGAAGAGAATGAGAGACACAGACAGAAAGCAGAGAGTTATAAGCGAAGCACAAACAAAAAAGAAAATGAAAATGACGAGTCTTCAGCGTTTGGGGAACACGCCCTAAACTTGGCTTAATACAATTTACATTTTTATGCAATTGAAACTCTTATTTTCTAGGAAATATTATTTAAAATCAATAAATGTGATATTTATTTTTTGAATTTATATTACCTGCTTGTGCGATTCCCACGCTGTTGCTGCTTAGCAGCAAGAAGCAGCAGCAAATGGAAAATGTTGAAGTCGTCGCTCTAATTGCCTGCCTCATTTTGGCTTTTGTTTAAACAAATCACCAAATTAAGTAATGACTTAAAGACACATTTAAATTCAATTCAATGTGGCGTTTCACAAATCTATTCCACAGTCAAAAATGCACTTATTAAAATGGTGCAACCAAAAAAAGTCTTGGCCAACGAGGAAGGGGGCAACTTGTTTTGCCAACCCCGCAGCACTGGCGTCCTCAACGTGAACAACTTGACCAAATAACACTTTAATTGATACTTATTTATTCAATTAAACTTCACTTTTATTATTGTTAGAAACGCCTATACTATTCCCGACACATGCACAAGTTTCTTGAGCGCTTCACGTTTGATTATTAAAAAATAATTAACTCTGCCCGTTTCGATGACACACAACGATTTGCTTGTCTCACTCGGCGAGAGCACTGTTGTCAACTAAGCTATTTTATAGCTAGTTCCATTTTCGAAATTTATAGCTGGAAATCTAGCAAATTTAGATGCTCTCCTGCCAGATACAGCTTTTTTCCCCCTGAAAACATGCCAGCACTGGTGTGGAGGACTGCCACCCTGCTAAATTTCCCGATCTGGTTTGTTTTTTTTTTACATTTAAATATTTACCTTAATTTTGTCTAATTTCGAATTTTAAATGTTCATCAAATTTTTTATTTGTCGCAAAGCTATTGAAATTTGCAATTTTCATTACCTAAAATTTAAAATAGACAACTGTATAAAACTGTTGTGGCGCCATTTATTGTATAGGATTGTAGAATAAAATGAACGAACAAAAATAGAGACGAAACTTATCGAAATACAACTCTATTCCCTTTCTGCTACGCCAGAAAAAATTGTTGGCGTGTTTGTCAGACGTTGCAAAGTAATTTGGTTTTTTCTGTGAAGCAAACGAATAATAAATAGTAAAAATGTACGGCGGTGAAGATTTTGGCAATACGGTGAGTGTTTACAAATGAATTTAAATGCCGCGTCGCGGATATGGTGCAAAATCGAGAGTCAGAGACATGATAAAACATAACCCAACTTTCGGTTGTGCCCGCTAACATCAACAATGGAAAATATATAAATAATTTTAAAATTTCAGGACTTTTACGATGATTATGCGCACACCGGTGATCCACAACTGGATTTGGAGTACGAGCGTAACTACTACGCCAACCGCATGCCGGAGAATGTCAAGTTCTTTCTCATGAACTTCTGCCAGGCGATCAAGGAGGGGAATCTCTATGACATACAGAACATGTATGAGAATACATTCCCGCAGATCAGCGATCACCACTTTGATAAGAGCGCCTGGCCGGAGGAGCAGGAGGTTGGCGCCATTGTGGACAACGATAAGGTGTTCCTGATACTCTACAAGGAGCTGTACTATCGTCACATCCACGCCCGCATCCCTGGTGGTCCCAAGCTGGAGCAGCGCATCAATTCATTCTTCAACTATTGCGATTTCTTCAATTTGATCATTTCGGCTCAGAACCCTGTGATGCTTGAACTTCCCGACATCTGGCTGTGGGAGTTGGTCGATGAATTTGTCTACCAATTCCAGAACTTTGCGCAATATCGGTAAGCAGATTGTCCTTAAATGATTGAATTAAATCTAATCTGTATGCTTATTGTAGTGCACGTTTGACCGACAAGTCGCAGGATGAAATTCAACAGCTGTGTGTGAATCACAGCAATGTTTGGAGCATTCTGTGCATTCTGAACGTGCTGCATTCGCTGGTGGACATCTCCAACATCAAGAAGCAGCTGGAAGCCATCTCGCAGAGCGTTGACCCACAAACCGTCGCCGGTGACTTTGGCAAACTGGGCTTCTACAAGATGTTGGGCTACTTCTCTCTGGTGGGTCTGTTGCGTGTGCACTCCCTGCTGGGAGACTACTACCAGGCCATCAAGGTGCTGGAACCCATTGAGATCCACAAGAAATCTGCCTATTCGCACATACCCGCCTGCCAGATATCCACGTCATACTATGTCGGATTTGCCTACATGATGATGCGCCGTTATGCCGATGCCATTAGGACCTTCTCAGACATCCTGCTGTACATTCAGCGCACCAAACAGCTGTACAGCACTCGCTCTTATCAGAACGATCAAATCAACAAACAGGCCGAACAGATGTATCACTTGCTAGCCATTTGCCTGGTGCTGCATCCTCAGTGCATTGATGAGTCCATTCAGCAAGTTTTACGCGAGAAGAACTACCATGACGCCATGTTCAAGATGCAGTGTGGTGATTTGGATGTGTTCAAGCAATTCTTTGTCTTTGCATGCCCACGATTTGTTAGCCCCTGCCCCCCAGCCGCCGATGCGCCCTTGGAGGATTACGTCAAGGACCCAATGGAGCACCAGTTGCTTGTTTTCATGGATGAAGTGCGCCAGCAAAAGGATCTGCCTACCACCCGTTCGTATCTGAAGCTCTACACCACATTGCCGTTGACCAAACTGGCCTCCTTCATCGATCCCAATGCTAGCGATGATGATGTATCCAAGCTGCTTATTCGTTTGCTCTGCTTTAAGCACAAGATGCGCAATTTGGTCTGGAGCAAGGGATCCAGTGGCCTCGAGGGCAGCTTCAAGTCTGGCTCTGAGGTAAGTTGTACACACCAATCCGCATTAAGTCGAACTATTACATATTTGTTTATTTTCATTTGTAGCTCGATTTCTATATTGATGATGATATGATCCACATTGCTGACACAAAGGTCTCACATCGTTATGGTGATTTCTTTGTGCGTAAAATTATGAAGTTCAACGACCTGAATCGCAAGCTAAAGAGCATCAACATTTAAACGCATAAATCAATTACTTTGTAAACGTTCTTGAACTATTTAATATTCCATCTTGGACTCTTTTGTTTTGATACCAATAAAAACACAAAATGCGCCGCAAAAACGCAGCGAGAGGTCGAAACGAATCTGTAATATTTAATTTTAAAAATTTCATTGTTTATTTCCAAGTTATGCACAATGAAAAGCAAGTTCTGAGTATTGAGATTTTAACATGTACTTTATTTTTTAACAATACCGTTTTGTTATATAAAATTTGTATTACTATAAGGAAATTCAATAATCTACACTTATCATGTTTGTGAATTCTCTACAAATCCAATATATGATCTGCCAGATGATCGTATTTGCGAATTTCAGCAGCATCTTACATTTAGTATTAGTTTGGAATGTGCGTTTTTTTTTTTTGTTGTATAAATAACATTTTATCGTATCGTATTCGTTTCTCAGTTATCTCTTTTAAAAAACAAAGTAAAATAAAATTTCTTTGGTAAATTAACAAATTCTTGAAGGAAATGAGTTAAAGAAAATCGGTTTGAGGAGAGAGTATATATAGTAAAAAGGTGACGAGTTAGTTGAAATAGGCGCAGAGTAGAACCTTACACACAGTTACAAGATTAAATAAAGAAAATTAATATTTCAACTTAAGATTAGTACACTTTATACACGAAACAACGCTTGCGCTTTTCACTGTGCTCACTTAGCGGGCTTAAGGCTAACACTTAATGAAACAATTTACAAATTACGGACTTGATTGTGGAGTCATCGCGATCACTGATCGCTGATCTCTAATCGACGCTTACAGTGCGCTGGTTAACGTCGATCAGATAAATGGCTTTGTGATTTTGCAGCACAAAGTCGACAAATGCATTAATTGGTGCAATCTCCTCCAGTGAAGTGCTATTGCGGCCAGACCACAAGAAGTTTGGACCAAACACAATCGCCAGATTGGAGGAGGTCATCTTATTTAGGTCCGCACAGTCGACGACACGCACCAGAAAGTCGACTATATATTTGAACAGCTCATAGTTCTCTTCGGGCAGTTTTTCGCGTATCAGCTGGGTTACGTTTCGGGAACGCTCCTCCTTGGGCCAATCTAGAAATTTGGTCACCTCATCATACAGCTCAAAGGTTAGCAACGGTTCGGTCAGATCCCGCAGGAAACTCTTGAGTAGGCCCGCAATCACATGGACATTGACACTACTCAGATCCACATCTTCACCGTTATTGACGCGATCCTTAAGAGCCATAATCTCAGCATGATTGCCGGAGCGACGAAAGATGCCCTCCGTATCAATGACGCCCGTGATGGAGAGCGAGTCCACGCACTTGCGCACAATGGGCGGTATGGAGTTGAGGCATGGACTGTGCATAACGATGAATTTCAAGGAAACGCCAAACTGCATCGTCGGCCGCACATTTGGGTTTGCTGTCTGCGGTACACGACTGCGACTTGGATTCTGTTTATCGTCAAAGTCACAAATGGTGTCGGGCAGCTTGAGCTTGTTCAGGCCCAGCGCCTGACGCAGCTCATCGAGGCTGGAGATGTACACTAGCTTTTTGCGAAACTTGTCGCTGATAAAGGGGCTAAAGAAGTTCCAGATGACACGAATGAACCACGTCGGATGCACCACATACAGAGTCTTTAGATTCTTGCGAAAGTCACGATCCAGCTCTTTGTATGAGTTCCACAGGAACTGCGCCGACGGCTTCTTATCCTCCTTGAGTCCCTGATGAAAATATACGAAAATGTAATCGTTCTTCACATACGGTTCAATCTCTTTGATGATTTGTCTACAAAATTGAAATATAAAACCGTTTAGTTGGTAACCCTTAAAAGAGTTTCTATTAAATATACCGCACAAATCCTTCCAGCTGGGCTTTTTCGGGAATGCGCGAGGCGTAAATGCCAATAATGGGACGTCCTTGCTTATCTGTGCCCAAGAAATCACATGTGTTTTTGATTGCCTGAAAGTTTTCAGACTGCTCACGCAATTGATCCTCGAAATCCTCTTCCAAGGGATTGACAGTTTCCTCGTTCTCAAGCTCTAGGGTATCTAAAAACGTTGCAACATTTGAAACTATATACTCTATCCAGCAGATACCCAACAAAAGCTTAATGTTTACTTACCATCGGCTAGAACAAAATCACCGACCATAACATCTTCTATGAATAAAGTGAATCAAGTGTTTAGTCAGTGTTTAACTTGCATTGTATGTATGTTAATTATTATAATACATACCCTGGGGCGCTGGGGTCAATAGCTCTGTATCATCAAACTCCAGCTTTGGTTCGCAGTCATGCAAATCGGATAAACTTGGTAGCGGCTCCTCGGAATTACCCACAATTGAGCTTATGGCGGGGCCTTGATAATGCGAATATTTTTGGATTGGCGTGAGAGAAATGAGAATGTATTTAATCTCTTAGGTTTTCTTAGGGAATTGATATAAATTTCAAAAGTTAATCTTACAAGTATATAATGCTTTTCACTTAAGTATTTTGACGGCCTTAGGCAACAAGTTAGTTCGGATTTGTGTGTATTGAGTAAGTGAATAAACATGAATCAGAAAGAATTTGATGAGTTATCGGGGCTTACAGGTAAATTGTTTCTTATCGAATGCAATTATTAATTACATATTTACAAAGAGATTTTGATTGTAATAAAAAGAAGAGAGAGAGAGAGAGATGAAGCGAACAAAGAGAGTAATGTTTTTTAATTTCTAAGCCACACAACATTTACAAAGGTTAAACAACAAACAATTGCAACAACAACAGCTAGCGATTATGCATGTATTTGTTTTACTCATTCATTATAGCCATATATACATATGTACATATGTAATTATATACAGTTGAGTATCATCTAAGGTAGTAGGCATAATATATTTGAATTGGGTTAGTAGCACAACTTGAATACCATCATATAAACAAAGTGGACGGGGGACTGTTTAAAAGTTAGTCTAAAGCAAGGCAATAATTGTTTACAGTTACTTTTAATTCTTAAGCGATCGCAAAAAGCATTCAACGCAAACGAGAAACCAAAACAAAAACAAAACAAAAACTGAATTTAAATGCAGTTACACTAAAATAACGGCCAAACTTGTTTAGACAGCCGGGTCTTACCTGGTAATCGCGTTGGAAAACGTGAATTGGCATCCATTGCCCTAGAGACGAGTCGCTGTGCAAATAGGCTGATAAATACAACTGGAAAATAAAAAAAGAGGAAACAAAAGTTACATTTCGAATACATTAGCTAAAATTGGGTATACAAAAACTACAGAAGTCTTCGATGACGTCACTTTTGTTAGAGACTTTGACAACGTTCGCCCAAAACGGGACAACAAAGCTTGTTTTCTTGCTCTTCTTATCGCATGTCGTTGTTGCTTCTATTGCTACAGTGTTGTTATTTTAGCTTTCTTGCAGCTACAGTTAGCTATTTCCGGTCACTGTTTAAATCATTACATTTTTTTTCAGCTGATTTATTCCATTATTCGTTGACTTTGATCAACGCTGATTCATATTTAACTTTATCGCTAATGTGACACAACAACAACAGCGAAAACAAGCACAGAGCTAAGCAACGATTTATTTACTTATTGAATGGCAATAGGTTATTTCTTGCTTATATCGACACGGCAATTGGTAAAGTTCAAGTCAAGCCGAGGCCAAAAGCTAAAACACTTGCACGCAACGCGCAGAGTTTGAGAGTGGGAGAGAGAGAGAGAGAGAGTGAAGGGAGAATGGCGGCGACGCCTACGCCCACCGCCAAAACAAACTACAGTATTTGCATATACATACATACATACGTACACATGCATACATATGTTCACTGTGTTAGACAAGTTACTGACACATCGACCTAAGTTTAAAGTTGCTCACTAGAATAGTTAGTATTTCTTGTAGTTCTACCACACACTAATTTATGACTTTTTATATTATTTATTGAAAGCTCGTAACTGTGTACATACTATTAGAAGACAGTTACATTATGTACATACTAACATACTTAGTACATAAAGAGGAAGTATGAGTTTGCAATCTTTATTTTCTCGCACAAGACACAATTTATTTAGCACCAAACGATATCAGCAGGGAAAAAAGTTATTATAAAGGAACTGCGCATTTACAGACAGCACATCGTCACATATTGTATTATTTACTTTATTTTTGTCAATGAGCTTTTTATCAGCAACACAGACAACGGCAATCAAAAAGAAATAAAAGTTTACAATGTCTGCAAATTATTAAAACGAACACTTATTTACAGATTACTTTCATTAACATATATTTTTTTTTTATAATTACCTATGTTTTCAGTTTTTTTTTATATATAGTAATAAATTGCGTTAATTTTAATGCCAGACGAAAAAACTTTGTGTTTTTAGCTTTGTAGTTGCGCCAGTACAGGGCTGGCAAATCACTGTCGAGCAAGTTTTGTGCCAGGGCTACAAGCAATGCTGTTTTGACTGAGGGTTGCAGAATACTACTAGCTCTGTTGAATTATACATTTTTTTTATATACAATATTACAACTGCATTTGAGGTTCTGCAGCTTATAACATTCGATTTTGTTAGTTTTCTTCCATTTAACATTTGACTCGGAAACGAATTGTAAACCAAAACTAGCAGTTTTAATATCGATACAAGTAATCGAAAATTTTGATGGAGCAAAACAAAAAACATTTTCCAGCCCTGAACTGACCGACTGTTCACGTTATTTGGGTATAAATCAGAATAGCGTAAATTTAACACAAAAAATGGTTGGTTGGAGCCGTTTGCTGTTGCCAGCGGCGCAATTTGCCAAGAATCGTGCAGTGCTGCTAACGCCTGCCTGCAGGAATGGTAAGAGCAAATGATACTGATTAAACAAACTGTAAACAGAACCCACATTACGCAACCACAACCAAAAATAAAATTCCTTATTATTGACAACATTTGCAGCTGTAGCGCAGCAACTGCGTCGAATGGGCGGTGATCATGGACACCATCACATGACCATAAAGCCATCGCGCTTCCAATGGGACAAGTTCAAGGATCTGATGCACTTTTACGTAATGATCGGCGTCATACCTATCACAGCCCTGGTCTTCTACTCCAATGTCTTTGTGGGACCTGCGCAGCTCTCGGAAATTCCCGAGGGCTACGAACCCAAGCATTGGGAATACGAGAAGGTGTGTTTAAATTGATCGATGGAATCGGCTAAGCATTAATTAATTAATTTAATTTAATTTATCCTTACAGAATCCAATTTCCCGGTTTATTGCTCGGTATATTTTGACCTCACAGCAACAGGAATACGAGAAGGCGTGTCACAATCTCTTCGAGGAGAATGAGAAGGCGCAAATTCGGTAAGTTTTGTAAAACACAAATGTAACTTGTAACTAAATGCTCTGTATTGCTTACAGCAAACTCGAGGATGAGGTTCGTCGCAAAATGTCCGAGCGCAACGATTATCAAGCCTATTACTACCGCCCAACAGTTGCTAAATATCACAGAGTATCCAAAGAGGCTGCCGATGAGCTGGAGGCTCTGCGTGGCGATTAATCAAATGGCCCAAAATAAACTCTTGATTTCAATTTATTTGTTTTCAAATAGACTTAATTAAGAACCTCGAATTGAGGAAATAAAAATGTGAAATTTATTATGTTTTCGGCGTCAGCTCCATACAATTAAATAACATAAACATTAACGTAAATTAATAAATACTTAGATGTAGTGCACTTTGTATTGATTTAGCCCCACGCCTGATTCTTGCAATAATAGAGAACCAATTTACCATTTGTTCCATGGCAATCGTACAGGTTTTTTATTATCTGATCTGGAGCAGGTGCAAATGTTTGGTTCACGTACAGAAACTGCAAGAAAAGCTAAATTAAAATACTGCTTTAAACGAATTTTGAGACGACTTACAATTTGTTCATTGGAGTCCAGCTTTAGATATTTGTGTATAAACTTTTGAATCCAACTGACAGTTTTGTTGGGATCCACCGTCCACGTACGTTTCTTTATGATGGGCACATTACCAGTAGCATTTAATAAAATACAAACTAAAAACGAGAAAAGCAAATTGTATTTTGATGATGGGTAAATAAACTTTTTCTTACTTTTGGTTGCATCCTTGTCGTTGGGTGTTGTGGAGGTAATTGATGTTGAAGCAGTAGCTTGAGTTTCCTCAGTGTCCGTCATAATATTGGAATGTCGTAAATTACGCTATTTATTCGTTATTTTGACAATAATTATTTATTATCTCTGCATTAGCGACCTTTGTTGTTTTTGTCAGCTAGGGCTACATGCAAAATAGTGTTGGGAAAACACCGCTTATTTTTCGGACGTTGTTAGCACTGCTTACACTTGCCAGATCGCACATTTTTTTGGATTGGGCAACCCTAGTGTTGACTAGACATCGCACGTGTAGTTTTTTTAGTTTCATAAATAAACTAAGAGAACAATTAATTAATAATGAGCAAGTTATTTGATGGCTCTGACGAGGATGCGGATGATCTGCAGATATCCACAAACCAGGACTATGCCAAGTCCTTCAACAGCTTGCGCAAAAAAGAGCTGCTTCAGAAATGTAAGCAAACTTCTTCGACCTATAAAAATGAATTCCAATGATTAGCGAATCAATTTGTTTTGCAGATAAAGATCGTGGTCTGGACATATCGGAGTCGGAGCTGGACAGTGACAGCGAGTCTTCGGAAGAGGAGGAAGTAGATGTTAAATTCGATCAAGAGTTTTTTAAAACACTAGCATCATTGAAAAGCAAAGATCCTCGTATTTATGACAAGGAGACGCAATTCTTTGAAGCTGCCGACGGCGACGAAAGTAACAGCGAGGAGGAAGGATCACCAAAAAAGAAACCCAGCAAGGCAAAGCCTGTGACATTGAAGGACTATGAACGAAAGGTTATACTGGAGCACAATGGAAAATTTGAGAGTTCTGACGATGAGAAAGAGGCAGAGGAAGAATTTCATCGTGCCCAATCACCTACAGCAGTGGAGGAGGAGCAGCGACTGAAGGCAGAGTTCAAGAACGTTATGGAGCAGGAGGACGATGGGGAAGATGAAGAATTCGGTGGCATCTTTAAGAAACGCACCAAAACCCAGGCACAAACAGAAGCCGAGGAGGCAGATTTTGCAAAGTGGCTGGCCGGCAAGCAGGCGGACGAAAGCATTGAGCCCAGTGCACAGCAGCAGTTGGCTCCCCTCAAGCAGTACTGGAATAGCAACAAGCTGACCCAGGGCGAGAGCTTCCTACGCGATTATATACTTAACAAAGGATATGCTAATACAGATGCATCCGAAATTCCCACCTATGATGAGATCGTAGGGGACAATGCACCGCTCTCAGATGATGAACAGGAGCTGGAGAAGCAGGCCGAGTTCGAACAGAAGTACAACTTTCGTTTCGAAGAGCCAGATGCGGATTTCATCAAGCGTTATCCTCGTACCATCGAACAGTCGATTCGTCGCTCGGACGATAAGCGCAAGGATAAGCGCAAAGAGGTAAAGGAGCGCAAGCAGCAGGAGAAGGAGCAAAAAATGAAGGAGCTGGATCTGATCAAGGATATGAGAAAGAAGGAAATAGAGGATAAGATTCGCAAACTGAAGGCCGTCACTGGCAACGATGAATTGGGCTTCAGAGACGATGAGCTCGATGAGGATTTTGATCCGGAAGCACATGACCGACGCATGCAGGAGCTTTTCAACGATGATTACTACAATGTGGACGAAGGAGAGGAGAAGCCCGAGTGTCCCTCGGATATCGAAGAATTGGCAATTGAGGACTGGGACAACTATGATCCACGGCAAGGCAATGAAGCCGATGAAGATGGACACTGCGAAGACGATGATTTCAACATGGACTGTGACTTCGATCCAGCTGCATCCAAACAGCAGCTGCAGCAGGAACTGATTGAGAATACGCGCAGTCGAAAGGGTCGCAAAGGAAGACGCAATCGATTCATGGAAATGATTCAGGCAGAGAAGCCAGCCTTCGATCCCGAGGATGAGCAGACCTATGGCGACTATATTGATGAATATTATCAACTGGACTATGAGGACATTGTGGGGGATCAGCCATGTCGCTTCAAATATGTGGAGACGACGCCCAATGATTTTGGACTAACTATTGAGGAGGTGACTAATCTTTAATGGCATTCTTCTAGTTGATTAGCTAATTTTTCTATCTGTTTACAGATCTTGCTGGCCAAAAACAAGGAATTAAATCAGTGGGCCAGTTTAAAGAAGGCTGTACAGAACCGTCCAGAATATGTGGAGAAAAAAGAGCAACGATTATACAAAATGAAAGCAAAGAACGAAGATCTGAAACGTAAGATCTTCAAAAGTCTGTACGGTGATCCGTAAGTAAATGACAGAATATCCAATCTAGCATTGTCTTGATTCAATTCCTTAACTCATTTGCAGCTCTGACGACGAAGAGCAAACAGAGGAATCAAACGAAACAAAACCGGCTGTGAATGAACAACCTGCAGTTCCGGTGGCAGTCGAAAATTCCCCAGAGACTCTCTCCAAGTCCAAGAGGAAACGTCTAAAGCGGAAAGCAGCAGCTGCAACTGCAGGATCAAGCGCTCCAGCAACTTCCTCAACCACATCAAGCGCTCCAGCAACTTCCTCAACCACATCAAGCGCTCCAGCAATTCCCTCTACCACATCAAGCGCTCCAGCCACGATAATCAATGGAAATGAGGAAAAAAAGAGTACTGAAAAGTCGGACAAGCCAACAAAGCAGCAGGACTCACCATTGAAGGATGCACCGACACCGGCCAAGAAGAAAAAGGTGGAGAAAGTGCAGCCACCTGCCAAAAAGGAAGCGGAAAAGGGAAACGCCAAAAATCCTTTTGCCAAAAAGCAATTCCCAAACAAAAACGTAGCGAATCCGAAGGAAGCTGGAGCCAATCCATTCAACAAGCAAAATAAACCGAAGCCGGGTCCAGTTGCAGTCACATCAGGAGCGAATCCCTTTAAGAATGCAGGCAACCAATCCCAAGCACCTCGACGAGAAGGAGGTGACTTTAAACCACGTCCTAATCGCGACTTCAAAGGAAAAGGCAAGCCAAACAATTCAAATCCAAATGAATCGCGTCCAAAACGCGACTTCAAAGGAAAAGGCAAGCCGAACAATTCAAATCCAAATGAATCGCGTCCAAAACGCGACTTCAAAGGGAAAGGCAAGCCGAACAATTCCAATCCGAATGGCATCACTGACGATCGTCTCAAAGCCTATGGCATTAATCCACGCAAGTTTCACAATCGCCAGAAGTATGGCAAAAAGGAGCAGTGAGATTACAGAAGTAGGGACTTATACTATTAATAAAATGTATTTAATAGTCGAGACGATCGTATGTACATACATATTAAAAACAATGTTACACAGATACGAGTTTTGAAAAACATAAATATTTTAAAGTGACCGACTGGGCTATGTAGTTGTATCCGTCGGCTGCACTGCATCGGAGGATTCGTTGGCACTGTTAGCGTTCTCATTGTCCGTTTGCCTGCTTGTCGAGCGTTCCAGCTGCAATCGACGCTCCTGGATACGCACACACTTGGGGCAGATCATGTTCTTGCGGGTCAAGCAGACGCGATGGTAAATCGAGTTACATTGATCGCATTTGATGCAACCGTCGTCGAAGGGGAAGATGACCTCGTTGTTGCTGCAAATCTCACAGATATAGGCCTTGGCCAGGCACATGTCGCAGGCACGTATGTGGGCGCCAAATGCTCTGAAGACACTCTGCAGAAAGTCGGCCAAGGCACCCGACTCCACTTGAGTGAGATCCCTCAGTGAGTAGAATTCATTAGACTGCGCCAAATGACGACGACCTCCGAGTTGTTGGTCCACAATCTTCTGCTCAACGGCAACCTTGCAGGCGGCCAGATAGTGCCGCATGTGCACCAAGTTCTGCCTCAATTTCTTGACGGCGCACAGCTTCTCGAGGAATACAAACAACTTGGGATTGTCCTCCTCCAGTCGTATAAGTGGCTTGTCCAGGAACAGCTGAATCTCCTGCAGACCAGTGCGCGACACTCTGCGCGGTGTAAAATCCCAGTTGTGTACTATTCTCGCTGGGACTATGAAGCTATCGTTCCAGTGACACGATGGACAGTAGTAAAGGCCTCGGTAATCACACAGACGGGGCTCAATCCACGAGTTCTCTGCAACGAAGTGATGTCAGGATGTCAGTCTGCTGTAAGTTGGATAATCCGCAGTACTTACTGAAATTCAGCAACGTTGAGCACTCGGCGCATTTGTAGCGCTGCTCGGAAAGTCCAATCTCTGGACAGATTTCGGAGATGGGATACTGACGTTCCGAGGCAAGGACATGGGCACATACACGCTGTACGCTGTCGATGCACTTCTGATGCACCAGATAACTGCAGTCACTACACATGTAGGCGGCCTGAACAACCCGCCAGATGATTCCCGTACAGTAATCACAATAATAACGCTTAGCAGCTGCTTGCAAACGATTGCGTGTGCTGGGATAATGTGGCACAAAGTGGTGTCCAACCACTGATTTGATGGCACTCATCAAGACCACATCGTCGCCAACATTCGCCTGGGCTTCCTCCAGCTCCTGGAGCGAGTATCGCAAGTCGATCAAATGACGCACCAGCCAACGACGCTCCTCGCTGCATTCATCGCTCAACAGCACCAAATCCCGGCAATGGGCAATGGCAGCCTGTAAATCTTGGATATTGGCATCCGAGGTGAAGATCAGACGCCACTGTTCCTTCACCAGCGATGCGGGAATCGGCAACGCCTTGTAATCCGAGTGCTGAGGAGCGCTCTCCTCGGATCCCGATGTGCACGACTGCGAGTGCAGATAGCTGGATGCCGTTGATGCACTGTCATTGACAAATTGCGCTACAGCGCCTGGCAAGCTAGTGAGACTGTCGCGCCAGGAGCTCATTTTGGGCACGTACAACTCGATTATTTCAATTTACATATGAATTTGCGTTTTGTCTTTGTTTGCCTTGGACTGGTGCTGCCACCTGGCAGATTAAAACTGTCGTTTAACGCTGCCAGATGGTTCTTTAAACCGTGATAACAACAGCAGCTGCCAACTTTTTAGCGAAAAAAGGCTGTTTCTAGTTGCAAGGCATCTAAACTGGTTTTTGAGTGCACTATTGCATAGCTTTAGGATAAATAGTTATAGAAAACCAACACTGAATATCTTATTTAATTGGCCAGCTTTACGGCTAATTTTAAATTTGTCTAGCAATCAAACTCTAAGAATAGCAAAGTTGGCAGCAGTGATTGTTATTCTAGTTAATAAATATTTCCTAGTTTGCACCGTTAGAACGCGGCGTCCTTGTATGGGGCAACCCTACAGAATTCCCCGATCTGGCAGCTCGTTCTAATTTAAAGGCTGCCACCATACAGAATTCTCCGATCTGGCAACTTGTTTTAAATTCTAATTTAGGTTAAAATTAAATTACGAAAATTTACCTAAATTGGAATTTTTTTTTGTTGAGCTAAGAATTTTTTAAATTTTTGCATAATTTTTGTTGGAACTTTCTAGATTTTTCCATATTTTTTTTTTTTTCAGATTATGTTTTGTAACTTCTGTTCCCGAGGGCTGACGAACTTCAAACCTTTATTAAAATTCTTACCGTAATTTTATTGAATTTCGAATTTTAAATTCTCTTTCAATTGTTAATTAATTACAAAGTTATGGAAATTTGAAAATTCTTCACCTAATTTTTAAATTCACTGTTAAGTTTTGCCAAAACCGGGCGAATACCACTGTTAACTTAACAGTTTCTCTCGACGCTTCGTTTGTCATGTGAATGCCATTATCTCGACGCTTCGTTTATCATGTGAATGCCATTATATAAGAAGAAGCAGTCATATTTTTTTTATAATTGCGAATTTTTGTTGGAGCGTGCATGCAATTTTGGAAATCGGCGTTCAATTAAGCATATATATATATATATATTGCTAGTGTTCTTGAAGCGCCATAAATTAGCCTGTACACTGAGGAACTGTGCGCGACAACGTGTTGGTGCTATTTTCGTGCGGGATTTTCCTCTCATTCAGCATATTATCTATCGCCCAGCCGCCGACGCCGCAAGCTATAAAGCTGCCTTAAATTTAAAATTCTATGTGAAAAGAAGATTATTTATTGTAGGCGCAATCAACACTCGCCGTTATCTCGCAGTCAGAGTGTTAAGTACATTGTTGCAACCGCTGCACTCACTCCAACGACTTGAACATCATCTATAAATGATTGGAAATCCTCTCTGCTCTGTGCGTAGCAGATGATAATTACGCTAATCGAGTTTAAATATATTACAATATTGATGGAATATATACATTTGAACTGAAATCAATTTGAATACCGATACCAACATTAACTGTAGACAGGTGAGTTCATAAACTGTTCATACTGCAAACGACCGCATTTTTCTGCAAGCATACATATTTATGAATCGTGTGTGTGATTGTGAACATATCGTGTGTAGGCTGTGTGCGTGTGTGTGAATGCTTGTTGATATGCTCTTTGGCTAGTTTCGTTGTGATTCTCTTTTCGCACCATCAATGACAGCAACGAGTGTGTGCAGTCGCCCCATTCCTCTCTTCCATTCATCACTTATGTATGCATGTATTTATAGCGCTCGCCGCAGTCCATGTGCGATGGGATTCTTTTTCCTCATTTTGACACTCTCATGTGTGCGTGTATGCTCATATACAGTTGGTCAAGAAAGTATTTCCACCATTTCTTAAATGTAAACAATTGTTCTTACAAAGGAAATATATAAACTATAGATATTTTATTTTATTGTAATTTTAATCAAATTTTACTATTTTTTAAAATAAATAAGTCAAACATTGTAATTTTTAATTTGTCAAATCATTTTCTGGTCCAACTGTATGTGTGGGTATATACATAAATGTATATGTATAGACAAGTTTTATTCGATACTTTTTTAATTTGCAGTAAAATAGAATATTTCACACTTTTAAGGCCAACAGAAATATTGGTTTAATTGCACGATAACAAAACATATATAAGTATCTAAATAATGGTATTTATTTGTATATCTTATCATAGATTATTACACTAATTTGGTAAAATGTTTTTTGTGTGGGTGTTGTTTTATTAAAATGCATAGACTCATAAAAATACTTATAGATAACCTACATACATATATACATATATACGAATCGGTGCTTATCGCCAATGACACATATATCAACATGTGTTTTACTTTTATTTCAAGTTGTTTAGAATACATAAAGGTACAAGTTTATGGTTTGTATAATTAAAGAGTTTGAGTTTTTATCAATTGGCAATGGTTCATGGAGGTGGCAATATATCATAATCAGAACACATCGCAGCTGCGACTGCTATAAACAATTAATTGGCCACGCAAACTGACTGTGGATGCAACGAACTGAATTATTCCATGACATGCAATCAAAATGCAACATTTTATCTGTTATTCTTTCGTCTGTCTGTCCTCGTCCCCCCCTTCTTCCAAAAATGAGGAAGTGGAAACATTGCAAGGCGATTACAGCATGATTTAATTTATTTAGCCCTTCAATATCATTCACTATGTTTATTAATACGATTACATACTGCATACAGTGGGGCATAGATAATTTCGTACAGTCACAAGTTTTTCAATTACAAAGATCGTTGCTTGTATATTTCTACCTGCTGACAATTCCAGGTAATTTGACACTGTAAGCTATCTACTGTGAACCACTGTAAATCTGTTTGTACAAGTATGTATATGTATATCGGTTTGCGTATGTTCAGCAGTAGCATATTAAACTATAGACCATCGTAATTTACTGCTTGCTATGAGTACAGCGTCGTCGTCAACGGACATGAGAAGGTCACCATTGGACAGCCACGATAGAGAGGTATAGGTAGAGGTAGAGCCATCATAGCCCAGAGACGGGAACGTGACTGACTGACCGGTTAAATGTACTTGTAAATCTTGCTCATATCCAGAAATTCACATCATTCTCGTCACATGTTTCGGCTTTGATTTTGTGTACAGAACTCTTAACTGAAATTTCATGTTGAACTCCACATTTTCATTTTTTTTTTGTTATCGCTGGTTAACTATTTTGTTGTGTCATCGACTTTTCAGTGAAACGATTCCCAAAAGCGGCAGCCATTTTGAGTGTATGTATATATTTGCTTATCGCTGTCGAGGCTTTACGTATGAAATTTCAGTTTTGGAGAATGCTCAAATTGGAGATTCAACGTTAAAATAGCACATGAGTCAGCACTGGGGTTTATTGCCACCAATTACGAGGGTTCGTGTTGCCTTCGTGTGCAAAATTACGGTATTTCGTCAGCAGAACAACACGATCAGCATAGATCTTCATGATATTTAGAGAACTGGTATACCGAACCTACAGACAAACATGTGTATGTATGTATATCTAAACAAACTATAAGCCAAGTTAAGTGGTCCATTATTTGTAGATATGAAACGAAATTTCAGAAAAGTTTACAGAAAAAAGCTGCGTGCTAAACCTATGATAAATGATCTTAAAATAATAAAGAGTTGTGAAAAATCTTAGTTTATTTGCGACAAATAATTGTAAAAAAAGGTTAAATTCTATGTATTCTATGTATACTTAGGATCTTACAATTCTTTTATAACTGACCAATCTGAAGAATTGAAAAAATGAAGATCTTGCGAGCACAATCCTTATAATAATAGTAAAGCTTATTGTATTACTCCATATCCATATTTCAGACTTGAACTCTGCTTTTTATTGCAACTATAACTTTAGGGCATTAATTTTATGATGATCATTTAGTTTCGACATTGTAATGTAAGGTGCCACAAGGGTCCAGTGCAACACGCCCCGTTCCAATTTCGATACTATAGTCGACAGATAATCGCACGGAACTAGGTGCGACGACACCTTTTTTTGTAACAGATCGACAGATTGACAAACGCGACCCACACAATACGATACACAACAACAAAATAATGTAATACGAAAAACTTGACTATAAAACTAACTGAAAGCAACGCGCGTAGTTCAGTTTTGTTGAGGTATCTGGATAACGCGCGTTCGGAGCAAGTTGTTCGGAGCACTTTGGTGGGTGGTTCAGTGGTGCGAGTAGTGCCAGCGTGTGTTGAACTAAATCTCCATAAGTTCCACTCAGTCTAAAATATTTAATGCTGATAAAACCAGCAAAGAATATTCGATAAAATTGATAATCAAAGGCAGACCGACTTGTAAGTTTAGACTGTTTTTCGCTCAGTGCTTTATTATGTGTGATTTCATGAAAATTATGCAAACTGAATTTAAATGAGGCTTGATTACAAATACAAAAAAATACGGACAAAACGATTGGCGGTCAGCACTTGACCAATTGACTCAGTTATTGTCTACTTGATTGGAAACAGCAAATTGAACAATTGCAAAAAAATAATAATAATAAAACGAAATCAAAGTAAATCAAATCGTCTGCTGTGAGAAAAATGTTAAAGGCGACTTTTTAAAAAAATTTTGGGTGAAATTTGATTGATTTTTATTGCCAGATAATTAAGTTCTTTGATTGAGGCATAACTGAAGTCAGCTTGGCAACAAGTTGTGTGTCGATTATATCAACCTTTCACCTTCAAGCGTGTGTTATGCGGTGTACTCCGTGTCCTTGCCAATGCCAAAGTGCAATGCCAATGCCAGGCACCGCCCACTTTCGCCCACTTTCGCCCACTTTCGCCCGCTTCCTGTGTGACCTTCACACGCCCAACTTTATGCCACACCACGAGAGGCAAACGATGACGTTTCGTTTCGTTTCGATTCGCGTTTATTAGGTCGATGATAACTTGGCAAAATTGCGTAGGTGAAGGCACCTCCTATTTTTGTATTCTATTGCACCTTATTCAATATTTGCCACCTACGCGAAAACCACGCAAAACTATTGCCCCTCCCCGTCCCCGTCCTCACCCTCAGTTAGACTCTCTAGTCGTAAATATTTTGGCTAAAGTTTTATCAATAATTGGTTTGCCCGCTCGTTGCAGGAGGAATTCAAAATAATTGCCCGGTAGCTCATTCAGTGCGCAATTGCAAAATTGTTCAAATCACAACAGTAACAACAATTGCAACAATCGCAATAACAACAACAACAGCAACAACAATATTATCAATTGCAATAACAAAGCAATTTTCAGTGCGATTTAGGGGAACATTATTGTTGTCTTTCACTTTTGCCACGCGCCATTTGCGGTTGCAGCGTCAACTGGTGACGTCGTGGTTAGCTTTTGGCATACACCCAGACTAACTAGGCATATAAACAGGTACTCAAGTAATTGTTTTGACACCATACAAAATTGACATACAATTTGAAGAAAAAAATTCAAAAATTTCAATTATTAAGTTTAACTATTTTTAAAATAAAAACATATTAATATATATATGTTATAGCTTGTCAAAACATTTACTTGACCAACTGTATACAAGTCCTAGTATCATTTACGTAATCTTTGAAATGGTAATTAGCTTCTTAACGAGTTCTTACACTGCTTTAAGAAACAAATCTGCGAGTTGTTCAACAAATCAAACACAATTTGGGTCTTAACTGGTTTTATAGTCGCATCTAATTAGTGAATATTCTCAAATGTGAGTTTAATTTTAAATATTAAAATAATATGGAGCAAATTTTTTAAGCGGCAATGCTTAAAGTATAAATTAAGTGACGTTCTACTTTCTTTATAAACTATTCTAATATTCTTTTTCCTCTACAAAGTCTTTGTAAGTTTTATTTAAATTTTAAAACACTTAAACCTTTAAAAACAAGAACTTTTTGAAGGCGTTAAAATAATAATTAACTTTGTGATAAGAAAATTGTGTTACAGAACTAACAAATTAACTTAAAATTATTTAAATTTAAATAGTAAATAGCTAGCAAATAAAAATAAATAAATATTTATTCATGTAAAAACAAGCAATCTATATTTAATTGTTTAGTAAACATTTCTTCTCAATTACTTCAACTGTTGTCAGTTTTGAGTTTGGTTTATAATTAATTTTATTAACTGCGGTAATGTTCTAATAAAGCCAATTCTATTAGGAATGTTTGAACAACTCCTACATTTATTTGAAACCCGATATGCAGTGATTATAAAACTGGTTTATAGACCGTTTCACATCTACTTTAAATTGATTGATTGACTGTTGCTGAAGCCAAAAAAAAAAACGTTTTATTGTTTATACTAGCCAACAAGAAATGCAACTAAAACTCACCTTTTATGGGGCAACTCAAAATTGAGTGGCCGAGTCGGCAGAAAGCAAACTATGACCGTATTTGGTGGCATCAAGTGGCCGCCAAATGAACTTGAACTTCCGCCTGTTGTTGTTAATGTATGTTGTCTGAGTATTGTATTTTAGTTATGCAATCTCGTATTTGTAATTGCGATCGGCACATGCGTATTGAGTATTGAGTGTGGGGGCTTTACAGAGTCGTCCAACACGCTTCACTGAACCGTCCAAAAGTTTGCTAATTCCGTTTCGCCTTTTCGTTCCATTGCAGATCTAACAAAGCGCGCGAATTGTTGAATATATAATGAGCAGAGTGGCCCACAACAGCGTACAATAAGCCAAACACAAGAGAAAGATAGAGAGAGCAGCTAAAGCAGGAGAGGATCAGTGAATCAAGCAAAATGGCGCGTCACATAATGGCCGTGTGTGTGGTGTGTCTGCTGTGCGCTCAGCGGTTACACTGCCAGGATCACATCGCAGACCTGCTGGCCACGCAACGTACAGAGGAGAAGCTTAATGCTCAAGTTTATGGAAATCTGAGTCCCTCCAGTGAAAGAACCACCGATCAAAGGCAATTGGCCGATGAGGATGATACCCAAAATTACAGCACAAGTCCGCCTTACAGGAGACACAAGCGCCATGCAGATCACGACCATGAGCATGGCGCCTCTTCGCATACCCATCTCCCGCAGATCACCCAGTACTATCTGGAGCAGCTTATGCCAGAGCATATGCTCAATGTCAGCAGCTTTCAGAGTTTGCTCCAACAGCTTGGACTGCAGCAACTTGTCAGCAGTAATGGCAGCGTAAGTCTCGCAAAATCTATAAATCGAAATATTATTAAAACAAATTCTTGCAGTGTGTGGCAGCTGATCGCCTGGTGCATCATGTACAACCTCATCATCCTGGCCATCACAGCGAACATGCTGCTGAGCAGCAACTGCTGTTGACCAACTGCACGCTGTTCCCCAATATCTCCAGCACAAACATTTCCTGCGCACCACAAGACAGCTCGTCAGACATCCAGAAACAAGCAACTTATGAACTCAGCGATAAGGATTTGCTACACCTCTGTCCAATTCTGTTGCACGAGCTGACAACCGGCAGCGGTGGCTGCATCGAACCTGCAACTCTCGACGAAATTGACACCTACGAATTACAACAGAGAGATGACATATTTTATGGTACTTAATTATCTATCATTTGTATACAATATGAGACTAACATTTACTTTTTGCAGTCTGGGTTTATGCCTTCTTTTCGGTGTTTGCCTGTGGCCTCTTGGGCCTCGTGGGTGTGGCCATTATACCATTTATGGGATCGCGCTATTACAAGCACATTATTCAGTATCTGGTGTCGTTGGCTGTGGGAACAATGACAGGAGATGCACTGCTGCATTTGTTGCCCCATGTAAGTATGATACAAACAAAAATATTATAAAATAAAATTCAATTTTAAATCTTCAACTAATGAAATGTTCAAAACACCGTCAAAATGATGTTGTACTCAAAAATTAATTACTATTAATTACTAATCAATCTCAATCTTTTAGTCGCTGGCCGGACAGGATGAGCAAGGAATGATCATGAAGGGATTGGGCTGTCTAGGCGGTATCCTTTTCTTCTATGTCACGGAGCACACACTGACTATGATTTCGGAGTGGCGAAAGAGTGTTGAGAAGAAGGAACCAAAGAAGCCATCACGCGCCAAAGTCATGCGTGATCCAGACTCCTCGGTAAACAACTCTGTGGCGGGTGACAGGATGTGCAAGCAGAAGTACAGCTCATATCCATATTGTTATGATGAGATCACAATGAACAATAAGCAGGATGTTTGGATGCATTTGCCCGATGAGACGCCTTCTGCTGTGACTGCAACGGCGGCAGCAGCTGCTGGAGCTGGTGGCGATGCATCTTCTGGAGAGTGCAGCAATCGGCGCTGTGACAAGATGGAACACGAAGGCTCAACTGAAGCTGCAGCTCAATCGTTGCTCTCCACTTCTCATAATAACTATGCAGAGATGAATAATCATCACCACAACCACAATAATCATCAGCAGCAGCATCAGGATATCAACAATACGGCGACCACAGAACTGGATAGCAACCCAACATCAGCAAATGGAGGAAAGGAAAAGAATGATCATGTCACAGTCATTTTGAGGGAGCATGAATCCTCCCATCACGGACACAGCCATCGCCATGGACACGTGCATTCGCCTCCCGAGACGCTCAGCGCTGTTGCCTGGATGATTATTATGGGCGATGGACTGCATAACTTCACCGATGGCATGGCCATTGGAGCTGCATTCGCCGAGAACATTGCCGGTGGTTTCTCCACCTCTCTGGCTGTCTTTTGTCACGAACTGCCGCACGAACTGGGTGACTTTGCCATCCTTATGAAGGCGGGCATGTCGGTCAAATCGGCTGTCTACTACAATCTATTAACGGGCGTGCTTAGTTTCATTGGAATGATCTTTGGCATTGTATTTGGCCAGTCTCAGGATGTTGCCCAATGGATGTTCGCTGTGGCGGCAGGTCTCTTTATCTACATTGCGCTGGTCGATATGGTGAGTTCTGGATGTTACTAAATATCTCATCTATATATATTTTTTAACTAACTTGTTATCAATTTGCAGATGCCAGAGATTTCTGCTGCTCACAAGTCGATTACACAGTTCCTGTTGCAAATAATTGGAATGTTCAGTGGCGTTTTTATAATGCTGCTCATTGCCCTATATGAGGGACAATTGATGAACGCATTTGGTTCAAAGCCGCCCAGTGCGGTACATCATCAGCACGTGCACTAAACGAGGATCAACTGATGAATGAGATCGAGTCCAGCAGAGAATCTTGTAGCGTATTATGTGTATTTTTTCGATAATAGGTTTTTTTATCTTGTATAATTGTAGAAGTTATGTTAATTAATTTACCTCAACCCGACTCACACACACACACACTCACACTCAACATACACACAAGTAACCAGACCGCAAATCACCCAATAAGAGTCGCATTTGTTAAACAGTTTATGAAACACACCTACACACACCTTTGTTAACTGCCACTGAAGCAAATTGTCAGCAAATTGATTTTGTTCCTAATTCTCTTAAACCCAATTTGCTTTCGTTTTGGAATCCATACACTTACACATACATGTTTAATGTAAGAAACTTTCAATGTGCATAAGCTATAAAGTGATTATGAATTTAAAAACCATTAAGAAGCAAGAGATGCATTTGCTTTAAAAATATGATAACAATAACAACAACAGCAACAACAACAAGTTCAACAATTAATGAAAACAATAACAGAATTGAAAGAAACCTTGCACTGATGAAAATGATAGAGATAAGTAAAAAAAATGCAAACATTTATGGCATAAGCCTTATCGTATATACTAAAGAAAAACAATCTTACATTTACGATTTGCTATTTAATATTGTAGCGTGTATATAAACGACAATTATATACAAATAGTTTTTTGTATTTCGTAGTCTGTAGGTTGCGCACGTTTATTTCACGTCAGATTAAGAGATAACATTCTAAAAAATATAAAAACTAATCAACAACAAAACCCAAAAAAAAACGAATTCAAATCCTATTGCACGCTTTGTAAAACAACACATAAACACACTCATATATTTCTTTTGGCAGTACTTAAAACATCATGTTTGTACTACAATTCAAAGTTTACGAAATTTAATGAATCTTAATTTATTAATTATTATATCGTAGTACGATTAATTAAGGCATGCTCATATTACCTCCTTTTTGGCACCTACGTTTAATTATGATTTTTTGTAATAAACCAGGTTAAAATATATTATAATACACATAGACTTATGTTTTGCAAGAAGCTATTTTGTGTTTTATTCTTTGTTTAAGAAAAGGACTCCCCAAATAAGAATTATTTTTATCTAAATAAATCTGTTTGAACATGAAACCAAGCTTTCTATTAAGTTTAATTTTTATTTTCGAAATATCACTTATTTTTTTTTCTTTTTATTAAATTAAAAATAAAGAATTATTTTTGGATTTTATTTAAAAAGTAACATATAAGAGTAATTCCATTATTATTTTTTAAACGTAAAATTTAAATTAAACCAAGTGGTATATAACCAAAATTTTAAAATATTAATTTAATTTAATTATTGTTTTTACGTGTCTTTTGAGTAAAAGTTTGGAAATAATTTGGAAACTTATAACAGATTAAGCCGTTTCAAAATACGCACACCTACATACACACGCGCACACACACACACAACTAAACGTAAGTGATTGTGATTGAAATTTGAGTAACTAACATTTGTAAAATGGTGCGAACGTAGGAAGAAAGACTCTCTCAGACAGGCTAATTACGACGATTATCACCCACATAAGCTCAGCAACTAACAATATGTTGTAATGCCCACACTATCTATGCTAACGAGGCAGTAAAACCTATTTAATTAGACCTAAGCTCTACACTAAAACCACAACATACTACATACACATACTATGACTATGATATAAAAAGACATTTTTGAAAAAAATAACTACTTTGGTGATATTCAAGCAAAAGGCAATTGAAACGAAATAAAAATATACGAGTATAATAATAAAGTTAAGTCATAACACTAGTAGAGCTTTATGGAGTTCAATTCTTAACGAACAATTAGTTATTGATTAATTTCAGGTAATCCATATTTTTGCCATTTTTTTAGTTAACTTTTCCAACCGTAAAAAATAAGCACTATTTTTAGTACATCCAGCATTTAAGTATGCTTTTTCTCGCCATTCCGCTCCTTGATGCGAAAAATACTGCCGTCTTTTTTATTTGCCGCCATCATTTTTGAATATGGGTAAAAAAAAGTCCCGTTTATTGTCGTCGGCGTCTCGAGGGTTGCCCATCCGGTAAGAGTTTCCGATCTGGCTCGATTTTGTTCGATTTCGATCTGGTTTGAGTAAATTGGATTTTTTGACCCAGTTTTGTAATTTTTTTTTTTGATTTTCATCAAATTTATTAATTATTATTAAGTTTTTTTTCCACTTTAACAAATTCCAAAAAACGATAATTTTCTTTCCACTTTCCACTGTTGCAATCGATAAGGTTTTCGATAACTCCATTATTGTTATTTATTATTGAGCGGGCAACTTGGCAACCCTTGTTATGTTATTGGTAGAAAAGGACAACAATAGTCGCGCTGTCAAACTGTGAAAGATGCAAGCGACCGGGTCGAAATTACTGCTGCCAACGATTTGCAAATTCCTGGCCATTATCTGCATAATTGTTAATGTAAACTATGTGGCGGCCACTGTGAATCCAAGTGCCATTGGCGTGCATAGACGGTTTGAGTATAAGTACTCGTTTAAGCCGCCATATTTGGCTCAAAAAGATGGCACCGTACCGTTTTGGGAATACGGGGGAAGTAAGTAGAAGACGTGGTGGCGGGGGCGGGGGGAGTAGACAGCTCCACGTCAGTTGTTTTGGCCGTCTCAAAGCGACTCCAATGAGTGCAAGCGAGATGGCAAGCGGCCAGCATCAGCATTGACGAAACTTGAAATAACGCAACACACAAATCCAAAGTGTACACGCAGGCACTTTGTTTAAATTGAATTGAATTGAAATCAATGCCAAACTAAATTCCACCTGTTGCTGTTACCATTTCAGATGCCATTGCTAGTGCGGAAAGTGTACGCGTGGCGCCTTCGTTGCGCTCCCAAAAGGGCGCCATCTGGACAAAATCGCAGACCAACTTTGACTGGTGGGATGTGGAGATTGTCTTCCGCGTAACGGGACGTGGTCGCATTGGCGCCGATGGTCTGGCCTTCTGGTATACCACCGAGAAGGGTGACTACAATGGTCCTGTCTTTGGCTCCTCGGACCGTTGGAACGGTCTGGCCATCATGTTTGATTCGTTTGATAACGACAACAAGCACAATAATCCCTATATTAGTGCTGTATTGAACGATGGCACCAAGCAGTATGATCATGCCAACGATGGAACGACGCAGCTGCTCAGTGGCTGTCTCAGGGATTTCCGTAACAAGCCCTTCCCAACCCGTGCCCGCATCGAATACTACAACAATGTGCTGACCGTCCTCATCCACAATGGCATGACGAACAACAACGATGACTACGAGATGTGTCTACGTGCCGATGGCGTTCAATTGCCCCGAAATGGTTACTTTGGTATTTCAGCTGCTACTGGTGGCTTGGCCGATGATCACGATGTCTTCCACTTTCTGACCACGTCGTTGCATGCGGCGGGTCAAGTGCAGGAGCCACCAAAGCCGGACAACCAGGAGAAGCTGACACAGGAATACAAGGAGTATCAGGAGAAACTGGAGAAGCAAAAGCAGGAATACAAAAAGGAACATCCAGATGAAGCGGTAAGCAATTACACTGTCATATTTCCGTTGCCACATGTTATCGCAGCTAATCCACGCTGACACTTAATTGTGATAGACATTGTGTTATCTACGCTGCTGATAATACGTTCATATTTCAAGAGCTTTAATTTCTGGCATTTAATTACAGCACAAAGACGAGGAAGAGTGGGAAGAGTTCTACGAATCGGAGAATCAACGCGAGTTGCGTCAAATCTGGCAGGGTCAGAGTCAGATCGGCGATCATCTGCGCGAACTGTCGCGAAAGGTGGACGAGATCATTGGCCGCCAAGAGAACACACTCTCGCTTGTCTCCCGCGGCTGTGCGACCGGTGCTGGTCAAGCTCTTCCACCTGCCGCCGCTGGCAGTGCGCCGGTTCAGCAACTGGCAGGCGGAGTTGGTGTTACCAGGCAGGATGTTGATTTGCTAATTGCCAATCAAAACATTCTACTTAGTACCATACGTGAAATACGCCAACTGGCGGGCGATATCAATGTGCGTACTGATAACATACAAATAAATCAGAAGAACGCGCCAACGGCACAAATTCAGTCCACGGGCTATGATGTGCAATCATTGATCACGGAAATGCGAGATGGCATGAATCAGGTCAAGCAGGGTATTTCCCATGTGGGTCAGAGGTTAGTTGTCTTTGCAAATGATGCCATTCATCAGTTAGTAACCCATTTTTCTTTTAGATTGGGTATGCCTCAGGGCTCGGCGCAGACAGCTCCATGTCCCACCGGCAGTTGTGTTGGTGTCACGTTGTTCCTAAGCGTTACCGTTGTGCAATTGCTGCTCGTATTCATCTACAATATATTCAAGTAATTAATGATCTGATCTATTTGTTAATTATTTTATTTAAACTCCCATAATTCATTTTTTACAGAAACCGCAGCGAGGCGCAAGCGAAAAAGTTCTACTAAGCAGTCTGCTAAGTCAACCAATCAGCAACGTAAACAACACACATTCTCACACACAATACACACACCACACACACCTGACTAGGCGGCAACTAAAATTAGTTAAAATGAAATACTTAAGACTTCAGCATTGTTTGCTTTACAATATTGTATAATTGTTTTTTTTACGTAGATCTAATTGATTTGCAATGCGCCAGGTGCCCAAAATTGAACGTGACTTAACTGTAATGAAACTGAACAATTAATTTGAACAATGTAATAAGCCACATGACAAAAGCCACAAGACAAATGTTTGCAGTTGTAGTTCCTTAGCATCTTTCACATTGTGTTTGTAACCCAATTTGTAAAGTCAAGTCTAAAGTTTTTGGTCTACTCTCAATACTGTGCATATCAGTGTACAGACATGAGCTACGAACTCTGCATTTCACTATATAAAATGTAAACCTAATGAAACAAAATAGAGAAACAAGAATAATAATAATGATAATACGAGTACATAATGAATTCCGTAAATTTAGCAAATAAATACTTTATGTTTTTTTATACGTTTTCGTTTGAGCTAGAGCGTCTGAGTCTTAAAGTTGAATTGGCTTCAAGATCTTCCAGACTTAAAAATTTCCCATTTCATGTGCTGTACAATAGACGCGACACATTAAACAAGTTTTTCTGCTTTTGTTATTAGCATAAAATTTAATGTATGTGATGAATTCCTCACACTTATGTGTAGTTTTTGTTTTCTTCACATAGACGTTTTATACTGAATATTATATAATAATTATTTATGATAATACAAAGGAAAAGCGTGTTTTTTATATGTTCCATTCCAGTCTCAATGTTTAATATGAAAATTAAAAACAATTTATAGAAAAGAAATATGAAAATATATATCAACGGAGTTTTATTTTTGAGATGTTCTAAAACTATTCTATGAATAGGTTTAAGAATAAGAATCTAGCTTAACATTTTTTTTAACCTTTGGATGCCCTTCTTCTAGGGTATTGGAGAGCAATAGAAGAAATCGTGGTTCCCCTCGACAATGCGACAAAAATGGCGCCAGCTCGGCGACATTGCAACCCAGCATAGGAAGGGGAAGCAAAAGTTTGTCCATAAAATGTTACTGCCATTGGTGGGTATTGTGGACAGGCATTAAGAGGTTTGGGGTCCTTCTACCCAACCGAGCAAAAAACCCCAGCCAAAAGATAAATGGACAGAAGCCAACAGCAGTCGCGGTAAAACTATAAATATTTTTTACCCGGGCCTCGGGTTTGGGTTTGGGTCGAGTCTGGTTGGATGGAAGCTGGCAAGTATATAGAGCCACCGCTTATGTAACCCCAGCTCTTATTATGTACATGAAACCGCTGACATTGCGCAGGACCAGTAAAATGCCAGGGGAGTTGAATGGCTGTTATGTTCTTATATCAGCCAATCGGCGTCAGGCATACAAAATGGCTACGTTTTGGGGGAAACTTCCCAAACAACCTCTGCAGACTTGCCATTTATAACAATTAAAGGCCTTAAATTATATGCAATATTTGATAAAAGTCTAATAAAAACAAAAAGTTACGAGTCAGCGATTAAAACAAAAAAAATTAAATCTTTAATTTTCCACAATAAAAATTTGTTAGGGAAAGATTTTAAGCTTTCATATTCCCAATATTAAAAGCAAGGAATCAAACCGAAACCAATACAGATTATGTTTTCGGTTTTATTTCAGTTTTCTTCTTTTTAGTTACGGTATCAGTACCGGTGTACGTAACGGGAAAACAAATTAATTTTGAAACATTTTAAAATATTAAGTTGTCGTGTTATAATATTTTTGACATCGAAGTAAATATCTAGATTTACTGAAATAAAATTTTATTGAACGAACTCAATAAAGTTTGAATAAATTTAGAGGCCCAAACACGATCAAAATGCCATTCCGCTTGCAAAACGATTAACTTTTTTAAGTTATGACGGTTTCAAGTTCTGCAAAAGTGTCACCGGGAAAATATAAAAATTGGATAGTCAATAAAAAAGAAATTGAATTTTACAATTTTAATGCAGATCTTAAACGATTTCCTTGCGGAATGTAAATTTTATATTGTTTTTACCACTTATTTTACTCTGCTTTAAAATTGTAAAATATAATTTACCCTCACTGTCAATTGTTTTCATGCTATCCCGTTGACATTTTTTCAGATCTTCAAACCAATTGATATAAATGTGAGAAAATTTTATGTGACTACTTTAGTAAAGTAAACTCTACTATGGTACTCTTATTTTGAAATCTCTTCCTCCTCATAGTTTGAAGTTTGGCTTTAATAATCCTGGGGACATATTTACACATCTGTGGAATTTGTCGCTCACCACAATCCATTAGTAAATGAAATTCATAAATCCCTAACATTCAGCGACGACAATTTGCAACATTTGCCCAGCATTTGCGAAAAAAAAGAAATAAAATCCGAGTCAAAGTAATGTTTCAATGTTACAGGGTGGATGTTTGTTCCGTTCATGGATGCTGAGTGATTCTCCTCCATATCCATATCCATATCCTGAATCCTTTGGCGACAATAGCTGAGGGAGCGTGACAAATGTTGCGTAAACAAATGGATTACATTGCAACGGGATATGGCTAGGAAAAGCAGTTCTACAAATACATGATAATGAATCATAAATTTCCATAACTGTCATACGATCCCCACCGGCCCATCTGGCCTAAAGATACATTTTCAATTATCGGCAACTGGATTACATTTGTTTTTGTAATTAGCTAATAAGTTTAATGATTTCGCAATTCTTTAATACTTTGATATTGATTCTTTTAAGTGTTAAGTAGTTATTATATTATAAGAAAACTATGTATTGTATAAAACTACAACTATGAATTTATATAAAAAATAAATTAATATCATTTTGTTTAAAATTCCTGGATTTAAATGTATTGAATTATGGATAAAAAATATTTTTAAATTTTGATATTACACTGCTTGGGTTAAATGAAACTAAATTCAAGTTTTAATTTTGAGATAAAAGTTACGGAATAGCTCTTAACAATTACTCTTAGTCCCTGCATATTGATTAATTTAGTTAAAATGTTCATTAAAATAACTCTTATTTGCGGTCCTTGATTTAACAAGAAAAGATTTTTTTAGAAAATCTAAAATACTTTTAAATGAGTTATAGGGAAACCACGTCAGATGTTTAATGTTTGTGCAAATGCTTAAGTTTCCCATGCCATTAATTCGCTTAGGCTAGTAGATGACAAAGGATAGCCCATTAGATATAAGTAAGTGACAGTATCACTGACTTCTGCCAAAATAGGAAAACCCCTCCGAACACTACAAATAACCACCATGGCGAGCACCCTTTGTGATTTTTGCAAGAAACCAGAACAAAACTCGAGCTCTGGATAATATTTTGCGCTTTTTGGTATGACGAATCCACATGTCACACTCGCTACTGCATGGAATTCCATTCTCATTCTCATTCCCTTTCCCAATTCCATTCCCATCCTCCTGCTTTGCTCTCACATCCGTTTAGCGGGCAATCAAGCGTGTAGTGCAATTCAATAAGAGTCTGGCGGATGGAGGATGTCGGGCGACTTGGAGAACTTTATCAACACCCATGTCGGCATTAGTTTTGTTTACAAACTTTCCGTTGCCTTTTTGACAGCCATCGGCAGCAATGTCCGGGGGTGGGCCTGGGTTTTGCTCTATAAGATCGATGGGTCGGGGGGCACATTTGATGTCAGGGGGTTGCTTGACTGGATTTTTATTTATGAGCACTTAAATCGTAGCGCAAACTAAAATTGCACATTGCATCTACATAAATATGCAATTGCGGGCATGTGAAAATGTTTCGGACAACTCCCGCTGATAAATGATGAAAAAATTAAAAATAAATACGAAAGATACAAAGGTTCAGCCTGCCGGAATACTCGTTGAACAACCCCCAGGATCTCAGCTTGGACCCTTAACAATTTTAGATGACAGCTCCCGATAATGGTGACATCAATTTGAAACTCAATTGAGCTTGAGTTGTTGTTGTTGTTCGTGTTGTTCCTACAAGTTGTTATTCCTTGATAAATGCTGTGCTATCAGCGCCGTTTATCGTTGAGGGCATTTTGACTGGGTGCGACAAGTCAGCGAATTGGAAACTGTCTGTCTGCCTCTTCTCTTCTCTTCTCATCTTCTCCTCTCTGTCCACAAGTGAGTTGCTTTCTCTTGGGGCGTTGCAAGTAGTTACATGTTAAATGCTTACTTAATTGCTCTGACTGGATAGATAAATGACTCAAAGATAGCTAAAATCCCATATAAAGGAACCTCGTATGGCATCAGTTACATAGAAGTATCTTCATCCATTGTTCGTCTATAGCCAAGTGTAGTAAAAAGACTGTGCGACAAATTTTGAGCACTTAAACTGAACGCATTTGCATACGAGCATAAAAAAATTATGATATTGAAGACAATAAAAATTTATGAAAACCCATTAAGTGGCGTTGGAAAAACAAGCTAACGACTACAAATTGTTGACAGTCGTTTGCAGCCTCTCTTCTAACCCCCTTTAGAATGTGACCTTCGTCAGGGGTTTCACCACAAATTATTATGATAGCTGAGCTCGATCCCAGGCACAAGAGCATTCAGTTATGCGCATTATGATGGGCACTTCATAACTCTTCAAAACTCCTAAACCCTTGGCTGGACTGAATTCGTCGTCTGGGTCGTAAAAAGGAATTGTGAATGTGAATTGGGGAAAAAACAAGGAAGAAACTTATGCAATGTCACTGTCGTCTGGATCACGGTCATGGAAGAAACAAATTTTAATTGATGACAATTTCATTAAAATTTTTCGCAGCTGTGGGAGGCGGCAGTCCTTAAAATCTACGAATACAACCGAACGTATTCTGGAGCAATAAAAAATCAAGTAAACAAGCGAAAAGCGTGGGCGATTGTCCTCCTCAAACTCTATGATGATGTTGATGATGATGTTGATGAGGCGACTGCTGGGATTTTTGGAGTGAACGAAGCGTGAAGGATGCAAAAAGTTAATCGCTCAGGCGGTCGACACACTCCTCCCCCGTCTCTCTCTCTCTCTCTCTCTCTCTACACTTTGTATCGGGATCTGGACAGATGTGTTAATGGGTGCAGGGGTATTTTTTATTGCCCTGCTTAGAGTGCAAGCCACAGAATTCTGTTCGTGTGTACTCTAGCCAAACTCGGTTCGCAATAAGTAAATTGCGTAAATTTATAGCTGCGTAAATTGTTTAATGACTCAACAGTCTATTTATCCGGCCCGTGGCATGCGCTGACATGGTCTAATGGCTGTTGAGGTCGGGCAATTGCGACTGGGATTGGGATTCTATGTTTGTGGCAAGTGCTGCAAATAGAGCAGGTCTAAACTATAAAACTGGACTCTATGGGTTGGGAAACTAAGCCAGCATAAAATTAGATGAGGAATCAGAAAGCAGGCAGCTTTTAGAAAATTCAACTAGGATTTTTCAAATATCATATTTCATAAGTTTTAATTTATTTACTTAACTTCAACTAAAAACAGTCTACAATTATTTATTTAACACTCGAGATATTATAATAATATAACTTTCTTATATTTAAATATAGAATGCATCAAAATTAAGGACTTCTCAATTGCAAATTCTGTAAGAATTGCATCAAGAAGTTAAGAACTCTAGGACTACGTTGTTCAAACAATTTTAAATTCCTTTTATGGATTGTTGAAAAATGTATATTAAGCTAGACTGACGATAAAAACAGCGACTTCTTAAAGATAATCTTGAGAAAATTAAAGTGAAAACGAGAAAAGTAATGTCTTATAGAGTCCAATTTTAAAGAAATATTAACTAGCTACTTCAACATAGTTTTTTTTTTTTAATAATAATTGCAAAAATTAAAAATGAAATATTATATATCATTAATATATTGTATTTCCTTATGAGTCTCTCTAGTGCTATAAAAATTTGCTTAGACAATTGGTAACTTGAAATGCATGCGTGCAATTAGATGCCAATAAATCTTTACTAGCTAAAAAAAAACCCTTAAATTTTGGTTGATAAAATGCCGAAATTATCACAGCAATCTAGAAGATATATGGGCTCAATTCGAGCACTTTTAACCCATTAGCCAACCGGAAGATCGCTCAATTAGTGCTGTTGTTGGTCAGCAACGAATGTGAGTCCCAAGTGGGTCACTTGAAGTCCATATACGTATGTACATATACATATGTACTGGTAAAAGGAAAGGCTTTCGGTTTTGCAGTTGTGCCAACAAAGTGACATAAATCTTTTGTACGCCGTCAGAAATTCAAGCGGAACGAAAGCAATGACGCAGCAGGACCTCAATACTAGCTATATTTACAATATACTCGTATGTACGAGTTGTTCCAGCTACAAGTCACATGTCGATGGGTTGGCCAGTCATAACAGAACGCATGCATGCCCCGAGATTTATAGGCATAGGGCGGGCGCGAGAACGGTCGCGAGAACGGTCGCTGGGATTGTGTCTATTTGTAACATCTTCGATGGGATCAGAATCGACATCAATGCCGGATGCGCAAAACGACAGGCGTTCGATTGAAATTAATTGAATTTGCGCCCTACATGAAGCGCGACTACAACTTGACTTGGATGGACCATGGACCATGGTTACTTCCTGTTTATGCTCGAGATGTTTTCTAGCATAAATTACGCATATGATATGGGTGGAAAATCCCAGTAACATTGTCGTCTCAGTTGTCGCCGTCGTCGAAAAACAGGAACATTAAATTTATTTTTATTTCAGCGAGCTGCCTTACAACCCCCAATAGGAAAAACAACATGAACAACAACACTAAGCGCTTAGTAAAGTTCCCCCTTCCCTATTTACGATTGTCGCACGATATGCGGTCCACTGAGTTTTTGCCAAAGTCATGAATTTTCCTTATTTTTATGATTTCTATTTCATGTACATATATTTTTGCTGGCCAAGATTTTAGTTTTTGTTTTGGCACTGAAGAGATTGCTATCATCTACTATGTAGTTGTTCCTTGGGGTTGGACATGTGCTTGGTGTTGTTGGCTGACTCTTAACGGCGGCCAAAAAGCACAGACTCACGCCGGAACTGCTGATCGTCAGGAAAGGCAGACAAATTTATCACACAGACATGTGGGGGTGCGTACAAGCGTCTTTGGTATCATTAATCATGACGTTGTATCAAATGCTGCCAAATATTACGGTTGTAAAATATCTTTAAGTTATTCAACAATTTAAGTTGCAAATTGCAGCAAATATTAAATTTGGCGCCTACCGCCCACCTGCTCTAGCAGCCATGCGCACTTATCGAACTATCGCAGTTGCATCTATCGAAATGAAGTGTAGTATCGATATAAGCACGAGTGCGTCAGTGTTGCACTGCCAAGTATCGATAAGCGCGACTTATTCTATCGCCCTGTTTTTATTGTGTTTTTTATTTATACGTTTTTAACTATCTTCGCACCTGATTTTCTACGCAATTCTGTAAGTTTATAACAATTAAGTTATCCAAGTGTCGCGTACAATTCAAACAGTTGTCATTTTTATGTTCTGTGCATAAAAACAATGCAAGTGTAAATTCAGCTGCAAACTTGTGTTGTTGTTGTTGTTGTTTTTGCTGCTGCTGCTGGTGCTCCCTCTTTTGGGGTGGTCAGCGGCAGCTCCATTAAACAGCGCCCAGTGTGCCCTTTTTATATATTTGTTATGATGGTCACGCGAATTCTGACCCGATTCGATGGCGCCGCCTCTCCATTTTTTGCGTTTAAGTGACCAGCTGGAGTTTTCTAGCTGTTGTAGTTGTTGCTGTCATTGCCACCCGCATGCCGCCTGCAGCTGTGTGAGTGCGTGTGTGTTTTAAGTCTGTGTATGCTTGAGTGTTTGTTGTTTGTTTGGCGTACGTTTTATGCTAATTAAGTGCAACTTTATTTGCTGCAACACGCCCTATCATCAGTCTTCCCTAGTTTGCGACGAAAGCAATAAAATGTTCTGTATGTAATTCAATTAACACTAAGTAGGCATGGGTCCTTTAACCCATTGACAACAAAGAGTCAACTTTAACCTTGATCACAATTATTTGAATTCTTCAAGACATTAAAGATGTTGTCAATTCAGAGTTCGCCATAAATTAATTAGCGCTCAAATATTGTTTGTATCAGCCCATCAAGCTTATAGAAGCAATTCTATATAGGTTTTGAATATTTGCATTTTCCTTTAACGTCAATTGCTTGAAAAAACGAACATGTTAAGTTTATATACAAACATTTATTTGCATATATTTCCTTACATTTGTCAAACATGACCTAGAAAACTACATATTGTAGCACATTCCTTCCTATAAAACAAGAATAATATACTATGTTTCTTAGTTTAATTTAGTTAATTACATTGTATCCTTGCGCTATAGGAATTTCATTATAAATTAATGCACTAGTCAAAATTAACTTTTTACACATATTTATTAAACTATTGATTAGACTCTACGATATAAATTTCTTAAGTTTTAGAGCGTTTTTAGCGAACTTTATTTTAAATACATAAAATCACAAAAGTTATTTGTTTAATAATAATAAAAAAAAAGAACCTTATCTTTATATAAATCGAATCCCCTGGGCTTCTAACGAAACTGTAATAAAAATAATAACGAAAGCAAATCCTTTGATAATAAATTTTGGTAATACATTGAAATGCGGGTAAAATTTTTACGTTTTGATAAAGATATATAAAAAACTCAATGTATTTTTATTAAGTTTTTGCTTCCCAGGCGACAAACTGAAATGAAGCTCATATTGTATCAACATTATTGTTGCTTCAATTGTTCTTGTTGTTGTTTCGACTTGTTTATCGGCTGTATGCCGAGTGATTGAAAAGCCAACGAAGTACTTTTCTTACTTTCCGATTATAGTGCGCAGCTGACGATAAGATAAGTCAACGTCTTCAGTAGTACATTTGACTGTCAACAGGAACGTGAAAGGCTGAAGAAGCAACTGATTAAGATGTTCCTGCTGCCCGATGACAATGCGAATTGCTTTAATTAACTGCAATTGCAACCCTTAGCTTAGTGTTTCGAGGGGAACGCAAAGTTCAAATCGGATCCCGAGATAGCGCGTGTGCATCTCCCGCTGGTTTAAAGATTTCACTTTTTCAATTGTTGAATGAACGGCAGGAGGCAAGCAAGCATTTTGTCAGTCGCTCCATCAATTGCCTAATGACTGTGTCAATAATTGAGCATAATTGAAAAACAAGGGGCGTCGTCCAGGGCGACTCATCATCATCGTCATCATCATCGTAGCATCTCATCCACCAAACTAAGGCATCAATGCTAAAGAAACTCGTTTTTGTTTTGCGTCTCATTTGTTTACACACTTTATTGTCAGTACGTATTTAAGTAAATACATATTTACATAAATATATACGTAATGTATGAAAGTGCTTGGATCTCGCAAACTCACTATTCAATTCAATTTATTGCCTTGCAACGTGTGACAAATTTTGTTGCCTTCAAACAGTATATACAGTGCGTACTAATAAGTTTACGCACAAACAAATTTGTTATTTATTTACTCTTTTTCCAGCTAATTTGAAAGTGACTAACACTTTTGGTCGGCTGACTATTCATTCAACTTCCATTTCCACTTCCACTTTGTCGCTTCCTCTTTTTGCGTCTTGCAATAAATTTGTAAAACAAAAGAGCAGCAACAACAACAACAATTGCCCATCGCTTACAGAAATTAGTCATCACGACATTCGTTGTGCTTGTTATTGTTGTTGTTATGCACCCACTGGCATGGGTCCATCACCTTGTCTTTCACACTCTCTTCGCTCTCTCACACTCTCAGCATTTGCCTAGTTTTCGTTTTGTTTACATTTGCCTGGCATGGCGATCGAGCGCCAAAGAGCGAAATGAGCGCAGCAGGTGCCGTGAGTGGCGCTCATTTCTTTTTCTTCTTGTGCTCTGCTCTCTGGGGACTGCGTTGGTTGTTGGCTCTCTGAGCCGCTTGCGTTCGGCGCGCTGCTGTAGGCGCGCCTCAGTTGAGTTTTAACCGTCGTCGGTGCCGATTCGTGCCGTGACCGAGATCGATAACTATATACGAGTATATATATATTTGTGTTTGTGTGTTTTGTATGTGCGATATTCAAGTTCAAATATCAAAAAGCAATAAATAAATTTAAAACGCCAGAAAATTTAGCAGAAGGTATATATAAATATATATACATAAACGAAGAATACATACATACAAATGTACTGTGGCAGTTATCGTCGATTTTTGGCTGTCGTATATTCTTGAATGCGAATGTGTGTGCTGCGACCTTTGAGTGTATTAGTGCGTGACATATGGCGTTATTTTAACGGATAAAAGCAACAAAAAAAGCCAAACGTCAGGCACAAATAAGCAAATTAATTGTGTAATCTCGATGTGTTGCAACCAAGCGACAGAGACGCCCACGACAGAGATGCCCGTATATTCAGCGCCTGCGCAACGCGTCGACTAAATCCAAGCAAAGCAAAACAAAAGTCCAAAAAAATACAAGAGTCCTTTTTGTTTTGAGTCTTAATAATCAGATTTTTTAGTACCGTATAAAAGTGTTTTGTATTTTCTTGTGTTGCCTATCAAGTTAAAAACAACCAGAGAATTACCTCATCGCTTGCGCGCGCTGCCGCTGACGTAGCTCTCTGCCCCTGACTTTATTTTATTAGTGTTATTTTTTATTTTTTCATTCTATATTTCTTCTACATATGTATACTACGTATGTATGATTTGTACAACTGTATGTATGTGTTGGTGTGCGTGCGTGTGTACGGTTTATATGCTGCGCTGTTAGCTAGTTTACTTAGCCAGCTGCTACTGTGCTTCTCTGCCTCTCCTCATCCCCCTCAACCGCCTCCCTCCGCTTCCCATCAGTGTCTTCACTGATCTGACCGCTTTGTGTTTCATAAAAAATAAACGTATGTATCTGCAAGATACGTGCGACGATATTTGTTTTATTCGTAAGTTGATTTGTTTTTTGTTTTTATTTCGTTCGTTCGCTTTTTTTATTTGCATTTCAATCTCTGTGCGCTCATTTCGAGCTTTTTGTCATAATCCATTAGCCAGTCACTGTCTCAGTCGCAGTCGCAGTCGCCGTCGCAGTCTGCGTCGCTGTTGGCGCAGCAGTTTACGTTTTTGTGTTGCTTTCCACACGCTGTTTTGTTTGATCGTTTGGCAAATTTCGCTGCGGCTTTTTTTTTGTGGGCGTATTTTGTATTCCCTATTATCTTGCTTAAAAATGTCAATGCTCGTTGATAGTATTGTTGTTGTGGTCTGTATATTATCTTGCCTCTCTCCACACAAAGCTTTTGACCTTATTTAAGAGCTTCGGTTATGGTATGCCAGCCACATAAACAAATCACATAAAGAAATCAAAGCTCATTTTCACTTCATGCCATCGCTCTCAAATTGTCGCGCTCTCAAATTTGTTGCTGTGTGGGTTTAGCGTCTTGGACTTGGACGTGGTCGTCATCATGTTTGTAGTTGTAGTATTTGTAGTTGTAAATGTAGTTGTTGTAGTTGCTTTTGCATCCGTTCATGTTTTATATACGCACACACACACACAGTAAATACTAATTTCATTCAGTAAAGAAAAAATGCAAATGACAACTCAACTCGCATTTGTAACGCGGCCAATTGTAAAGTGTTTGTAGGCGTCAGTTTGTTGCGCCCAATTTTGGATATGTTTTAATCGGTTGCATTTAAATACATTTTTGCATACATTCATTAATTGAGTTGAGTTTCCATTCATTTGGTTTTGCCTGCCCCTATCTCCTCCGGATCCAAATTGCCAGTTCCCCAAAATGAGTTGTTGTCGCACAACTTTCGAATTGATTTCGCGGTTAAATCGTACTTTATTTTACGATTTTGTGGGGATTTTAATTAATTGGAGTTTGGCACGCTTGAAATGTGTAATACAGTTAAACTTTACTTTAGCACTTAATTACACAGATTATATTTTAAATACATTTCATATTCTTTAATTAAATACAAGTTTTTTGAATATTGCCTTAATTTCGACATAATTTTCACAGATTTTCAAAAACTGTTGTCAATGGTCAGACTGCATAAATAAGGCTGAAAATAAAGCAAACAAATGTTTGCCTCATTTTTCAAGCTCAATTAAAACAAATTAAGCAAGAAATTTGTAACTTTTTTGAGTCTGCAGAGTGTTTGTACAATATCAAAATTCAGTGCTCCAAATGCCCAGCAACAACAATAAAAACAACAACAGTGTAGACGAGGCAATAACAATTAAGTACAAAAATAACAACTGTGTGCTCTATTTTTTTAACGCCTCAGCATTTTCATTTGTGCAGTGCACAAACTACATCATACATATATATATATATATGTTTACATATGTACAGATGCATAAGTGTGTGTATATTTCTCTACATAGATACAGATACTGATACTTGTGCCGCCTTTCAAACTGCTGCCGCACACATGTTTCAGTCTTTGAGAAACAACAACCCAAACACAAAATACAAAATACAAAAAAAAAAAAACAAGTAATTTGCCCTAGTAAAGAATGTTCGACTTAGAGATACTACGTAAGAAGAGTTCCCTTTAAAATTAATAGATATTTTAAAAAGAAGATCGCTTATGGAACATTTGTAGATATTTTTTTTGTAAATGCTAGTTATTTATCATTTTCTAGCCTGAAGTACTTTATTGTTTAATAAAAACTGAATATATATTTGTTTTTAATCCTTATTGAAGCATATGAACTTAAGAAATAAGTAAGATAATTTGAATTACAAGAAATCTTAACTATCTATACACTCTTATATATTATTAGTTACCTTGACATTTTAATTTAATTAACTTTAATCTGTAATACCCTTTACATGCACTTTAAAGGGTATTAAATATCGCAAAATAACCAAAAATACGAGTTTACTCTGAGCAATAACCAGAATCAGAATTGAGTTTTTCTATTGAGTACGATACGGTTTTGATATAATACTGCACGGATACATATACACATGCATATTTATATATAGTTTATTGTTTTGGAATGTTTCTTAATTACGCGGAACTCAAGTGGCAAGTGGAGGTGGCTGCCTCTTTCTTATTGTTGCACGAGATTCAGAAATGAACTAAAAAAGAATTGAAACCAAAGCAAAATCGATGCGAGTGGGCGACCTCATTGGAATTTCAAGCATTTCCTTTTTGACTTCAATTCCGTTTGTAAGTCCAAGTCCAATTTTAATTCCAAGTCCCATTCCATGATTCTTCAGTTCATTTTGCACACTCAACCGCTTAGTCATCCAAATGGAAACCGTGTGGACTATTGCTCCTTCCTTCCTGATAAGGATTATTATAATTATTATTATGCATTTTATTCATTTATTAATGTGCTCATATGCATTTAAATCTATATATAGAAATCGCTCGTTGGCTTTCGTCATAGTCGTTTCCAGTTCTCATGTCTCAAGTTGTCGCCTTGTTCGGGAGAAACACGAATGAATGAAAAGATTTATGCAAAATGAGTTTTGCGCTGTGCATTTTATTTTAATTTTTTACTCACAGTTACTCACAAAATATGTATATATAGACTTATTTATATTTGTTTTGTTTATTGCCTTTTATCTTGTCGATAACAAAAAAGAGGGTAAGGCTGGCCTTCCTTATGCCGTATTAATCGTAAAACTTTTGTTTAATTACGTCACTCACTTGATTGACCAGATATGTAGATAGCATAACTCTTTATTCCCTTTATTCTCTCCTCTGTCTGTCTGTCGAATCTCATATTTACAGCAAATTCTGCTCACAGTGGGCAGTCTGAAACGTTTTGAGCAAAAATGCGAGAAATTTGATACAGTGTAAATGCTTTGACTCTGGAGATTATCATAAGTTCTTGAAACAATTGTCAAATGGTCTCGTCATGCAGCTGTTTCTTTTAGCATACTTCAGATATATTAGTTATCTTTTATCAAATAAATCCAATACTCTTTATCGTTTTTATTTTCAATCATAGCAGCTTTAATTTAGAATAGCTTCTTCTTTGTACATTCTGGAAAAATTTATTTAATTTTATAAATAAACTTGACTTATTCTGCACTTAAATGAAAAAAAAAAAAAAAGCTACATGTGAAAAATCTGACTGTAATTTTATTCAGAATTGTAATCGTGATTATCACATTGATTTATAGATTAAACTTGTTGTGGGAGATTGGTGAATTAATATTCATCAAAATTGTAGATTCTAATAGACTTTCTCTCTACGTTTCAAAACATTTTTCTACATTATAAAAACATAAGTATTTGATGCCTAAAAATGATTGCTGATATTCATTTCTTTATATTTATCCTAGTTAATAAAAATTGCATTCTTTCAAGTTCAATCCTAATCAAATTAAGCTCTACTCAAGTTGGCTATGATAACGGAAATTGTGCTCCTTAAATGCCCTACCCTACTGCACCCCATGGAATCTTCATTCCCCTAAGTGAGTTGATATGCTCCTCCATCGCGTGTCGTGTCCATTGGCAGTTATCGCTAGTTTTCTCGCCTGGCCTTGGATGGTATGGGGTGCAGCCGTTAATCAATGAACGGCTTTGTCAGTCGGACTGTCGTACTGTGGGAGAGTGTAAAAAGTATTTCGCATTTTACGTCTTATTCTCATTTAGTTTATGGATGCAATGTGGCATTCAAGTGCTGCCCGACTACGCAAATCGCATGCCAAAGTCAACGTGGCAACGGGAGCCGCCCCAGAGTTATATATAAAATATGTACATATGTATATGTGTATATATGTATTGCTACACACACACATATGTATAAGTGAGATGTGTATTTTGTCTCTTTTGGCACTCACTTGTGCGAAAATCCATTGGAGCCCGACTGGCGGGAGCCTAATTTTTTTTTTTCGCCGTCAAGCAACGAAGGAGGATATGAAGAAGAAGAAGAAGTAGGGAAAGTAGGAGGAGGAGTGGCAGGGCAACTAAAGTGCTTGGCAGCCAATCATAAAATTGCTTTGGCAAATGTCTTGGCAAGTTTTTCCATTTTCCTGGCCGTGGGAAATGTGAGCTCAAGGATTTCATTGTATATTATTGTAAGAGTATTCATATCATTTAAAGCATAAGTGTGACTTAATTAAAGATAATCAGTTTCAGAAAAAAGAATTAATACACACATGACACACTCCTCTGAATGGGGTTTAATTAGCCAACTGATGTCTATCTGTTGACATAATTTGTCCACATTATGTTGCCATCCACCTTGATGCAGGCTAATTGAAAATTACAAGCCACTCAACCACACACACACACACACCCACTCATCCAACCATACACACACACACACACACTCGCACACACGCACACTCAGTGAATTGGTTACATCCCCCTTTTGAACGTCATTCGATTTGATTTGTTTGTTTGCTTGCTTTTTGTTTGTTGTTTATTTATTGTGTATTTTGTTACTTTTAATGCATCTTTTATCTGGATTTTGCCATCAATAAGCCAAAGCCAATGGATGCTCATTGTTGCCGCTGTCGAGCTGATAGTGATACAAAATTTGTGCCCCATTGTGTGGCAAGACAGACATAAGAGAGTTGCCCGAGTGACGACAGCAACGACGGCGACGTCTTGTTTACTCAAATTACAGCCGGGGTTATCTGCGGTTCCATCCAAAGTGCCATTCTCATGCCATGAACTGCTCTAAGCCAAAGTTCGAATGGGCCCTGTTTGTCTAGTTGACCCGACCCGTTGCTGGGTGGGCCTACACTCTCCTCCTCCCTCTCTCTCTCTCTCTCTCATTCTGTCTCTTACACACTCTCTCGCTCTAGCTCTATCTTAACTCTTGCGTTTATTTGCTTAAGCAGTTGATGTGTTTATCTCTCGCAGTCGGAACTGCTCTACTTTACTTTACAATTTGCATTTCGAAATTCCAGCGAAATCTTATCTGTATACAGAATAATTTTAATTGTAAGCTGTCGATCAGTTGCTGATCGTGAGTTGATTGACCTGTAAATAGAGAAAAAATATGATTGTATAATTTTAATCTAAGTATGTGTGTTTTCTTCAAGTTATCAGAGAAATGCGATAAGGCAAGATAAGAGTCTGGGGAATATGAAACTTTCTTTCAGTAAAAGAAAACGTGCTTAGATGTGCTGAATGAATGTGCTGATAGAATGATAGATATCGTAATCCTGACATGAGAATACTTTTAGAATTTTGAAGAGAACGCACTCTGACGTACTATAATATAAAGAATAACGATCTCTTCCCAAACAGGTTGTTGGTTAACCGTCTTTAACCTTGCTTTCTACATCATGACACATTTTGGCTAATGATTTTTGGGCCACAATTACAGACAAAGTATTCAGTCAGTTGCCCGACAATTTCCGCTGACATCAATTGTATATAAACGCTGCGAATCATCATCATTCGGGCGAAACTAATAATCTACGGCAGTGTCTATGCTCGGACCATCTGGCTGGGACCTCTAAACTGACTTGCTCACAAATGCACAAAAACGAAATATCTAAAAATTGTGCGATGACTCATTCGCGTAAAAATCAAATTAAAGACCCCACAACCCCAACAGAGCAAAGCAATCGTCGTCTGACGGGCTATATAATCTACATATTTGTATATAATTTGAGGGCGGAGAGATCTCGAGATTTGCCACTGGTGTTACACATAGATTCACTGAATCTTTCATCGTCTATCGCACCTTTTTTCTGACGTTGACTTTGCCGGTGTTTTTAGTACTTTTTGATCTTGGCACGTCTGCTGCTTCTTCTCCTACCTCTCTGTTTCTGTTCTATTTTCAAACTGCCATGAAAAATGTGACAGTAGTGGGCGTGACGGGGAGAGGATAAGAAGAAAATAGAGCTGTTTTTCTTTCATTGATGCGCCCTATGCTTCAATTTGGAAAATCCATTTAATTCTCTTACATTCGATTTATGCTGCTATTCGAATTATGCTTTGTTTACCTTGAAAATTCTGCTCGATTTTGTTTATTTTTAGTGTATGTATCTCTATGTATGTGTGTATCTGTGATATATATCTATATAGATACATATAACGTTGGATTTGATGCGCTGCGTGTTGTTTTGGTTTAATTAAAATCTCTGTGGTTTTAATCACCATCCAAACTTTTGCTCATTGTCAATTTTTCAACACATTTAGAATCTGATTTTCGTGTATTTATTATGATTTCTTTTTTTTATTTTTGTGATTTATTGTATGGTGGGTGATTTATTAAACTAGCTAGAAGATTTTTAAATATAGAAAAAAATACTTTAAAATAATATTCAAATTTTGACATCAGCTTTTTTTACATTCTGAAATTGAACCGGATTAATGCTTTAGATAATTTTATTTTCCTGATTAAATCTTCTAGAGATTTAATGTATTAATTAATCTTATAAATAATTTAAAGCTATAGAAATTATAATAATTAATGATAGGCTTTTAAATAAATTTAGTTCTTTATTATTCCAAAGCTCTTAACTCATAGAAAAGCCGCTTAAAAGCTTTGAATTACGTTCAAAGTGAGTTTTTAAATTGTCACTTGTCGCTTGTCAGTTGGCAAATCAAATATTTAGATACACAGAGTACTTTATTGGTAGCCAATCATGTTGAACCCTGCCCACGGATCGTACGTGCTCCCAGCGCCTAGACAGACGACGACAACTGTGCCGATGATTGTGAGAATCGTGCCAAGGTCTCAGATTGTGTTCGCTTTAACTACGTGCCGTTATCGGGCCGTAAGAACAACGCCAACCGCGATGGGCTTAAACAACAATCGGCCTACAATCAGCGGGCCAAATTGTCGACCAGCCAAACAACTTGTCGAGAGTTGCACTCCAAAACGATGCCACCTCCGCCGCCCACGTTCAAGCCTCTCAATTGGACGCATTTTCGCTTTCAGGTGGCCGCCAACGTTGCATGCCACAGATCGTAGCATCGCCCACGCGACAACAATAATGCTGGCACTTTTATCTGCCGTTTGAGGGCTGCTCTTATTGCACCTGTCGAACCAAAGAATGCGCCACAACTCATACTCCTTTGCTAATACCCTTGCAACGGGTATTTATTATTGTAATGCAAGTTGTAACTTATACCTCAAAAAGTATTGTTTGTTGTTAACTGATTTTGTATTGATATTAACCAATGTATTAAATTGTTGCTATTTTAAATTTTATTTATTATTAGTTTTCAGAGATACCTCCACCAAACTCGCAGATTATGCAATTGGTATAGAGTCATAAATTGGTACAAATCGAACTGGAATATCATATATATGGAAGGCTTCGGTTTTTCTTAAGATATGTGAAATATGTTTAATGCAGGGCTTTGCGAGAGTATCACATCTTCGACTTGCAGTAGATAAACTTGATTTCTAGTCTCTCTTATTTGTTGGCTGTCTTGTTAATGGTCAGAGCAGAGTCAGAGCCGCATTCTTGGCCAGCTGCATCAGCTCCTTGTTGGCCTGGCTCTGTCTTGGCATCGGCCTCGGCCTATTTTGGTCAGCAGCGTGTTACACGCTTTTGTTCAGCTTTTGGGCTTTTGGGTGTTGATTGATTTTTATAAACAAAACTCGCATTCGAATTGCGCTAATGGAAAAGTCTGGTGCAACATTCTTTAGCTTCAACATCTATCTATGCACATTTGTGGCAACTCCGGCTGCCGTAGTTGCTGTCTTCTTGGTGGCATTAACCACAATGCCAACAAATTGCCATATATGTGCATTCAGCATGGATTCTCGTATCCAGACATCAACTGCAACTGCAACTTCTCTTCTTGCTAATATGGAAAATGAAAACAGGAAAAATGCGTTGTGTTTTGAGTGCGTTGCATTGCGTGTGTTGCAGCCTCGTTGAAGTTGCCACAAAGTGTCTGCTTCGAGTGCTGCATTTGCCACGACTGTTGAAAGATTTATGTATATTACAAAAGAAGTACTCACACTCACACTCATAGTAATACTCACTTTTATTTACAGATTTCTTAAACAAATACTGAAACGACAACCGCAACAACTACAAGAAGAAATAAAGAAGAATAACAAATACAACCAAAACTACAACAACGAAGTAAACACAAACAACGACAACAATTAGCACGAAAACTTTCTAAAAAGCATTAATAATTTATCTACTAACAAAATTCAACTGCATCTGATTCACAAAACTGGCGCTGTTTTCGGCTACTGCGAATTGAGGTGAGTGAAAATTATACAAATGTTCTGTGTGGAGAAAATTTGGGAAATATAGACAAATTAATTGTGCAAAGAGATGATTCAATCACTTTCGATCATTAAAGAAACAGTTTATAAAAACATTCTTAGCTGATGACTGCATAATATTATAAATGGATCTATAAAACGCAAAGAACTAAAAGTTCTTTAAAAAGTTTACGATTATCTCTTATTTCTTAATGGGTTGTAAAACTACCTAAGATGCTGTTTGATTAACTGCTGACCAACTGCTGAATGCCCTACCGTTGTAAATTAAGAGAAATTTGGTCAGGCATTTGGGATTTGAAAACTACTTTGATACAGAATATACAATCTTGTAGAAAACTAAATGTAACTTTAGGCTCTTTTGCAAATCTAAATAGATCAATTATAATTGATGAAATTGCAAGACAATAGGTAATAATAATTATTATGAATCGTAGCTTAATTCAATGTAAAAGTTTTGCTCTTAAAGGGCTTACAGTTTCTGTAAATTGAGTATTTTATAAAGTTATGAAACAGAATTGGATTTGCTCAATTTTTATTTAATCTGACTGTCAGACATTTGATTTGCTTTAATTTTTATGATAAAAAACGAATTACTCAATGCGCTTCATTTCCATTCGCATTACTATAAATTTATATTGAAACTCAATTCAATTTTCATATGAAAATGTTGCTCATAATTCCCCTACAGCTTCAGACATTTGAATTTCACAAGACGTTATGATACAATTTTTTTATTATAATAATTTCTTTGACCGTGTTGTCAAGTGGTTTTCCAGAATAAATCAGCAATTTGAATGCTTGGAACTTTTTATTGTTTACATTGACCTTATATAGGCTATAGCTGTAGACCCTTTAGTTTTGCAAGTGGATTCGTAATTTTTATGCCTTTGCCTCTGGCTATTTATACGACTTTGAGGACATTTTTTCTTCTGGTCGCCATGACAAATAAAAATTGCTGGAAATTACATAAAAAGGCTCCACATTGGCGCAGCCTCATGACATTTTGTTATCCTCTTGCCGCGACAATCCACACACACACACACACACACAGACAAGACAGACACAGGACCAGGAGCAGGAATTGAGCAAGAAAAGCAATCAGAAACAAGTGAGAACGGCTTAAGTTGCAGTAAAGCTCGACTAGAATATACCCGTAGGAAGTAAACTTACTATACTTGGCATAAGTTTTCGTTAGAAATCAATTTAATACCTGTCCATGCAATGCATAGCAAGGCTAAAGTAGTGCATACCTTATTTGTGTTTAGGTGCGGGTATCAAAAATTTTACTTTATGCTGACTGTGGGGAAAATTGTAAACTGTGCAGATTCCTTGCTAACAGGACTCCTACGCACACGCGCCAACACACACACACACACACACCCGCACACACACAGTTTATGTGGCCAGACAAAATGGAGGCATTGGCGCCAGCAAGTCGCGCCAGTTGAGTTTTTTTTTTTTTTCATGGCGGCTGCGATTGTCTTGAGTTTGCTTTAGTTTTGCAACTTGAGGGCGGGGTTGCAAGCTGCTATCTTGTGACTATATATTGCAGTTACTATCTAAAGCACAGTGTACTTTTAGGGGCAGGCTGCGAATGCGGCGTATACTTAATCTGGCTACTACAATTAATCAGTTTTCACGCTGGCTAATTAAAACTTTGCTGCGATCTCCCGCAGCATCAAAAACTAACCAGATTCGAGTAAAGTTTTTGTTAAATTTTGGAATAAACAACAACAAGTCACTTGCTCAATTTATACAACTTAGCAGCAGCCGCAGCGGCAGCAACAATAACAACAACAACAGCAACCAAAGTTGTTGTACATAAGCAGCGAAACGAGGCAGCCATTGGTGGTCATGGCCCACCCATTGGGTGCCACAGTTGGTGGTGGATATGCCATGTTGCGGGGTTGCCCAAAAAACCAAAAAAAGAACAAGCAAGCCAAAGTGCTGTGCACCCTCTTCATTTCACTGCCCCCTTCCCAACTGAGTTGATCTGCCGCACTCTACTTCTCGCATCCCTTTTGCACGCATCATCGCAAATCCAATGTGTGGCAGCAGCGCAGCTTATGTGGCATGTGGCATGTAGCTTGTGGCATGGAGCATGCGCGCACAGCATCCAGCGGTTCGTCGTTGTGACGCCAACTTGATTTTCATATTGCTTACGACTTGTGGCATGAATGATGTTTTGCATCAGAAGCGCACGATGTGTCGCCGGCGTAGCACATCATTCTAGGCCTAGCCTCCGATCGGGCAGGACACGCCAGCGCTGACATCATCCAAAACTTGCAACATCAACTTCAAACGTTACAAGTTCAAGTGTTACTTCACCGTTTTGTGCCTTGTGTTAATCAGTTAAATTGAATTTGTTAAGTTTTTCTTGCGGTTTAGTTATTGCCAAACGTGCCTTTCAGTTCAGAGTAGTTCGTTAATAAGTGCCTTATCATTATACGATTATAACAAACTCGATTAAAATTCGCGACTTTTATTTGCTACGTTTTTCGTCGTGTGCCTTAAATGTAAAACTTAACTTGAACATTGCCTTTTAACTGCACAGTTAGTAGAACTAAGTAGAAATTAGGAGCCTTAGGCTCACAGCCAATAATTTGCCTTAGATAAGAGACCGATATTAGATTTGTTACGAAACCAAAAAAAAATATTATACTACACGTTTTTATCGATATTAACTTATATTATATACACCGTATATACAATATACAAGACACGTTTTTAAGCCTTTAGACGCACATTTTAAACGTTATTTGTTAATTGCGAGCGTTTTAAGATACTTTTTAATCGACAGAAAGAATTCGAAGAAGTAGTTCTATAATCTGATCCAAAATTGTTAGTGTATTCTTTACGTTTTTTGATTGCCATTTCGGTTCCGTACAATTTCTTGTACAAAAACGGGCAGGACGCGTTCCGTGCCGCAGTTTCAACACCACAAACGTGCCTCAACTCGACGAGCAGCCGCCAAAAGTTGCCTTTTGCCACACGCTTTGGCTTCCGATCGTCGCGTGCTGCCGTCGTAGTCAACGATTTTTAAAATCCCTTCACCCCGTACGCCTTCAAAGACAACGTCGACACCAAACAAAACACAAACAAAAAAAACACAACATTTTAAACCAAAACTTAACACACACACACAACACACACAAATTTCAATACACGACACCCGCTCCGAGTGTGCCTTTATAAGCATAAGCTAAAAGCCATGTGCCTTTTGAAAAACTTCTGAACAAAAACCGATAACAACCCAAAAAAAACCGTATTAAATTAACGTAATCTTAATAACAATTCATCCATGTGTCTAAAAATGAATACGAAGAGTAAGTAAACAAAATAATATAACATTTTTAAGTACCTAATATTATTTATCTATATTATTATAGCTTATTTTTTAAAACGGAGTATTTTTATCTACAAATTCAGTTATCTGCTTCAGTTCGCGTAGATTCCACTGTTCCTTATATATGAATGATTATCCAGCTGAAAGATAAGAAAGTATCAAGTATTAATGAGTTGATCAATATTTTTAATTTTTATTTACTTATATGCAATTAAAAATTGGTTTTAACATTATCTCGAAGGAAAGCTTTTTAATGAAAAATTTGTTTTATTAATTGATTATCATACTTTCTAAGTTTATGATAATTTCACGAATTTTACTTGAGCAATAAATTGCATTCACACATACGCGCATAGGTCCAGGGACTAACATACACACACACACATATGCAGGAACTGGCAGAGTCAATTAATTAGTTAGACCCATAAGAAACTTGGCTGGCAGTAAATTACGTCCATTAGCAGCACAGTGTGACTTCCGAGCGAAAAGTGGTTGCCAATTAGTGAGAGCTCGTGCCGCTCCAGCTACAACAACAACTTTGGCTTGTACTTGGAGAATTGCAACTCCAAATTACATTTGCATTGGGACAAACAATTTTTTGTAGAAGGTGTGGATCCATTTTCATTTGCCATTTGCACAAAATTTGATGTATTTTGTGTATTTTATTGGCCATTACTGAAAGCCGCATTTATAGGCATGTTGAAAGCTGACATAGCCATCAATTGAAACCTTAGGCGGCAGCTGTAATGCAATATGATGACGCCCCATGCGGATCCATTGTGGCTTCACATCCAGCTTAAATCAGCTACATATTTATGTACATATATTTATGTGTCTATTTGTTTACAGTATGCTCTTCATTCATTCATTGAAACTGTTTGTCTTTGCGCTCTATGAAATCCATCTACATTGCCTGTCACATCCTATGTCCCATTTAAATTCCCATTTTCTGTGACATTCTCAGAGTGTCTGTGTGTGTTTATTTAGAGGTTATGTATTGGGGGAGACTTTAGTTGCCATACAGTTAATTGAATTAATGGAGAATATTGTATTACATGAGAATAGGAAAAAAAAATAAAAATGCGGCAAAACATTATAAAAATCAGTTTATTTTTCAACAATTTATGGAAAGAATAGGAAAAGTTGTCTGTAATGCTAAAAATTTTAATATTTTAAATAGAGAATATAGAAAATAAACAATGGTACAACAAAAAGGAAATATTATTTTAAAAAATATGTAAAATATTAACATTTTTTTAAACTATTTTTTTGAACTGATTGTTTTAATATTTATGTTATAGTTAGGAAATTTGCAAAGAGTTTTAAATTTCATTTATAAGTTTTATCACATTAAAATAGAAATAATATAATTTTTGAAGGCGCTGCGCAGCAAGTTCCCTACGTAGTCGACAGTTGCGACACAGGAGCGCATTCGAGGGATATTCGCGCTGTGCAACTTCAAACTCCGATCAGATTACGCTCCTGTGCTCGCTGTCACTTTACGCCGTTTAAGCTGCGCAGAATGTGAACACTTTGCCGGCTGGCGCCATTCAGTCGCCGTCGTCGTTGCCGGGCGTGTAAACTCTACAACAGCCAAAGAGAGCACGAGAGCTTGTGCAAGAGAGCGAAAGTCTACACTGGTGCTAGGGTTGAATTGTTTTTTCTCTTTGTAATGCGGCTGCACCCTTTGAGTAAATTTTCTTAAGCACTGCGCAGGCGCCGCTCTCACTGTCTCTTGTGCTTTCTCTCGCTCTTCGTCGCACTCTCTGTCTGTGTGTGTGTGTCACCCCAAAACGGTAGCAGCAGCAGACAGACAGAAAAAATGCGGTTAACACTGGCAAACGCTGACGTCGACGTTGACAGCGCCGTCGACGTCGATGTCGACGCCAACAGCAGCGTCAGCGTCGCAGCATCCCCTAGGCTGGTCCAATTTTGAGGTAACCTTTTTCAGTTACGTGCCAGATATCGTGGCCAGCAGACGTGCATCTCCAACAAACAGTGCTCCATAATAATTCCGTCAGCGTCGTTGTTGTCGCCTCTTCTTCCAATCAAGCCGCCATATGGAGCAGGCGGTGTTCTGCCAAGTGACAAAAAGTAAATTTAAACAGTGTGTGTGTGTGTGTGTATGAAAGTGTGTATGCCTCTGTGTAAATGTGTATGCTTTACTCCTACGCTCCTGGCGTTTATGACTGTCAGTTTTTTGCCGGAAATTTCAAGTGTTTCCGGTTGCTTCACATCAGCGTTAACAAAAAAAAAAATGTGAAAAACCAAAACATAAGCTGTGCAAATTATCGATTTTTACATAAGCAAATAATGCTATAGGGTTCCGGGTTTGGGGGGTAGGCCTGACACACTTTGCCTGCCCACGGGTGTAGATGGTACAGGACGACAGAAAATCAATTACAGCATGAAAAAGGGGAGAGAGGCAGTGAGGCATTAACTGAATTTAGCTAAAAATCCAGGCATTAATGTCGCATAAAATGGCGCAGCTAGAGAAACAGAGCAACAACAATAAGCTAAAACATCGACGCTGACGGCGACGTTGACGTCGCTGCTTGGCATAATGACAAGAACGACTGGGGCAGCGGCAGAGGGAGAGCAGAGAAAGAGTGGCGGAGGGAGAAGTCACCCCAAGCTACAATGGCCTGGCTTTGATTTGGAAACTGAAGTGCCCCCTTTATGTGTGTTTGTGCGTGTGTGTGTGTGTATAGAAGATTTTCATCAGCAGCGGAGCGACTTTGTCGGTTGTCTGGTATTTGGGTGGTGGCTGCCCCGGCGTGGCATGCCCCGGCCTGCCCTGATGCGGCTATCTCTTGCTTCGGGGGTGGTTTTGGTTTCGGTTTTTGGGCTCTACTGCTGCTTATACCCATTACTCGTTTAGTACAATGGTATATTGTATTCGTGGCATAGAAAAGCAGTTGCTTCAGACTCTGAAAGTATACATATTCTTGAGCAGCTTTAACAGTCCGTCTAGCTATATTCTGTTCGTCTTACTGTCTGAAATTTCCGCCCAACATTTTTAAGATATTTCGCTCCTTTTGATGGTGAATAATCTCTTTTATTATTATCAGTCATTCTATTTACTAGAATAATAATTGAAAAAAATATAACGATAGTTATGAATGTTGTAAGTTTTCAAAGTGCAGTAATTTTTGAACATCTGAAGCTGAAAATACATAGATAAATTTTTAAATTGTGTTAAGGGTATCTTATAGTCGGGAACTTGAATATTGCTTACTTGTTTTGGTCTGCGCTATTTATAACACTTGAGCGGCCATTTATTTCATGTTTATAACGCCTGTTCTCAATGTCTCTCTTTCTCTTTGTCTCTCGCTCTTTTCCTATTTGCAGTGCCTTTTACAATTTCTACACGTAATACACTAAGTTTAAGCAAACGATTGGGACTAGGAGGACAAAAAGTCAGCCTTAGACCGAGACGAGGACGACACAAAGAAAATGTCCACACTGTCGCTGCGCATACAGCTGGAAGGTGGTCGAGTTACCAAGACCATACAATTCCAACCAAATACCACAGTCTTCGATGCGTGTAAAATCATACGCGATAAATTTGCCGAAGCGGTGCAGGGACAACGTGAGTAAAGAATCCTTATGCAAGAGATAAATCCTTTTCAGCTAAGTGGAATCATTTTTCTCAATTTTGCAGCCAGCGAATATGGACTCTTCATTTCGGATGAGCAGAATCAGCAGGGCGTCTGGCTGGAGGCGGGACGCACACTGGGCTACTATATCCTGCACAATCAGGACACGCTCGAATATCGTCGCAAACTTCGCACACTGCGTGTTCGTATGTTGGATGGCGCTGTAAAAACCATCCTAGTCGATGATTCGCAGCCTGTTTCCCAGCTGATGGTGGTCATCTGCACGAAGATTGGCATTACCAATCATGAGGAGTATGGATTGGTGCGCGAGGATAACGAGGCGCAGAATGAGAATCTTCCCGATAACAAGTTTGGCACTCTCACCTTGAAGCGCAAGTTCACCGAAAAGGATCGCGATGCCAAAATGGAAAGTTTGCGCAAGAAACTCAAAACCGATGATGAAAGTGAGTTGCAACTGGCGACATCTATAAGAAAAGTCCTTAGTCCTTTTTGTCTCTTTATTCTCTAGTGAATTGGGTTGATGTGGGACGCACATTGCGTGAACAGGGTATCGATGAGTCGGAGACGGTGCTTTTGCGTCGTCGTTTCTTCTTTTCGGATCAAAACATCGATTCTAGGGATCCCGTGCAGCTGAATCTGCTCTATGTGCAGGCCAGGGATGCCATCCTTGATGGCACACATCCTGTTACACAGGATAAGGGTATGTTTTAAGCTTCTTACTTCTCGATTATATAATAATAACCTAATTCTTCATAAAACTGAGTTTGATAAGCTGTGGTTTCTTGAGATTTAGTATTTATTTATATCGTTTTTTTTTATTTTCTAGCTTGTGAGTTCGCTGGCATTCAAGTGCACATCCAATTCGGACCACACAATGAGACCAAGCACAAGCCCGGATTTTTGGAGTAAGTCCCTAAATCAAAACCTCAAAAAAAAAACACTTTCTCTATTTTGATTTCCTTTTTTCTCATCCTTCCTTAGCTTGAAGGACTTTCTGCCTACATCGTATGTGCGAGTGAAGAGCATTGAAAAGAAGGTCTTTGCAGAGCACAGACGTCATGCGGATCTATCGGAAATAGATGCCAAAGTTCTCTACACCAAGACGGCACGGGAATTGCCCACCTATGGCGTCACATTCTTCCTCGTTAAGGAGAAGATGAATGGCAAGAACAAGCTGGTGCCGCGTCTCTTGGGCGTTACCAAAGACTCTGTGCTGCGTCTGGATGAACGCACCAAGGAGATTCTCATCTCCTGGCCACTGACCACAGTGCGTCGTTGGGGCGCCTCTCCGAATACTTTCACCCTGGACTTTGGCGACTATGCGAATCAATATTATTCGGTTCAGACTACAGAAGCTGAGCAAATTGTGCAGCTTATTGCTGGTTATATCGATATTATATTGAAAAAGAAACAAACCAAGGATCACTTTGGAATCGAAGGTGATGAGGGTTCCACCATGGTTGAAGAATCTGTAGCACCATCCAAGTGAGTTGGCAAAAAAGTTGCCCTAATCATTAATGAATCTAATGGTGGATCTTTTATTTACAGGGCCACCTTTTTGCAACACGAAACGAATCGCGTAGAGAAGCTCAACTTGGAGAGTCTGGCGCATCCGGGAATTATGCGGCCTTATGACGGTACGTCTAATGGTTTCAATTTTTTTTAAATAAATGCACTTTAGCTTCAGCTTTTTTACTATATATATTTTAATTTAAGATAAATAAATGAAGGGGTTTAAAATATAATGAAAGCTTGTGAATATAGTGTAATATATATCTATTTAAATTTTTTTCTGTGTGTTCATTTTGACTTGAACATTCATTCAACGATTGAATCTTGTGGGTATTGGGAATATATGTAGGAACTTGAATAAGTTTTTTTTTAAGATATTTTTTTATTTATATATTTGCTTTGATTTACATTTTTGCTTATGGTAATTTTGATTTTTACTTTGATCCTTGTGGATAATTCCATAGGTGAGCGCACCTTTACTCAGAATGAGGTACAGACCGTGCAGTATGGAGCTTTTGTCGGTCAGGTGAATCACGCGCATCAACCGCCCACGGTAAGTCAACGCCCTCCCTCGGTGCCCCCACTCTATTTAAGAGTAACATTACGCATATCCAAATTTCATTTCATGCGATTTTTCTCTAATTTGCCATTGCACCATAACCTCAAAATTAAACTAAACATAACCACACTTTCAACTAACTGTAACTCGTAAATTCTCGTCCAACTTTTAACATGCTGCATCAAATCTTGAATGTTTAGAAAACGGTCATGCCAAGTTTCACAAAGTATGTGTACATCATAGAATGCATTAAATTATCTTTGTTCTTACGGAATTTTTCCTCTTTAGACTAAGGAGGTACGCATTAGTTCTGTGAATCTTACGGAGCCGCAACGTGCTTTACTTGGCTATATATCAGCTGGCCAGGATGTCTTGATACGCGCTGACGAAGAGCTGCGCACCAAGGTGAGTTTTGTAGGCGGAAAAACTCTATTATTTCTCTACTTAACTCTCAATTTCTTGACAGGCACCCATTCAGGAGCTGGGCAACGATATGCGCTCCATCGAGTGGCGTGAGAATACGCTGGACACCTCCAAGCAGGCGGTTAGCTCACATGTTGCCACCATGAGTGCAGCCACAGCTCAGATTATTACAGCATCGCAGCCGGATGAAGTGGACACTGAAGCCATCTCAGCGTCTGTATCGCAAATTGCCCAAACCATACCGGAGGTGACCAAAGAGGTGCGTCTGATTGCCGCCCTCATGGAGAACGATACGAACGGCGATCAATTGTTGGAGGCAGCTCGCAATCTGTGCAATGCCTTCAGTGATCTTCTCAAGGCTGCTGAGCCAGAGAGCAAGGAACCACCACAGCATCTTATCAACGCCGCCAGTCGTGTGGGCGAGGCCACCACCCATGTGCTGAGCACCATTGCCGAGGAGGAGGCACCAGAGAATCGGGATCTGCATGACATGTTGTTGGCCTTGGCGAAGGCGGTGGCCAATACAACGGCTGCTTTGGTGTTGCGGGCCAAGAACATTGCCGCCAGCTGTGAGGATGATCAGGCACGTAATCGCGTCATTGGAGCTGCCAGTCAATGTGCCCTGGCCACCAGTCAACTCGTGGCCTGTGCCAAGGTTGTGGCTCCAACTCTGCATAATGCCGCCTGTCGGGAACAACTGGAAGCGGCAGCCAGGAATGTGGCAAGAGCTGTGAATTCCCTATGCGAGGTGTGCAACGAGGCGAGCAATGATCCCAAATTGAAGGCAGATCTTGTGGCTGCGGCTCGGGATGTTTCGAAGAGTCTCATGGAGATGCTGGAGCACGTCAAGCTGAGCACACGGGAGCAGGCAAATCGCACCAGCCAGGAATTAAGTCCCGTTGAGAATGTCATCATTGGCACGGACATCTTGGTGTCCACCAATGATCCCCAGGAAATGGTGCGTCATGCCCGCACTTTGGGACAGACGACGGCCCAGTTGATACAGAGCATCAAGGGGGAGGCGGATCAGCAGGAGGATGCGGATATGCAGCGACGTCTGCTATCGGCCGCCAAGCAGTTGGCCGATGCCACCGCCAAGTTGGTGGAGGCGGCACGCTTGTGCTCCTCCAATCCCCATGATTCGGACAATCAGAACGCACTGCGTCGTGCTGCCGAGGAGCTGCGTGAGATTACCACAAGTGCGGCCAATACGCCGGCCATGAAGCGTGATCTCATCCAGCGTTTGGAGTTCTGTTCCAAGCAAGCAGCCACGGCAGCAACTCAATGCATTTCAGCTGCCCAAAATGCGGTGCAGCACAGCCAGGATCATCAGACAAAGGAGTCGCTGTTGCAGGATTGCAAGCGTGTGGCGGATACAATTCCACGATTGGTCACCTCGTTGAAAACGACGCGTGCACAGCCGGATGATGCCAATGCTCAGCTGAATCTTATCGAAGCGGCGGAACAGTTCATTGAACCGGCTCTCCAAGTGTCGAAGTCATCACGTGCTTTGCAGCCAACTGTCACCGATATTCCCTCCGCGGCGCAGCTTTCCAAGTGTGCCCTACATCTGGGTCAAAGTGTTTCCGCTTTGCATTCGGTGGCGCAGCGGGCACGTGATGCCTGTGGCGGTCAGGAGCTGGAATCCGCATTGGAAGCGGTGCGTAAACTCCATCATGTTCTCGATGATACACGCCAGGCGGCCTTGGCGGGTCAACTGCGTCCGCTGCCCGGCGACACGGTGGAAAATACCGCCGATGATTTACGCAAGTCGGCCAAGAATGTGGGCATCGCTTTGAGCCAGTTGCTCAGCTCGGTGCTGCAGGGACAGCGCAGTTATGCTGGCGCCGCTGGACGAGATACCGCCTTGGCTCTGGGAGACTTCACCAAGAGCGTGCACGGCGTGGCAGCGACCACACAGAATCCGGCGATCATTGACTGTGCGGATGATGTGGTGACCAGTTCGGCTCAGCTTATTGAGCAGGCCCAACGCACGCTCCAGGGCGTCTCTGATCCTCAAGCTCTCACCCAAGCTGGACGAGATGTAACGGGCGCTTTGTCACGCACCGTGGACTGTATTCCCGGCCAGCGTGAGGTGGACGCTGCATTGCGCAATGTGAGCGATCTCAGCGAGATTTTGTCGGTTAGCGAGTTTCCTCCATCGAATCGTCCCTATGCCGAGCTGCAGTCGGAGCTGAAGCAGGTGGCGGAACAACTGAGCAGTGCTGGTGGACAGATTGTGCAATCGTATGCAAGTCCAGCCCTGCTGGCTGACAGTAGTCAACACTTTGCGGCCAACTATAGGGATCTGTTGTCGGTGAGCATGCAGATGGCGGGACAAACCCAAACCGATGAACCTGTGCGCTCCCAGATGATCGAGTGCCTACGTAATGTGTCCACGCAGTCGTGTTCGCTGCTGTCCACTGCCAAGTCCATTGCTGCCGATCCTGGTCAGCCGAATGCAAAGAATCTGTTGCATGCCGCCGCCAGAAGTGTCACGGAGAGCATCAATCAATTGGTGGATGCCAGCATACAGTCGGCACCAGGTCAAAAGGAATGCGACAATGCCATGCGCAACATTGAGGCACTGCGTCTCATGTTGGACTATCCCCATGAGCCGGTGAATGAACAGGGTTACTTTGATTGTGTGGAGCAGGCGACTTCCAAGTCGAGGAACTTGGGCTATGCCATCTCGGAGATGATCAACAATGCGAAGCAATCGCAGCACGTGGAGTTTAGTCAGTCGGTGAACAATGTTAACGACTCCATACAGGGACTCATCGAGAGCTCCTCCCAGGCGGCGTATCTGATAGCTGTCTCACATCCTAGTAGTGCCGCTGGACGTGCCGGAATTATCGACCAGGCGCAATTGACGTGGGCCTATCAGGGAATCCGCCAGCATTGCGATATTGTGAGCAGCGCCCAGTCGGGAAAACCACAGATGATCTCCGCCTTGACGGTGATTGCCAAGCACACGAGTTACCTCTGCTCCATCTGTCGACAAGCGAGCATGAATACCAATAATCCCGTAGCCAAGAATGAGTTCATTGTGCTGGCCAAGCAGGTGGCAACAGCTACCTCAGATCTTGTCCAGGATATCAAGGCCATTGAGGAGCATCCTACTGGTGGCAGTCGGGAGCGTCTCGTTGAACCGCTCCTGGAGGCTGTTAAGGCAGTGCGTCAATATGCCTCCAGTCCGGAATTCATCTCCATTCCGGCCAAGATCAGTGCCGAGGGCCGCAAGGCTCAGGAGCCCGTTATTCATGCTGGACGTGGCGTCATCGATGGCGTTGTCGAGATGGTCAAGGCTGCCAAATCTCTGGCCCTGCAACCAGATAATCCACCTGTCTGGCAACAGCTCTCCATGCACTCCACACCAGTTTCCGAGTCTGTGAAGCGTCTGGTGGACAACATACGTGACAAGGCGCCTGGACAGGCGCAGTGTGAGCAGGTGCTCCACACTCTGGGCACCTGCACTCGGGAGCTGGACAGTTGCGCCTTGGCAGTCAATGCTCAGGGACTGAGCCGCCGTCGGGATAACAATCTACATGGATTCAGTGGGCAAACATTGAACTCTGCAGCGGAACTGTTGGACAAGTTGGAACCCATACGTGTTGCGGGCAAGAATAATGCTGAGCAACTGGGACACTCTGTAGGGGAAATCTCCCGGTATGTGGTGCCCATGGTTAATGGTGCTATCGGTGCCTGCACCCACATAGTGCACAGCCAGCAGCAGATGTCGTTGATCAATCAGACCAAGTCCGTTGTGGAGAGTGCGATTACCTTGGTGCAATCCGCCAAGGATTCAGCTGGTAATCCTCGAGCCACCCACGCCCATCCACGCCTCGACGAGTCCATCGATGGCACTCGGGAAGCCATTCAGGATCTGCAGCAAACCGTGGAGAAGATCAATGCCGAGACGGGCATCGTCACGGGTCTCATGGAGCAAGTGAATCGTGCCATCACCAGATTGACGGACAAGAGGCAATCTCTGTTGAATGCCTCCTACTCGGACACCTTTGTGGACTATCAGACCAGGATGGTGGCCACCGCGAAGGAGATTGCCCGTCTGGGCAACGAGATCAATGCCAAGAGCACCGTTGAGCCCGCAGCTCTTCCTCAGCTGGCCGTGGATATGACCCAACATTATCAGCAGCTCACCCAGGACTCGGTGGGTGCCAGCACCACAACCACATCTCCAGATGTTGCCATGCGCATTCGCAGCACAGTTATTGATTTGGGACGTTCCGTCAGTGCCATGATTCAATCCTCGGCTGGAGGCGCCAGTCCCAGCGATGCCAGTGCCCAGAAGGAGATTGCTCGCAATGCTCGCGATGTATCCGAGAAGGTTGCCCAAGTACTGGCTGCCCTTCAGGCCGGCTCTCGCGGCACCCAGGCCTGCATTAATGCTGCCCACACCGTATCCGGCATTATTGGAGATCTGGACACGACCATTATGTTTGCCACCGCGGGCACACTTCACTCCGATGGCGATGGCAGCTTTGCCGATCATCGAGAGCACATCTTGCAGACTGCCAAGGCTCTGGTGGAGGACACCAAGGTGCTGGTAACTGGAGCAGCCGGCACACAGGATCAGCTGGCGAATGCGGCACAGAATGCCGTATCCACCATAAGTGAGTATTCTTCCCTTTAGATGATCCATCATGATGCTCATCCATATTGTCTTTAATCCTTAGCTCAACTTGCTGAGGCCGTTAAGCGTGGCGCCTGCTCCTTGGGCTCCTCGCAGCCCGATTCACAGGTTATGGTCATCAACGCTGTCAAGGATGTGGCCTCTGCTCTGGGCGATTTGATCAATTGCACCAAATTGGCCTCGGGGAAACCCATACATGATCCTTCCATGCAGGATCTTAAGGAGAGTGCCAGGGTAAGTCTTAAATTCTTGTACTTTTCCCTTACGTCTCTTAAATTCTCTATTTAGTTCTTTGATACACTCTCAAAAATCTTTTTGCTGTAAAGCTTTCGTTGTTGTGGCTTTTTTAAATATTGTATAATGTTGTTAGGCATTTATCTTTAGTATTTTTTTTCCACCTCACTCACAAAAATTGTAACTTACTTTAATTGTGGTTGTGGATTAGCAAAACAGGAAATTAGGAAGTTCAAAAGAGGAAAATTTATGCCAATAAATTTCCCAATAAAAATGTAATGCTGCCTGTTTCGCAACATTTTAATTAAAGCTTTTGTATATTTTTAACCTATTTCGAAAGTACAAAGAATAGTTAGGATTTTTTTTTTAATAATTTAATTTTCTGTGTATTTTATCTATAATGAAAAACCACTTAATAAAAAAACCCAGACTCATACGCATACATAAATGTTGTTTGTGGCGATATGAAACAGATCGTAAATACAATAATCGTAAAATGGCTTTGGCACTCATTTAATATTTACTTTTAAGAACAAAAAAAAAACTCATTTAAAATTTCCCTTTTGCTGTTGCTGTTGTTGCACAAAAAAAAACGAGCCCCAAAAAACTCATCTCGACTGCTGCAGTTGCTCATTTTCATCTCTCTCACTCTCTTGCTCTCTTCTCCTCGTTGCTGTTGCTGCTGCTGATGTTTGTTTTAAATGTTATTAATGTTTTCAATGTTTAACCAATACACACACACACACACACAAATGCATATAAATGTGTACATTTTTGTATAAACAGCCCCCATACACACACACATACATATAATTTGTCAGCTCTCTCCAACTCTTTGGTCATTCATCCACCCACCCTATTCGCCGCTCTGCATGCATCTGCTGCGCCCGCTGTTCCACTCTCTCCCACTCGTTCTCTTTGTCGATCCACCAACACTCAACCACTCACCCACCCACCCAAAATCACTGAACCACCCTCCCGAA